>JARVGS010000001.1:22005827-22016465 GCA_031762315.1 Hypsolebias antenori | reverse complement strand
CCATGCCACACGTTGATGCTGGAGCACAGGATGTTCTCCACTGCACACCTGTAGAAGGAGGTGAGGACTGAGCTTCCAAGTACAGCTCGCCTCAGTCACCTGAGGAAGTAGAGTCTCTGATGAGCTTTCGTGATCAGACTGGTAAGTCCTCCCATGCGCGCTCGCTTCACTCAGCTGGTGCAGGCAGAAGAACACTGGAGAGCTAGCGGCTCCAGCCATGATGGATAGATGGAGATGCACCGCCCAGGCAAAATGAAGCTGTTTTGACCATTAAATAAGAGCATAACAAATGCGACGGGTCAGCAATGATGCATAATAAATGTGACTTATACACTTACGCGACATATATGTTTTTTCTTCTTCATGATGCTTTTTTGGACTGATACGACTTTTACTCTGGAGTGACTTATATGCTGGAAAATACGGTACAGGTGCGCTTGCCTGTTAGCAAAACATCCCATCAACCACTGGAATGATATTAATTAAACTATCAGGGAACAATTAGAGGATGCACACAAAAAATGATTTGGCGATCCAGCCCAATTCAAGATGGCCACCACAGTTAATCAAGCTTAACAAACCCGTAAATGGCTACAACTCAGGTAATTTCACAGACATTGAGGCACAATTTGGTGTATGAGCAGCTGAGAGTATTCCCCAATACATACTCTGAGCTCTAACTGGTTGCACAAGATCGTTATTAAGAACTTTGGCGTGCATTTTGTTTTAGGGAAGGCTAGTTTCATCTCACTTTAAACATTCATGCTGATTCTGAAACAACGGCTTGTACTCTCTCACACAGCAATGCAACACCAAGTACGAGACCATGTCAAAGGAGAGATGTGGTCCCAATGAGATTTGCTTGGTTGAATAATCTAGATGTCTATCTATCTGCAACACTAAGTACGAGACCATGTCAAAGGAGAGATGTGGTCCCAAAGAGATTTGCTTGGTTGAATAATCTACATATGTCTATCTATCTACTGGCATCGGTATCTAGTTAGCTATCTATATTTATCTATAATCTAGCTGTTTTTCCCACTACTTTTCCTTTTTACTGCCCTTTTGGTTGCCATCTTTTTTTAATTTGTCAAAAAAAAAAAGAAAAAAAAAATGGATTCCTCTTTTATGACGTCTATTTTTTGTCGTTGTCCACTGTTGTCATCACGCTTTGTTGAAGAAATTAGGTCTCTCTTGTAAATGAGTCCCCAAGCCTCAGTGGGGTTAACATGTCTAAATAAAGGTTGAAAGAAAAAAAAAAAGAATAATGGTTAAATAAATAAATGCTGTAGTCACCATCCAAACCTGCAACAGTTTATATGTGAGGCAGTTCAGATTTACTGAAGGATTTCTTGGAACAGTTGTGAACAAGTACTATCTTATCTGTTTAACATGATGCTTTGGCATGGCCAACGTGGTTCAAAGCATCAAAGTTCATGCTCAATAATCCAGGTAAAAAAAAAAATCCAACAAAGTTACAATGGATTACTCCCATTTTGATATTGTGAACCACTTTGGCTATGGCTGCCTCAGAGGAGTCAACAGGGGAGAGGTCGGATTCTAGAAACCAATTTATCACCATCAAACTGGTTGGTCCACTATGTGAGCGTGCTGCTTGTGGAACTGAGCTTGTTGTCGTTCCTCAGGCTGATGAACTCTTTTGGATGGAAGATGAAATGTTTCAAGAAAAGGAAACCATACAGAGGACCTGCCTTAACATTGTTGGATTTCTTTTTTAACCTTGATTATGGAGCATGAACTTTGATCCTTTTTTTAATTTTTATTCAACCTTTATTTATGAAGGTTAGCCTCATTGAATCACATGGACCGACTCAATAATCTTCTCAAATATTAAAAGTTTTTATTTTTTTTCTGGATACTATTACTAATACATGTTTGGAGTACACAGCTCACCTTCTCTAATTCATGGACTGAAACATGGCTTCTCTTTAACGCTTCGTCAGCAGCAGTCTGCTCTCAGACTCTTAACCACGCTTCATACAAACAGTCACTTAGTGCTTTCTGCACAGTCAAACGTCATACTTTCACAGACAAGAAGCACATGCATAATTGAAACCACACAGTGAATGGCAAGAGGAAGGGGGTGGGCGTGGGGGGTAGATTAGCAAGACGGCACTTGCTTTTTCCTATCGCAAAAATAAACAAGAAGACAAACAAAACCAGAACACCCAGAAAAGCCCAGTATGAAAAATTAATGCACAGATAGAATCTAGCCTGACTGAATGGCTGCACAAAAAAGTATATTTTTTGGACCAAGTAGACATTCACTTAATAGCAAATGGCTGAAGGGTTTTCATATTCACTACAGAGACAAACAGTGCTGACGCTGATGAACTACAACGCAAACCGGACACCAAAAAATGAGTGTAACACAAAAACTGAAGGACAATTTATATATATGGATGATAACGTTAAGTAAATGTTTTAGACAATGTGTTTTGAAGACCTTTGTTCTTATTTCAACAACTTGTGGACTGCTTTTCTGTATAAATGGGATCTATGAGAATGTCAAAATGTTTTTAGAGCTCTTTTTTATTTTGTTGTTTTGGAACAAACTGAACAAATCATCTACAAGTTGTCAGACCACTGGAATGTGTTTTTGTACGTCCTTAACCTGCAGTATGCTGTGAACACAACACTGACAAATGGTATAAACAGATAATGGCACATTTGTTTGCAGACGGCAACAATTCTTTTTTTTTTTCACCTGCTTTTTCTGCACCTCAGAGAACTGGAATGCAACATTTGTCATTAAACTGAGAGTGTTTGTGTATGATGCTAAGCAAGCTGAGCTCTGTCGATTTATCAGAGCATTTAGACTGAAACCAGCTGCCTGCTGAGCACCCAAACAGTTGAGCAGCTCGACGAACGGCTAAAACTGAATTTGAAGCTCAACGGAAACCAATGCATCTACAAGAACTAAATATGTTGAGGAGAATCAAAAGTTTAAATTCAAGGTGTAGAATTCCTTGAAGCAATAAATTGTGTTTTATGTGATTTGTTTGCTCTCTGTATGTTGGGGATGACTTACTGTCCACTAAAGACTTCTAAAAGACTTCAAACTTCATTTTTCTCTGTTATTTGCAATTAGCCTGTTCTTCCTTTATTTCCCATCGCAGAACGAAGAGGGAACTTGGAAATACCCTCTGCACATCCATCTTTTAACTTGGAAAATAAGTGTGGGGCACCAACTTCCATTTTAGTGTTTTCTGAATCTAGGCTTAAGAAAGGTCCCTATTGAAAAAGGTGTTGACATGTTAAAATCCAAGATGGCCATCACCATATGTGTGTATCCCCAACCCTACTACCCCCCACCCCCACCTCCAAGCACACCCACACACACAAATACACACACATGCACAGGCCACCCCTATAATTTGAGGAAAGTTTCCTCAAATGGCTGGGATGGACGTAAGATTAATCTATGGTGGCCAAGGCCATCCTTGGCCACCCCCTGGCTCATAATGGCTAGTGATGGATAAAATTGCTCACACCACTCAATAGAATCCATACCCTGTGCCACCTCCGACAAGTAAAACAACAACAAAATCTTCTTTCCTTATACACACTGTATCTCCTGTTCAATTTCAGTTCATAAAAAACACTCAAAAAACGTCAAACATTCAAATCCCTCAGCTATGAGTGATATGATGATTTTGTTTTCTAATTTTTCTTTTCTCGGCAAAATTACTGTATTATTTAGGTTCACTTTATTTTCCACTTGTCTTCATGACAAAAACAGTTCATTTTAAAAGGCACCTCTTTGTTCTTTAGTGTGAATGCTTCAGAACTGGATCCAATCTTCAGTAGAGGCCTTTTAAGACTTGTATTATTTGCAGCGTCAGTATCATGTGTAAATCACACAGCAGAGACTGTGTTCTCAGCACAGATGGTGTAACACAATTCTGCCGTACTCAACTGAAAATCTACATTTGTTGTTTAGACCAATAAGCTCTTACAAAGACAGCAATCAGAGCTCTTTATACACCAGCAATTAGCCTGAAACACGTAGAAGAGATTTTCCACTGGTCCCGTTAACAATGGGCTTGTTTTTCAATGTACTTATTATGCTAATACTCCTTGATAGTATGCGCCAATTTGAGAAAACTAAGTCCATGTGCGCTTTGTCTTTAAAGCACCCTTACTCTAATCTTTTCACTTCGATATGTAATCCATGTAACAGCCATGGCACTCTCACAGACATAGAATGCTGTTGAGTCAAGCCAATGATGCTAGGTATTACATGTTTGCCGACATCCTACCATGTGTAGTGTGACAGCTTATGATACACTTCAAACATGTCTATTATCAATATCCGTATCGGCTTCAGCATTGAAAATAAAATCTTCTTCTTCAGGAGTCACCACAGCAAGTCATCCTCCTCCATCTCTCTCTGCCCTCTATATCCTCTGTCCTCACTCCATTTACCTCCATGCCCTCTACCTGCATCCATATATCTCCTCTTTGTCTTTTTCCTGCATTTCTAACATATTCTACAAAATACCCACTGTCCTTTCTCTGGACATGTCCAAAATATATCAGTCTTACATCTCTAACTTTATCTTCCAGTTGTTCGACCTGTGTTGCACCTCTGATGATCTGATTCCTAATCTTATCCATCCTTGTCACTCCTAAGGAGAACCTCAACATCTTCATTTCTGCTACTTCCATTTCTGTCTCCTGTCTTCTTTTGTCAGTGGCACTGTTTCCAAGCCACACAACATAGCTGGTGTCACCAATGTCTTGTATATTTTTCTTTGACATTTGCTGCCACGCTTTTGTCACACATTACTCCTGAATCTTTATTCCATCTACTCCATCCTGCCTGGACTTTTTTTCACCCCTTTACCACACTACCCATTATCTTGAACAGTGAACCCCAAGCACTTGAAGTCCTGTACCTTTGTAACCTCTGCTGCTTGTAGCCTCACTGTTCTACCAGCCTACCTCTCATTCACACACATCTGTCACACTACAACTGACTTTCATTCCTCTTCTTTCAAGTGTATACCTCCACCTCTCCAAGTTCTTTCCCACCTGTTCTCACCACAGATCACAATGTCATCTGCAAACATCATAGTCCATGGGGATTCCTGCCTGACCTCATCTGTTAGTTGGCCCATCACCAGAGCAAACAAGAAGGGGTTCAGAACCAGTGCTGGATGTAATCTCACCTTCACCTTGAAGCTATTTGTTACTCCTAAAGCACAACTCAACACTGCCCTGCTGTCCTCATACATGTCCTGTACCAGTCTATCTTAATTTTTTGCCACTCCAGATTTCCTCATGCAATATTACACTTCTTCCCTCAGCACCCTGTCATGTGTTTTTTACAAATCCACAAAAAACATAATAGAGTTCTTTCTGACCCTCTCTGTACTTCTCCATCAGCATCCTCAAAGCGAAGATGGCATCTGTGGTGCTTTTTCTTGGCATGAAACCGTACTGCTGCTCAGAAATTATCATCTCTTGTCTAAGTCTAGCTTCCCCACTCTCTGCCAGATCTTCATTGTGTGACTCATCAACCTACCGTAATTCTCCTGTAGTTGCTACAACTCTGTGCATCACCCTTGTTCTTAAAAATGGGCACCAACACACTTCTCCATTCTTTAGGCCTTTTCTCAACCTCACATATGCCATTGAATATTAGAGCCAAAAACCTCTCTGCCATCTTTCCAAGACATTTCCAACATTTCTGACACTGTCAGTCTGTGGTTCTGTGCACAGGGGTTAAGGTTAAGGTTAGCCCTCATCAGTGCAAGGATTCTGTGGCTTTGGCCCCCTCTGTCCTCAATTCTTTTTACTGGATGTGTTGTGAGTAGGTGTTGTCCGTTAATCTTTTTCAGTCTCGCATGACAGCTCATTACCTCTCTGCTAAAGACAGAGTCAAGCCAGGATTCATAACTGGACCGTTGATTGCCTAACAACCCCAGTTCCTTGTTGAGAATATATTTGCTTTAGTGATTAATATAATATTACTGCACTTACCTGTTGTCTGCAGAATTTCTTACGGGCTTTCATGAATCACCCATTTTTCTCATATTCTTCTGAGAATCTCCTACTGTTGGGAACTCATCCACACATGCAAGAACAAAACAAACAAGTTTACATCCACTCATCTTTTCTCTGTCGACTTGCCAACTCTCAACATGCTTTCCACCATACCTGGAGACCAGCCACTGAGCACAGTACCTGGTCCTATCGGTTTCCCTAAAAACAGAACACATCAAGAAATAAACTTACTTCACTAAATGTCGATCACATCATCTGGGTCACGACTTACCTCTCACTTTCTCCCACAAATCCTCTAGCTTCTGGCTTCACTAACCCCTTGTTCTTACCTTTGCCTTTGTTCAATCTTTTCTGTTCTGATTTGAAAATACATTTGCCAACAATGACAATCAGGAGGTTACAGAACTTGTCATGTCAATTTTGTCCGTTCACACTTTGATGTTGGGTCAAATGGTCCTTCAGGTTATAGGATCATCCAGCCAAGATGTGACTGCTGGTGACCTCTCTTTAGCTAATAGGTTTAGTTTGGTTAAAAATATTTTATATTCAGCGTTTCCCGTAGATAACTTGCCATGGAAGCGCGCTCATCTCGTCCATGATTTTTGTTGATGGGGGGACACGTCTGAGCCGTGCGTTGTTTGTACCCATAGTTTTCGAGCAGGCGGGGCTACGTAGAGACACATCTGAGCTGTGCATTGTTTGTACCGACAGTTTTTGAGTCGGGGGAGGGGGGTACGCGGAGACACATCTTAGATGATAGCTGTTACCAACTGTTATCACGCCGGGGGGGTGGGTGGGGGGGTGGGGGGTGGTGTTTGTAGGGGAAGAGGCACTGTGAGCACTGCCTTTAGCTTTTTAGCTAGCACGCATGTACAGTGCGCTGCTAGCTTAGCGATTCGTCAGTGCTGAGGGGGGGCACAGTGCGGTTCAGTATGCAGGACGTATGGTTTTGTTGATGGGGCGGGGCACCCTGCTTGTATAATGGCAGGGGAAACACTTCTGAATGTTTTATATTGTGCTGGAGAACACCTTCCTCTGCTACTTATTATAATTTCATTATCTCGGCCTAGAGGCCAACTCGGACAGACACCTGTTGGAACACATCGTACTGCGCTGCACCTCCCTGACTCCCTCTGATGACTTCATCCACAGATAAGGATAGCAAGATGTGGACAACACCCACCAAAATGATTGTGTGTTAAATTCTGTTATGAAAGTCCACAGAAGGATAGGTTTGGCGCTTTATTCTGTGACACTGTATGGTTATACATTGTCCGCTCTACCCTTCCAAGAGAAAGCCAGCTAAATATATCCACCTGCTGCGAGTCTGTGGTTCTTTATTGAGTTAACAATGTTAATAAAAATATATTTTTGCCAAATCGTTATTAAAGGCATTCTTTTACAATCAGGTAAGACACATCTGCTGATTGGAATTGTCTCTTTCTTGGCATTTTCTGCATTTATTTTGCGATAGATTGATGAAAGTCAGCAAGCTGGTTATCCTTTTCTTATTTTTCCATGAGAGCTGATTTAAAGGTTACTCAAAAATATGGAATGTGTTAATATTGAATATTGATTGAATATGTCATTGTGCATTGATGTAAAATGGGCCATGCAGGTCAATTAGAAAGCAATCCCTGAGTTTTAAGAATGTTAGACAACACAATCCACAACTTGTTGCATAGTTCACATGAAAATATATTGCTATTGTCACAGATAGAAACATCAGTGTCATTTCCCCATTTTCATTTTTAAAGAAAGAAGTATATTGTAGTTAAATGAACGTGTTGAATATTTTTGACTAGATTGACATGGCATACACTTTTCTGGGGGCTATTTGGCCATGCGCAAATCCCTGCCATCTTTATAGATTATAGTAAATAAATGTCTGTCAATTGTTAGGGGTTTTTCCTTCTTATTTTACACCTAAAACAAATGGTTAGAGCTGACACATGGGATGAATCTCAGCATAAATAAATAAAAAAAGACACCTCACAGATTAAATGCACTTCTGACTCACTGTTCCCTTGCAAATTTAACAGAAATGTAGTTGTAGCAAAATTTCAGTCACAAGGAAACTGTGTGCCAGAGACTGGATAATCCTCTTTACATTGGACATCACTTTTTTTTTTTTTTTTTTGCTTTGCCTCTCCTGTGGATTTGTTGTCCTCAGTCGAAGGTTGTTTGCAGCTTAAGAGAGCTGCCATATGCTCAGTTATCTCTAAGGACATCTATCTGATCACCAACAAAGATGACAGGAAACAATGATGGATTGCATGATGGGAAAATATAATTAAAGAACACTTAACACTTCACCTACTTCAAACTGTTATTTTTAGTACGCTTTCATTGTGTTTGTTTACCACTGATTAGGAAAATTGTTATGTTCTTTGTAGTTAGTTGGGATTTTATGACTGTTTACTGTCCCGCACCTCATTTGTAGTCTGCGTTATATTACCGTAATGATCAAAATATGAGTGCACGTTAGATTTAGAGAGGACTGAGCAACTCTGTTGCTGGAAAAGACATACTCGGATGTGAGTGTTGTAAATGATGATTCTGACACTTTACCCAATTATCTATGAAGTAAAATTGAATAGGCAAAATACCAACGTTCATGCTCAATAATCCAGGTACAAATCCAACAATGTTCAGTCAGGTCATCTGGACAGTTTCTTTTTTTGCTGAGATGTTTCGGCCTTCATACAAAGGACTCCTTCAGTCTGAGGAGACATAAACAAACTGGAGTCCCACAAGCACCAACTTCCATTGTGTGGAAAAAACCCCAAATAAATAAACAAAACAGTTTGCTGGTGAGAAGATGGTTTCTGGGATCTGCTCTCTCCCTCGTCAACTCCTCTAAGGTAGCCATGCCAAAAACACCAAAGTTAATGCTTAATAATCCAGGTGCAAATCCAACAATGATCAGTCAGATCTAGTTTATTTGTGTCTACTCAGACTGAAGAAGTCCTTTGGATGAAGGATGAAAAGTCTCAACACAAAAAGAAACCATCCAGATGACCTGACTGAACATTATTGAATAGGAAAAATGTCCATGTCCTTTGAAAAAAGTGTATATCACCTGTTGCACTTTATTGTGAAGCTAAAGAACATGTCCTGCCTCATCTAATAGGGATTCGAGTATGTTTTAATGATGCCTCTCAGCTACCCCCACACTAAGTTTTAGTCCAGTTTATGTAAAATGAGCTGATGTAGCCAATTTTACGTTTACTAATGTCACTCACATTTGGCAGCCGTCTTCAATTGGGTTGACTCCAATTAGATGTACATGCAATGATGACTTTCTGTGTCATAGTGAAGTGTTGATTCGGACTCAAGATGCAGACTTAAGAGTCAACATATGTGACAAACTGTCATTTGAATAAAAAATAAAAATAAAAAAAAAGAAAGAAAGAAAAGCTGACAATTAGAAAAATAATCCAAAACAAGAACGGAGTGCAAAAACAAGTAGAACCAACAGGTCAGTCGGTATGATGAAATGAGGAAGTGTGAACTGAAAATGTAATTATGCTGGGAGAGGTGATTATTAATGGAGTGCAGGTGAGGCTAATAAACAGATGGAGAACAGGTATAAATGATTAACTGAAAGTAAGGGTTACTGGGGGGAATCAATGCTCAAAAACACAGGGAGGAAACAAGAAAATATCCAAATGAAAACACAAAAGACATAACTGAAGGACAACAATACAACACTCAACGTGCAAAATAAAGCACAAAAAACCCAAGGTCATGACAGAGAGTTTTATGAAACAAGGTTTCATAAAACTAAAGATCTAAAGTTTTGAAGGATGTAAAATTAACTCAATTCATTTTCTTTGAGGAAAAAAAGTGGCAAAGTGGCAAAATATTACAAAAAGCTAAAATTGCACGAATACCAAAAGTCATGGCAGGATTGTCCTGAAAAAGCTGAACGTTTTGATATGATTTGTTGAGATAACTTGAAAATTCTGGGATGAGAAAAGTGCCGAAAAACGTATAAAAGAAAAATGGATCACAGTTTTATGAATGCTTCATAAACGTTCACACATTTACTATTATTCATGATCACACCTGTGTTAGAATGTGCAGCTGACTGCAGGCCCCAACTCGGACTCAAGACCCACCTCCAGCCCCACGTTGTATTCCCCCCGGCTCGGATCTCCCTCAGAAGTGGCAACTCACACTAAATGAACCAATGAAACATGAATTAAGTTTTATCAATTGTATTAAAATAAAAGCAGGAAAAGCTTACAGTTTACAGCGCTGGCCTCTCCGGTGTGTCCCGATCAGCAGCTGGAAGGGGAGGATGTTCTGTGGCATCATAGATTTATAGGCCCTCAACTCCTCCCTTCGCAGAAGGGGAGCTCTTCCTATCACGTGTATGATGTGGCATGACTAAGTGTGATCTTAACGGATCATACGTGGATTGACGTGTAAGGAAATATGAGACGGTGCTTCAAAAGCCTTTCTACGTGATGTGGCAAGCAAAATACAGGTAGTCCTCAGGTTACGACGGTCTCGTCTTATGACGTTTCGACGTTACAACGCATCTCCCTTATTCACGTTACGCGGTTACGTCGGTTCCGTCGGTTTTACATCGGTTTT
>JARVGS010000001.1:21845257-21865687 GCA_031762315.1 Hypsolebias antenori | reverse complement strand
AATAAATTATTGACATTTGCCATCACCACATCATTGCATTCAGTTTTTATTCACAGTTCATTTAGTGTCCCAACTTTTTTGGAATCCGGTTTATAGTTGTCAACAGTCACAGCCCATTGAGACATACCACTCCTTAGCAAAGTTGTAGACTCATGACTAAACAATATATGCATGCATTTACTTTTTTACAAGCACAATAATAACAATGTATGTATTAATAATACAGTATCAAAGGTATAGTTACATCCTTATCATTTTCTCCATACAAAGAAGGGAGGAAATGTATATCCTATAGAAAACCACACAATACCAAGTGCAAGGACAAAGTGATATTATCCTTATGAGTTGTGTGTAAAGGACATTAAGCACAGGGTACATTTCTTCTGCTACATTAGACTATTTTGTGTCCAAACTCAGTTGGGGACATTACAGGCTGCAATGTCACTGCTCTTGTTCACTTAAGTAACAATTGCTCTTGACGTGATTCAGGTGAGGTACTTCAGGGAGCCATCAAAGCAATCTCAGTCTCCCCCATAAAGGTGGGAGATTTGGTTTTCTCCGTGCACTCTCTTAAGTACCCCAATCCTTGTGTGCACATTATTTTATCCTCACTTCAGCGCCTGGAGAGGGAGTTCAACACCCACATGGCTTCTTGACAAAATAAATGATTTCTTACCTGTTGATGATTTGTATTTTATTTCATGCTGGGTGTTCGGTTTTTTATAGGTGTTCATGGAAAGTAATAAACCATTTTTTTCTCCTATATTGGCATAATTTTTTACTTAGAAGAACTTAACGGGATAGTCTAGTCACTTTAAAAATGATCTGTCAAATAATTAACCGTTTGCCAGCCATGACATATTAGAGCATGTTTCCACCCATGCTAGTATAATAGCTAGCAAAACAAAGGCCCATTACTTGTAGGCTTATAAAAACAACCATTTAAAAAATGGCATAATGGTTTGAAAAATATCACACCTTTACACTTGTACACAACAAGGTTTGTTTATTTTGTAGTTGTTTTCTCAGCTAAACAACATTTAGGTTACATCACAAACACACATTAGCTTGGCACAGATGGTGTTTTTGTGACTGTGCAGGGACTGTGAATGTATCAGTATCAACGCATCTATCAGTCCAATAATTTACTCAACTCCTGGCAGACAGATACACTTCAGTATCAACAACACGACACACGCAATCTACGCACTAGGCACAAATTCATTCAAACTTTATTTATGCAAGTTAGTTCATTGAGCCACGAGGACTCGTTTACAAGAGACCTGAATTAAACAAAGAGCATAGATGAGGTACAGACAACAAAATAAACAGTAATATTAAAAAAAAAGGCATTTAAGATGAAAAGTACTGTAAATAGAAGAAATTATATAAAACAAACAAACAAACAAACAAACAAAAAAAAAAAACAGCTTCATTATAAAGCACTGCAAAATACTAAAAACAGGACCATGTCTGCATTGGGTTTTGCTATGAATACATAGTCATAGTATCAAAAACGTTAGATGAGAAAATGAAAAAAAAAAAAAAAAAAAGCTAATCAATATTAGCTGTTTTTGAGGAAAAACTGGAAAACAGTAACCAACAGGCTCTTGTTAAGCCTATAGCCTTGATAAATCTTTGGCTCTTTTATTGTACTCTGTTCTTTATCGCTGATCTCAGTGGCTGACAAAAAGATACCAATTTTTGACAACTATCTGATGCAACATAACTTCATAAATGGCTAGACTACACCTTAAAAGGGTCTGCCAAGTTTCATATTTTGGGCATTTGGCTACAAAGTACAATGAAAAGAGCTAACCACAACAGCGATGTCCAGTTCTGGTCCTTGGGCGCCACTATCCTGCATGTTTCACATATTTCTTTGCTTTGACACACCTGATTCCAATGAATGCATGATTAACAGACATCTGCACAACTTGTAGACATGCTGAATAGCAGGGAAACAACTAAAACATGCAGGGTAGAAGTCCTTGAAGTCCAGGATTGGACACCACTGAGTTAATAATAATAATAATAATAATTATTATTATTATTATAGATTAAATGGCTGGGTTTTATGTCATAGTTTGCCAATAATCAAACTCATGACCACCTTTCAAGAATTAACATTAGTCATCTTATAAATATTAGTGGTTTCATTCTTCCCCTTGCTTACAATCCACATCAGAACCCATAACTCTTCCACACAGCATGAATGCAGGCATTTCCCCCTCTTTCTTCAGATATCTCTCTGTGAAAAGCCTCAGGGATGGGATGTAGCCTCAGGGTACACATTTCTTTAAACAAGCAGCATGTAATTGCACACCAGGCAAATAAAACTCCAGTATTTTCCATTTTTCTTATTTTTTTTTCTTTTCTTTTTTTGAGTCTCTGAAAATTTTCTTTAAGTCAAAATAAAATAATACTAATAATAATAATAACAACAACAAAACAACAACAATAAAGTATCTTAGTCTTGTAAATAGATATGAAAAAAATGTTGCAGTGGCTGAGTGATACAAACAATATTTACTAGAATAATCATAACAATATAACTAGAGTTAGTACAATTTACATTAAACCCTACATACATTACCTATGGAAAACAGTCCAGCAGGAGATATGGTACTTTACCATACACAGCTGTTTAGCAACAGAGGAATTTAAAACGTTCTATGTTAAACTTAAATTGATAATTTTGACTGACTAAATGGTTCAACAACAAGAACAAGTCCAGAGGACCTGACTTTACTTTTAGATTTTTTTTTTTTTTTTACTTGGATTATTGAACACGCATCAGGATACTTTAACGTGGTTTGATTATTATCATAAGCTGGTGTGTTTGTCGATGTGCAAACAGATGCGGGGAACTCCAAGAGTAAAATAAATAATTTCAAATTTAGTAAAAGATGACAACAAAAGGCTGTCTTGGCAACAAAACACACATTCATTGAGGTAACATGGAGACATGGAGGAAACAATACAACACCTTGAAAGGACAACCCACCAACCGGGGGTGTCTAAATCTTTGCATACTTAGCCAAACTAATAATCCACACATACAAATAATAAAACAGCAATAGCATACAGGTAGCTGCAAAACCTCGTATGCCACAATATGTTTTTGAGATTAGATGCTGAAGTCTTGTAAACTGCTATCACCGTAGAGATCAAAGTTTGCATCTGGATGCTGTCTCCTTTTCATCCTCTGTACATGATAAATCCCTCCAAGTACAGCCACGGGCACTCATCCTCAGTCTTTACCTTGTAATTTTCTTTGTTGACAGTGTTGTCTTGTCTCCATTTTGTTTTTTTGGCCAAATTTTTGATCCATAAATGACTCTACAGAGTTGTCTTTTGCTTACGTTATAGGTAATTGGCCTGTTTGCAATCTGAGAACCTGATTGGCTACAAAGACGCAGACGGATGATTTGAATATTAATTCAAATTGCAGCCAGACTCAGTAGCGACGTCTGATTTTAAAAGTAGCGAAATACAAAGTAGATTACATGGTCTAATTTGTACTCAAGTATGAGTGAAATTACACACTTCGACAAAATACTCATAAAAGTACATGTATCCAAAACATCTACTTAATTACAGTAATGTGAGTATTTGTAATGTCCCTGTGATGGACTTGGGACCCATCCATACCATACCATACCATACCATACCATACCATACCATACCATACCATACCATACCATACCATACCATACCATACCATTCATTCAACCTTTATTTAGGCAGGTTAATACCATACCATACCATGCCATACCATACCACTTTATTATAAAGCACTTAAAAACAGCAACAAGGCCAACCAAAGTGCTGTGCAGCAAAAACAAACAAGCAAAAGACATAGCAAAAAATACATAGATCCAAATATGTAAAGATAAGAACCCAATGACTAACATTAAAGATTACAGACAAGTTAAAAATCAACTCACACAGTGTCAAAAGGCAGGGAATAAAAGTGAGTTTTCAAATGAGACTTAAAAACAGTGAAAGAGGGAGCCTGCCTGATGTGCAGTAAGTCATTCCACAGTTTTGGACCTGCAACAGAGAATGTCCTGTCACCTCTGAGCTTGAAACGAGTGCCTGGAACCAAGAAAAGCATCTGGTCTGCTGACCTCAGAGAGCACTGTGGGACTATGGCTGCAGCAGATCAGTGAGATAGGATATCCACTGGACAGATAATTTGATCTTAATCAAATGATCAGTTTTTGAGAGTTGCATGAAAATATGTTCAGTGGTTTATTATATATTTTGCTAACACTACAAACAACACACATGCATGGGCAAAACCATTGTTGCCCCTTCGCTTTTGATGTTACGCAATAAAACACCCAAATTTATTGTACATTAATGGTGGAGCGAGTATGAGTGTAGTGCTTAAAAAAATCTCTGTATATCGTACTCCCACAGAAACAAAAGCTCAAACATTTCCTCCACACAACCCTTGAGTGTATTTTAAAATTGAATAAACATCATTTTCACTTCAGTACTGTTTCTTGGAAGCAGTTGTGTGGGATGTGTTTAAACGCCCTTCTTTCCTCCTTTGAAGCTGCTTTCACTTTAACCTCAGTCGAGTTTCACCTTCTCTTTGAACACTCTTCCTTTTGAAACTCCCATCCAGAAACATGTGCAACTATCCATCACTTTCAAAGCCAATAATGGTCAGTCCCTCCCGATCATGCCGTGTATCTACATGAGCCTATTAAAGCATCTTTGGCACCATCCAACCTCCAGCTCTTCCTCGTCCGTCTCTGCCTCCTGCATAACTACACAGAGGGGATTAAACCAGGATGATGAAGTGATATTAATTTATTTCCGCAGCTGTGCTAAATTTGACTTGTTGCAGTGGAAGCTGAACTTTAAATAGCCCACTCTGTGTTGAAGCGAGATTAGCACCGGCGCACGCATGGCTCACTTTGTAATTTGCCTAAATTGCCTTAAGCAGGGGCATCAGATTAGGTGGTGTGATGACTCGCACTCTCACAGTTGTCATTCAACATTCACTCACAGGAAGAATCTTCATGCACACTATGGAGTGTCCAAACGTTTTCATATGTGGGCCGAAACTATCCGGATGAAAGGACTCGTGGTCCACAAAAATGTGAATTTAACTCAGCGTGACCAATATTTAGGAGAAAGGACAAAAGTTTACTAATTTTGGTGGAGAAAGAGTTTTAAATTGTAGATTTAAAACATTCAAAGCCTCATAAACACTAAGCTTATATGTTTTAGTACAAAGGATTTGATTTATTTAATTTGTTGTGTCTATGATTGTTGTTTTCTTGTGTTTTAAAAGTTCGTTTTAGTCTGTTCTCAGCAACAAAGTGTAATTTGAGTAAGTGTCCTTTAAAAAGGGGTTTGATTGGACCAACAGGCTGATATGGAAGTTCTGAAAAATTATCCAGCTGTCAGTCGCTACAACAGATTCCTAGAAGGTTTGATAAAGTTGATCAACATGTATGCAGATGACACCACGTTGTATTCATTTAAAAATGTCCAATTTCCCTCATGATTATTTTATCAACTACAATACTTAGACAAGTTTTATTAATCACTAACCAAAAGTTTCCTTTCTGGCAGAAATCAGTAAATGTTTTTGGTGCTTTGTACCATGAAGTGAAAATATAAAGATTACAGCCAAAGATTTGTATTTTGTTTAATATTTATCATTTTGAGAAGTTTTTTTTTTTTTACATATATTTTGCAGTTAAATTTAAACATTATATTAACAAGGATTATCAACTAATTTGCAGAATGTCTGCATTGACCTCTTAAACCCGCTGGCCAAAATGATACCATTCTTAAGCTGCATTTGCGGGCTACAGAATCACTCTAAGGGCCGCAAAATGGCCCCTGGGCCGCACTTTTGACACCCGTGCACTAGTGTCACATTTACAGTAACAAGAAGTCAAAATATTTTCATTTTATTAATGGCATTAGCACAACAGTATTAAAATATTGCATGATTGGTAGATCAATGACTTAACTATTCCATAAAGTAAGTTTTTCTATAAGTTTTACCTTGATTATTAATTAAGGTCTCTTAATAACTTGTTTAGATTAGAATGTTTAGATTAGGTTAGATGTCTTATGCATTTCTGATACCGGTAGGTTTGTTTGTATGTATTGTAATGTTGTGTATCTGCACTGTATTGTATTGTTTTGTACATTATGTTCTGTGCTGCAATGTGATCCTGGGGAACACTGTTTCAGTTCCATATACATAGCTAATATGGCAATAAAACCTCTCTGATTCTGACAGACAGGAAGTTTTAAACACAGTAGAGACACCTGTGGGTGTCAATGTCCTGCCTCTCCCTGCAGCTGCTTAAAAATCAAGACTTTTTCTCATTTTATAGCTTTGAGGAATGGCAAACAATTTAGAATATAAATTGCAGATTTCCCCTTTGTGCTAAAATATTGTGTATTAATAATAAATACATGAACAAGTGCAGTACGTGGTGGATTTGCAAATCAAATTTCTGCCTTTATGTCCTGCTATGTTAGTTACACTCTGTTCTACAGTGAAAAAACACTTTCTCCTCCTTCATACTCCTGAATTTTAAGTTGATTAGAATAGGAAGCTGTCAAATTAATGTAACATACTAAGCATACTCAGAAAAGCTCTTAAATTTGTATTTATTTTTTATGAGTAGATGTATTTGCATGCATATATGCACACATGTTTGCTCTTTATTAGGTGTTGTAGTCTTTATGGCTGCAGTAAAAGACATTACAGAGGATAAAAGCCCTCCTACTTGTTGCCACAGGGCGCTGCACACTTTACGCTATTGTGCATAATGTGTGTGTGTGTGCATGAGTGTGAGGGAATATCAATGCAGCACACTGCATCCAATCATGTTGAGCATTGCATGAACACTTTGCAAGTGAAGTGCTCCATTCACGAGAATGCATTAAATATGTTTCTAATGGAACACGACAGAAATTTTCATTCAGTTTTTTTTATTTTTTATTTTAAGCTTTAGAATAAAATGAGCTTCGGACGAGCGGAGACAGATTGTTTCGCTCAGCTTGAACAACACCATAATGAAATCTCCCATCTTATAGATTTCTGCTCCCAACTCTGATGAAGCACTCATTTATATCCAGCGGAACGTCGTTCTGAAGGAGGCTTAGGATGGAGGATGTACTTTGATATGAAATATTGATAGACGGAACATTTACTTGAATTGCAACAAAGTGCTCACACACAGAGGAGTGAAGCTTTGGAGTGAGAAAAAAAATAAAACAGAGCAATAACAGGGCAAGCAGAGCTGCACTATGACGGTGTAACTGACTGCAGCAGGTGGAAGAATAAAAGCCTATTATTATCAAGAGGAGTGGTAGGCACAGCTTCACGGTGGTTGTCGCTCCACTTCATGCGTAACTTTAGAACTCACTGCTTCACAGAGAATTTGTTTGGAAGACATAAAGATGATTAACATTAAAATGACAACCTTTTGGTGCAACAAATAGTTGATAATTTTCAAACTGTTCATTTAATTTTGAAGTTTCTTCCATTTGCTGTTATATGAATTATGCGTGTAGCTCCTGCCCTCTCTCTCTCGGCAGTAAATGTTTAATGACCAACTGGGCTCAGCCTGGACCTCAAAGCGTACAACACTTTGCAAAGCACATGTTCTGCCCTTTTTAACAGAGCCCCTGGTCCTCTAACAATAAACGGCTGCACATGAATTTCCACACCATAAAAGTCTTGCTTTGAACTTTTCCTTCTCTCTTTTTTTATTTTGCCTGACCGGCCATTGTGGCCTTTGTGGCATCTCCTGTTCTCAAGCTCGGAGCTCATGTCGTGCCTCATATTTCATATATTTGTGTGAGGCACATTTGCATTTAGCTGACTAGGCAGGAAGTGCAACAGGGCGTGATTTACAGAAGTAACGAGTACAAACAGAGGCACGGGAGGGAAAGCACACGTTCAGGTTTTCAGTTTCGGACATTAAGCTGTCCATTGAGGCAGAGCAATTATGACATAAACATCTTGATCAGCAACATTAACACCATCAGTCATTATATTTGGAAAGAGATGTTTTGTTTAAAAATGAAAAGTGATATAAATGCTCAGTACTGAAGAGAGGAACAATGGTTAACATAGAAAAAAAATGAAGTAAAAAACATATTTGTTTTACAGTTTTGCAATTTTTAGTTGTTTTAAACAAGATTAAGTAGAAAGAAGGCTTTTTAAGTACATTTTGCACGTTTGTCTCTTCAAGATCAAGTTTCTTTATAGTCATTCACATCACATGTGGTGCAGGAGTTGTAATGAAATTGTGTATTCAGGGTCCCAGTTATCCCTAAAAATAGCAAAAACATTAAGTCTAAAAAGAAACAGTATAAGGATCTAAGATATACACTAAGATACATGCGAAACGAGCGCTAAACGATAAGCTAAAAGATCTAAGATACTTTAAACTCTAATCTAAGTCTGGTCCTCTGGACCAGACTTAGCTTTTTTAGATTTTTCTACCTGGATTATTGAGCATGCATCAGGATATTTAAACTTTAATAATGTAAAACAATATGGTGTTTTAAACAGCAGTCATATGTGCACATAGTGAACAGGAGGGGGCTCAACACACAGCCCTGAGGGAAGCCAGTTTTCTTTGCTAAAGGTCTTAAATCTAAGCCTCAATTTGAAGACCATAAAAGTTTGAGAGCAGCTGCCTGGTAGAAAATAAAAAGTTTTATTTACTTCTTTTAGATTTTCTCCATTTTGAATGCAAAAAAAAGTTATTAGAAGTGTGGATTGAATCACCACTCTTGTGCATTTTAAGTTTATCTTAACAATACTGAAGAAGTAAAAATATTGTGATGTATATGTAAAACCTCAAAGTACTGAAACACTGGTTTTGCTCGCTACTCAGTGGAGTCATAACTGCTATAATTCTTCTGCACTTTTATCCTTTCTTTATCTTTTGTCAATAATGTGCCTGTGTGTGGCGTGCAATCTGTCATAAAACATCTTATGAACTACTGGACAAATTTTACTTGCAGTAAGTACAGTACTGGTAATAATTGGATTTACACAAACAAGTTTTGGAATCAACCCATTACAAGATGGCTACCACAGCCAACTGACCTTAAATTATCACAGTTAGCAAACTAGCAATTTCAGGTTGTTTTGCACCATAAATTTAATTGAAAGGGCCATAATCTGATCATTTTTTTTCTTTCTAGACATAACTTGAGAAGACTGTATGAGAAAATGTTGCTCATTGGTTCACCACAGTGATCATATTGATCTAAAACAGTGTTTCCCATCTTTAGTTTTAGAATTTGACCCTCAAAATTAACAATGGTAAAGTCTAATGACCCCAGACAAGAGCATAATAACACAAAAAGCTTAAACTCAAATTTGTATTAGCTTTTATATCAATTGTTTGAACAATTACAGTAAAAAAAAAAAAGCTGAATTTTTTTTTTTTTTATTAAAAAATGTCATTTTTAAGATCATCTCCTCTAACTTGGTGTTTTGTGATCCATGGTTGAGTCCTGCGATAAATAAATTTACTGTGATCAAAACCAGTAGGTTTTGTAAAACCACCTTTATGTGCAGCTTTAACTATTTGTCTCATCATAGATTTTTTTTGTTCTGAATGAAACAGAGAATCCTATTGCTCCAGATTAAGCTTTGAGCCTCTGCAATCCAAGCGCCCCCTCCCTCAATAAGCCTCTCCTTCAACTTCTTATCACATCAGCCAAACAGAAAACCACTTAATGAGCCCGCCTTTGGCCTCATTCAGCCTTAATCAGACGTTATGTCAGCATTTTTAATTGATTCTCCACCACGGCGAGGATGTGACTGGTGGGATGAGTGACGGGCGAGATGTCGCAGCTGACGCCAGGACCAATTTCTGTCCGCAGACTTTGTGGTGTCGTCAGAGGGGATTAGGGTAGCAGCACATCAGGTTGGAGGGTGTGTCTGCATGTCAGATTGACAGGAGGCCGACTTTATGCGTCTTTGTGCCCCAGTTAATCCCTTCAAGTAGGCAGACTCTGGCTTTTCAATTCAATTAGGAAAATCGTAATATGCAGGCTGTTTTCTGTAGCGTTCAGTAAAACAAACAGCACACTGGTGCTTTGTTTGAATAAACCAAAGTGGTAAACACTTTTATCATCCGCCATTGATGGCACAGCAGCAATCCTGCATTTTCTACTGTATGCATTTGTCTGACACAAGAGACTTTAATAAAACTTTAATAAAATGATTCATTGGATGCACATCTAAAGCTGATTCACTTCTCAACCAAATTCAATGTGGTTGCCACAGCTCATCATCATTAGCTGTACAATAAATGGATAGGACTCAGCACGTTTTATAGATATTAAGCTAAAATTTGATGATAGTAGCTGAGTCAGAAACCTAAAAAATGACCACATTCTGAATATTTATTGTTTTCATTTGTCTTAATTCAATAAAATGTCTCCTTTCAATCATCTCCTATAAATACATGAGCAAAAGGTCACCACTGTATAAATTCCACATTACACTATCGGAAATAAATATTAAAGGCCATGCGACATGTAAATAAAAGAAATGCACGATGAACTAATAACAGAGATGACTCGTGCACCCAAGGGTGGGTGACTAACTGTCTTACATGATTAAATGCTTCATTTTACAATCCATGTTAGCCTTTATTCATTCATATTGCAGCTGGATGCTTAGATGAGATCCTCTAATCTGGCTGAAATTAGCTAATGAGAGGATAAGATCCAAATCCTTTATTTTCTGCCTGGTAAAACTGATGTTATGTAACGATGTCAGCCTCTGCATTTTTTTTAAGTTAATGTGATAGTTCTGATCTTTTGATGTGGAGTTATGAACAATTATTGTTTTATTAACCTTTATTTAACCAGGCTAATCCCATTGAGATCACAGATCTCTTTTGCAAGGGAGGCCTGAGTCTGAAGGTAACCTAACATGTATGTTCTTGAACTGTGGGAGGAAACTGGAGTACCTGGGGAAAACCTACGGAAGCACGGGGAGAACATACAAACTCCACACAGAGACTATAGGTCCAAACCCAGAGATCGCAACTCATTAACATTTGGAGTCAAACTCATTCAAAATGGCCACCACAGCTAAACAAAACTAATCGATAGACAAAGCTTTTCCTTAGTTTACACATTTTCCAAGAGAAATTGATATGTCGGCCTGTTTTCGAGGCCAACCGGGGGTGTTGAATACAGATAAGCCACAAATGTTAATTTTTTCAGGCAGACTGTTTTTCTTGTCAGCCTTGAGTCTTACTTATACTTTCAAGATTTGAAATGGCTAGATTAGAGTGCAATCTACTGGTCTGTGCTTATGAAACCCTCCAAGTTTGTTTCATGCTGGTGAGTCCCAAAGCCGCAGGTGGCCTGCGATTCTCACAAATCACTTCCATCTTACGGTTTAGCTCGTAAATCAGCTGATTTTGAGTCCTCAAAGCACGAACCAAACCTTCACAGGCAGCAGCCTGACGAGGCCAGATTAGCTGCAGCTGTCTTCTTTGTATGTTGATAAACCAGGAACCAGACAATTCCAAAAACAGGAAACCTGTTATCATAAATCCAATTATATGCAATTTCGGCGTCCTTGATCGACAGCAGAGATAGACTCATCACATTCCCTTCCCTCAGACATATATCCAGCTGCATTCATGTTGTCTGAGCAAACATGAGGGTCCTCCAGGACCCTGTCGCTTTGTTGAAAAGATTTGGTCAATTCATCAAAAGTCTAGTTGGTCAGATCCATAACAGTAGTTTTCATTTTGGAAGATGTGTAAAAATAGGAGCTGCTCCGATACACAGACAGAGAGCAAAAAAGCAGGAGGAGAACAGGGAGAGGAAAGAGAATGTGTGCGCCTCATTCCAGAGCGAGTGAGAAGGAAAAAAAAAATAGGCAAGAGATCAGCAGCAGCATGGATAATCAGCAGCACAGATCACCAATTAAAGCAGCTTGTACTCTGCTAAGAACACATACTGTATTAGTAAATTATTAATAATGTAGTTATAATAATAAATTAACTGTCATGGATTTTTAGATGGCCAATTGTGTAGAATTGTTCAGAAGACTCTTGGGAACAACAAGGCCATATTTAGCACTTATATAACATTTTGCACAATTCTTGTACAAAATTGGTTTTAGCTGCTCCACCGTCTGCCATTTTTCACTTAATATTTCATCACCAAAACATCACCCCGTATCACAAAACAGTAACAGCAATATTCACAAATTTTCTACACTTCATCAGTTTAGGAACCAAAAACTGCACCCTCTTTGTTTAGCATCTTAATGTTTTTCACGCGACGTCGAAAGCAAAAGAGTGAATAATGTTTTTGCTTCTTTCTGTGTGTGTGTGTGTGTGCGTGAGTGCGTGCGTGCGTGCGCATGTGTGAGAAAATACTCATTTGTATGTATCATTAGCAAAATATCTCATGAACCAATAAAGAGATTTTGAAGAAACTTTCAGAAAATAATGACTGGATCTAGTTGTCAATAAACAACCTATTAATTTTGGAGTTAGCACTATTCAAGATGGCTGCCACATCTAAGTGACATTAGCACATACCAAAATGGTTATAACTCATTTTTACAGATGCTGAGCTTAACTTTGGTGTGGTAGCAGCTGAGAATCCACAACACATTGTCTGATGTATCTTACAGAGCCTCATAATATCACACACAATTGTGAATGTTATTTATGAGGTCTGACCAAATCAGTTATAACTCAATTCCATCAAAAGGTTATAGTTTAAAACTTTGGCATAAAAGGCAGTGGATGATATGCATTCCTCCGAGGAATACAAACCTTTAGCTTCATTCCTGCAGAATGTATTTAAAACAGTAAATTTACATCAAATCTTTTAACCACATCTGCCATGTGATGAGTGGCTGAATGGATCTGAAAAATGATCCAAGTGGATCACCCACAGCAGCCCTGGGGAGGATATCAACCATGTGCTGTTTCCCAACATGAATGTGGTCCTTGCCATCTGAAACTGCTTAGATGCACTCTATGGTTATCACAATGGTTCCCAGTTCCATACTGTTAACAGGACCACACTGCTATAACAGGACCATGCTGCTAACAGTAACACTATTTTTATTTTAATTGCTTTTTATTTTTGTATATTGTTGCCTGTACTCTATATGTTGTCTGTATAAAACAGATCCCTCTTAAAAATGAGTCCTTGTTACTCAGTGAAACTACCTGTAGCTATAATGTTAAATAAAATTTTAAAATTAAGTGCTAACTCTACATCCTGTGCAGACGTTCAGTTTGGCCTCCACAGATGTCTGGCATTCTATTGCCTTTTCATTGCGGCGTCTCATCAATCAAAAGTGATGACACGGCTTTTCATAGTCCACCATTGTTATTCTCATGACAAGGTTTGTTGAATAAGCTTACAGAGGAGAGGTGTGTTGAACATTTCGAGATCAATGGTTTAGTATCACCCGGAACCATGAAAAGGACCTGTATGTGTATTTGTCCTGAACCGCTGGATGGATTTAATGAAACTCTCAGAAAGTAATCATCAGATTTGCATCTACACCGTTCAGTCAACCTGATTCAAAATGGTCGACATTTAATTGACTTAAGCAAATAAAAAATAAAAAAACTCAGTCATAAAAATAAAAGCCTCCTTGTGCATTTAAAATATTTCATCTTTTGTTTTACTACCTTTATGGGCCATCCGTACCTATAGGTTTCTTCACGTGTTAGTTTGTACCACCTTTTATGCAAAAATAGTTTGGATTTTGCATTCTTGTGTCATTTTTAAAAATGAAAGTTTTCTGTACAGAGGACAAGTCAGGAGTGCAGGCAGGTCAGTTCAGAGTCTGTACCCTCGTCCTCCTCAGTTCTACCTTTGTAACCTGCAGAACAGGGTTTTGCATCAACTTGCTGAGAACTGCATGAATATAGATACGGTCTTGAAGGCAACACGCTCACTGGTCACTAGGTCCACTTGTTCAACTGCTTGTTAACTCAAGTAGCTAATCAGCCCGTCACATGGCAGGCCCAGTGCCTCTGTGGTGCTGAAGTTCAAACCGAGCATCAGAACGAGGAAGAAATGGAATTTAAGTGACTTTGAACAACACAGTTTAGTTTGTTGCCGCTTTCTCACCCAAACAGTGTTCGTGTTTCTACACGAATGCACGTTAGCTGAGCTCAGATAGTGTAACCGGTGATGTCTAGATGTTGCTAAACCGAGTAAACTTTTAATTGACTACACGAGTGGATCAGGTGGACTGATTCATTCACCAACGACACAATATACATGGTCTAGGCTCAGCGCACATGCAATCATGTAGCAACAGTTCAGCTAAAAAACTGGAACAAACAGTGTAAACATGTAGTGGTTTATCTGCTAATATAGTGTGCATTCTCTCCAGGATGATATTTAGAAGAAAGAGTGGTCTTGTAATGCTGAAAAGCAACTAAACAAGCAAAACATTGATGCCCCCCATCGCTGAGGGATTTACCGGTAAATAGTTTGTAGTTTTCAAGATGAGTGTTTGTCTAGAAATGAACAGGAAATGTAAGTAAACCTTAACGTTTTGGTGCAAGATATTCAAGAGGGTAGGAGTTACACTGTGTAGAAGAACAGAGGCAGGTTGTTTGTTTTTGTTTGTTTTTTGTCCGAGGTGTCGCAGAATGTTGGATCCTGGTGAGTGGAGGGACCAATTCACTGGCTACCCAAATCTTTTGAGGAACCTATGCTTTGAAGCTAAATAAAAACGGAAAAAAACTAATTTCCTTAAATGATCAGGGTAGCCAGTTCATATTTATATATGGTTGTAGCCATCTTTGATTTTTTTTTTTTCAGTCAGAGGCTTCTTCAGATCCGCTGTAAGACAGACCGCTACAAGAAATCCTTCCTGCCCACAGCCATCAGCATCTAGAACAACTCTTTAGTGAAACCAGGATGATGAGTTCCAACAACTTTTAATTTCCCTCTGGGACTAATAAAATATTTTTGAATTTAATTTGAATTGAATTTTGGTGTGGCAACCCTATTTTTAATAATGTTCTTTTGTACACCTACATGTGCCCACACACCAAAATTGAAGTTAATGCCTCACTTTTGTTTCAAGATGTCCATCTCATAAGGTTTACATATACTGTACATATGTATGGCAGCAGCCATCTTGGATTTTGACATGGCATCCCACTTATCAAAAGGAACCTTTGTTACGCCTAAATGCAGACAACACACACAACAAACTGGAAGTCAGTACCTCACTTATGCTCACAGCACAGATGGAAGGTCTGATGGAGAGTATTTCCATTTCTCCCTCTGTGCTTTCTGACAGAGGACAAAAAGAGCCGTCAGCCGGCCACTAGAAGACTTGCCTTTGTCTTCACACTTGGTGCTCATTGATCTGTGTGAGTCTGTTTTACCTGTTTCAGAGCTTCCTCAGTGTTTTCCCCTAATTTAGTTCCCGCTTCCCACTCTCACCTGTTCCTCATTGTCTCTCCCCAGGTGTTGTCATTTCTCCCTCATTAGTTTCCCTTTGTAACCTGTGGTCTTCTCTTTTGTTGTCCTTGCATTATGCTGTATAGCTGTTCGTGCTAATTTATTAAACAAGAAGAATAAACAAAACAGCTGACGAGGCATCCTCCAAACATGGTGCTATGACGGATGTCACGGCTGATAAGGTACTAGCTATTTGACAAGCCATCACTTTAAAAATGGTCAAACTATCCCTTTAAAGCCTAATAAAAATACTTTCAAACCGAACCCACCAAAACACGATAGTGACCTGTTCATGTCGGAGCTTTAAATTCCTCCTGGTGAAACTATTTTTAGAATCTGTTGTTGGTTTGAAGCGCACGAACAGTTTTCAGTACTTGCTGATCACAGACCTGCACAGTTCATGTTGTCTGCTTCGAATCGCAGTTAAGAAAGAAAGAAAAAAAAAGTGTAACGTGCACTTTATTTTGAAGGCCGATTAATCAATTAATGATCTGTGTACAGTTAATACAGAGATACTAAAGCTTTAATGTTTGCTCCTTTGAGATGAAGATGAGAGGAGAGTTCGTCTGTCTCAACAGTTGCCGTGTGGATCGTCAGTGATGTCCAGCTGTTAAATATCACATTAACCACGGGACACATTTTTGGCTTTCTTCTCCTTTATGTATTGAATTTTCTCCCTTTCTGAATGGCTCTGTGGAAAATGAACTGCAAAAAGAGGAAATAAAAACCCTTTTTTTCACACGTTTACTTCATAGTTATCTGTTTTAAACAATATAATATTTTAACTCAATTACAAACTCTGAAATTCCCCTTGTTCAAGTTTAAAATGGGTTTTAAAAGGAGGTTCAGAAATCAAAATTGAATCATGTTTATTTATGAACTTTTATTTAACCAGATCTCTTTTGAAAGGCAGGCCTGGGCCTGAAGGCAACCTAACATGCATGTTTTTGGTCTGTAGGAGGAAACCAGAGTACCCGGAGAAAACCCACTCAAGCACGAGAAGAACATACAAACTCCACACCGAAAGATCCCAGGTCAAACCGGGGACTGAACCAGGATCTTCTTGCTGTGAGGCAACAGTGCTAACCACTGAGCCGCCGTGCTGCCAGGATGACAAAATTCAATCAAATATATATATTATTTTTCTCTCTTTGCATTTTGTGCATCATTTTCTCTCTCTGTGGTTATAAATTGTCTAAATGAGCTGATACAGCAGTCTGTATCAGGACAAGATCTACACGAGGTCTTACACAGTTTTTTGAACACTGCAAAGTTGTACAGCTGTCATCTTTGATTTGAATGTCTCCACCTTACAGACAAACGTTATAATCAGTGTAACTTTGTTAGAAAGTAAGACAACATGCCAGTCAGACTTACCCAGACCTTCAAAAGTCCCCCCAAATATTACAAGGCCAAAAAATATCCCAAAACCACGCACGGCCATCGTTGTTCCGAGACGGCTCTAATCCATGCCAGTGCTCTGTGTTTAAATATAAAGTGTGAGGCTGAGAAAGACTGTGTGAGTAAAGACTGACGGGAAGAGCCTTAAATCCCCCCCTCCTATCAAACACCATGACTGTTGTCCAACCGTCGGTATCTGCGGCTCAGATTACACAGCAGCTGGACGGACTAAACCAGGACTTCAAGTCCCACTCCAGCCATCTACAATAATCATCACTCAGATCATTAAACTGTTACCGCTCTGGGCAGACCCATTCTCACTGAATGAACGAAAGAGATGAACCATTTAAACCATAATGTTGTTTTATAGGTGATCTGGATTTGTTAGGTTTAAACTGGAGGTAAAGAACAGACTTGTAAACCTCATGAGTGCAGGAAGGAGAAACAGGTGACTGTGTGAGGGCCGGCTCCCCCTCTGCTATGTGCCCAAGTATTAATACATCCTGTAGTCTTCTAGCACTTCAGCTGCAGGAGAGCTGATTGCAGCTGGAGGTAGACGATGCTCATAAAACCATTGAAACTGCTAAGACGGAGTTCTGATCTTGACGTCGGCCTAAACAAGTTCCCAGTTAGCGCCCTTTACGATCGTGAGTGCGTTGAGTTGTTGAAGTTGTGTTTCTGTTGTGGTAAGGGCAACAATCTGTGTTTTGGAATGTGCCATGTGAGTTGCTCAATATGTGATGTACTTCTAAATATACAGTTGGGTAAACAGAGACGAGCTTCTTGAAGGTAACTGGAGCTGCCAGATGGCAGACTGTGTGGCTCGCTCATGACTCAGAGACTGACGGAGGGCCGGGGGCGTCCAGCTTCAATCCTAACAATTCTCTCCTCAAGATTTTGGTGTTTATGAACAGAAAACAGAACACATTGGAATAAAGGCCTAGTGAGGGACTGCACATCCCCCGAGTTTGAACCTGAGATCATGTTATGGTGAGAAGTGATGTAGTTATAGCCATTTTGGTCAATCTTTGTAAATTAAATCAGATGCAGTCACATGCAGTTTTGTGAGTTTTTAAAATGTGTTAGCCCTCAGAGTAAGTGCTGATGATGACTCTCAGCTACTATTTCATAAAATCTCAGATCATTATCTTTAAATATGAGTCCTTGCCATTTATTTATTTTTTTGGCTGAGGGTGGTTACTTGTGGCAGCCATCTTGAGTTGGATTGACTTAAAAAGTTGATCCACCATAGACGTGCACCCAATAACATACTTTTTGGGAGTTTCATCCAGCTCTGTCTGGTAGTTCATGGGATATTTTGCTAACAGACAATCTAGCAAATAATGTCAAGGTGTTAAACAACAACTTTGTGCAAAGTCCAGAGCTTGAGGTACGTGTTGAGGATGACACTCAGCTACTACCACATCAAGGTTTAGGTCAATGTCTGTTAAAATGACTGAGGTAGAGACATTTTTGTGTTTGCTAAGGATGCTTAGTTGTGGCAGCCATCTTGAATGGTCTGGACTCAGAAAGTGAATCTATCGTAGACGTTTACACGATTACCTTCTGCTTTATTAAAATGATGGCTTGTTTCAAGATAACAATATTTAGTGGGAACAAATGCTCTGAATGTGACTAGTTTGGACTGTGAGCTGAAAGTTAAAAGTGGGAACATTTGTTTTGTAAGTTAATAAATGAATAAATAATTTAATTAATTAATCAATCAATTAATTTAAAACAATTCTAAATATGTCAGGACTGCCAAGAATGTATTCTTATATTTTTTAGAAACAAATAAAAAAAATACATAAATAATTTAATTAATTAATTTATTTATTTATTAAAATTTCTAAATATGCCAGGCCTGCCAAGAATGTATTCTTATACAGTACTTTGTATTTTCAGAAAAAAAAAAAAAAAAAAGGCAGTAAGTTGCAAAAATGCTTTTTTTTTCTATTGAGTGGAAGGAAAACTTTGAATGTTTGTCAAACAAAAAAGGTTAACATTTAATACAAACCTTGATCCACAAGTAATTAGAGATCAGATTATTATCAGTTTACAACAACCTTAGTTCATTTGTTGTTGGGTTTTTTTTTTTTTTTTTTCATTCAAATCTCTGACAGAGGTTTTTTTTCCCCTGCTTTGCTGCAACACAACATTGGATTAAAATCAAAATACATTTAATTATAATATTCACTACTTAATATTTTCAGTCATAAATCAAATAAGGGCAAATAAAATGAAAACTGTTACGAAGCTGATAATTTGTAAAAAGCTGTTTCTAACAGCAATTTCTTCAGCAGATCTCTGTCTCTGATAAGAGATACAACAAGATAGAACTTGACTGATGCCGCAGAAAATTGTTTTGCCAGAGTTTCAGTACAAAGGAACATATCACAAGATATAACACAATTAACAGATAATATAAAAATACCAACAATTAAGTTCTAAACAGGTCAAGACAGAAACATTAAAGAGTTTATTGTAATACAGGATTAATTTTATTATCCTATGTATAGAAAGGAGGAGAAGTTGAAAAGTTTGATAGCCACAGGGAGGAAGGACTTGTGGTGTTCTATGAGCACCTCGGTGGTCTCCATCTACGACTGAAGGTGCTGAGCTGAGTCCAGGGTGCCATGCAAGGGGTGTGACATGGGTCTGGAGTAGTTTCCTCAGCATCCTCTCTGTCAGAGTCTGAAGGTCCACTCCCAGAACTGAACCAGCTCTTGATGAGTTTATAGAGTCTGTCGGCATCAGCTTTCTTCACCCTGCTGCCTCAGCACACCACAGAATAGAAGATGATGCTGGAGACCACCTAGTGGTGAAACATCTGCAGCGTGGTCCTGCAGATGTTAAAGGACCTGAGTCTCCTCAGAAGAAAAAGGCGACTCTGTCCTTTCTTGTAGAGGGCATTGGTGTTAGCTGTCCAGTCCAGTTTATTGTGCAGGTGGACCCTTGTAGAAGTCAACAGTGTCCACCTTAAGACCCTTGATGTTGATGGGGTTTGTGGGGGGTTGGGGATAATCTTCTTCCTGTCGTCCACCTGCAGTTCTTTAGTTTTTCCAGTGTTGAGTTGCAGGTGGTTCTGTCCACACCACTCCACAAAGCTGTCTCTGTATTTCACTCCCTGCTCACCAGTGATGCAGCCCACAATGGCAGAGTAATCCGAGCACTTCTGCAGATGGCAGGATTGTGAGTTGACCTGAAATCCAAGGTGTAGAGTGAACAGAAACGGCGAGAGGATATGTGAAACACTGAAATACTCCAAGTTTTCCTTCAAATGAACATGGTTTCTGTTAGTGTGTAGATATCCCTGAATCCTGTCACTTCATTTGAGTGTTACTTACTTATTTGAATCTTTTTAGTTTTGTCTCACCACACAGGCCCTAAAGATGTTTTATTCTTCTTCTTTTGGCTGTTCCCTCTTCAGGGGTTATCACATCGAGTGATCCTCCTCCATCTCACTCTGTCCTCTGCATCCTCTGTCCTCACTCCAACTACCTTCATGTCCTCTCTAACTGCATC
>JARVGS010000001.1:21745068-21755793 GCA_031762315.1 Hypsolebias antenori | reverse complement strand
CCCCCACCCCACACAAATAAATAAATAAATAATAAAAGTAAAAGAAACGGATGCAGAATTATAAATAAATAAGGGAAGACAGAATAAAAAAAGGTAGAATCAAAAATAGGAGGAATGGAACTAAAAAGTAGCAAATGGAAAACAAAGAAAAATGGAATGGTGGAAAGGAGAAAGAAAAAGAAATGGAAATGATAAAAACGAAGGAGAGTGATTTCAGATCCTGAATGTTGCCTATGCTTGAATCAGCGGGTAAAAGACCATCTGGTGAGCAACAGAACGTTTAAAAGAAACGAGAAAATAAAATGTTCACGAACAATAAATTCAGTCAATACAGGTTAGACTCATACAGCAATAAATAGTCATAAAAAGGATATAAAATGAAAAGTAAATAAAAGTAGCGATATAAAACGAAACAAAAACATGCTACATTATGAAATACAGTAGTGTAAAATACTAAATACAGGAAATTGTCAATGTTGCATGAACTGTTTAAAATCTCTTAGCAGGGGTTTCAAACCCACTTACAAAAGTGGGACACAATTAAAACCTTTTTCAAAGTAAGGGCTGGTTTCAGAATCTACATTAAGTCAAGTCAGATACCCAACATCTTTTCTTGGTTGCAGGTTCCTCAACAACAGTTTGATTGGTCTCATTTGATGTTCTCTGTTGCACTTTTGACATCATAATCAAAGATTACTGAAAAAAATAAAAGTGATAAAAGTATTTTACATTTAAAATAACATACTGGGGGCCAGATACGATGTCAACAAGGGCCACATTTGGCCCCTGGGACTTAAGATTGACACACATGCCTTAGAGATTAAAGAGGTCAAAGAGGTTATGGCAGGGGTCTGCAACCTTTGTGATAAAAAGAGCCATTTTTGCCCGTTTGCTTACTACTTATGATTTATCCGGTGCAGCAAAACCTTTTGCAACCATGAACTGTCAACTGGAGGCCCATGGGCCATTATAAGTTTGCTGGAGATGGCTTTCCCAGCCAGTGGGGGGCAATATTATAAAACAAAAAAATGTCTAACTACTGTTAACATCTATCCATATTTTACATTTAAATACAAAAGAAAAGACCAGATTCACGTAAGGAAAGATAAACATAGTTTTTAACAATTTTATAAAATTAAAACACTGAACTCTGCAGGCCGATGTGAGTTCTTTTAATTATTGAATAATTAAGTATCCTACTTAAAGCATAAAGTTAAAGACAGTATAAAACCAGGCCAGTTTGTTGGATATCCAATTACATTTTTAAAGAAAAAAAAAATACTTTAATTTACTTTAACTTTTGTGTTTGTGTTTTATTTTTAGTATTATCAAATATTCATTCCCAGAAACGTGTTTTAAAGATATTCCAAAACATTCTTGTGGTTTTGAGAGAAAGATTACACTGAGAGACTGGAAGTTGACATAAAGTGGCTAACAAACTTTTAGCATGATGTACTCTACGTCGTGTGTTTGTACTATTCTTTACATATTTGAAAATAATTTTGGTCAAAACCTAAAGGAGCCACTGCAGAGGTACCCAAGAGCCACATGTGGCACCAGAGCCGTAGGGTTCAGACCCCTTTCTTATGGGAAGTGGTGCCTGAGAACCTGCCTAAACAACTGTGCTTCATGCAAAGCAAGAGTTTTACCTCTTGACTGGTTTCCTCTGTGACAGAACAACCATAACGGTCCCAGCTCACACGGGTGGACTCTGATCACGACCCTGTGTTCGACACGCCTCTTAAAAGCCTGGAAGACCCAATCCGACATGACCCTCGGATTAAAAATGTGCAACAGCCTTCAAATGAGTTATGCCTTCCTTCGTTCAGCGCATTGCCCTCGTGATCCTTGAAGACAAGGTTCAGGCGTGCATTCATTTGCATATGCTCACACTTCCTTTTCATCGCTGCCGGCGACGTGTCAGAAGCATTTAGCTCGAGGAATGAGCAAGATGGCACAAACAGATTGACGAAATATGAAAATTGGATGACAACTAATGGCTAGGTGCTTTTAGGCGCATTGAATGATTGCGTGCGCGTCTGGGCCTCACTCTCTCCCCCGTCATTAATATTCAGTGTTTGAATAGACACCTGCCGCCATGTTCTCACCAGTCTGCAGGCTTTTTATGTCCTCCGTGCACAAAATAGTTAAATAGAGAAGCTGATGAGGTGTAATGCCAAAGCAGATTGCACACGACAGGCCCAGACCGGAGAAGAGGTTTTTTTTTTTTTTTTGGGTGCCTTTTTTCACTTATTCTTCCCCGCCTCTGAATGGCAGAAACTGATGTGACAATCGGATCTGGAATTGCTGCACATATCTGGGAGGGGGGATATGAGGCAGAGTTGCTGTGCAACAGCAGACGATGGGCAAACGAGAATCTACGTTCAAGTCGGCGTGCCTGTCAGGTTTGTGTTTCCGTGTCATTTGAACGCATGTGGGATGATACCGCTGGGCTTCATCTCCAAAGCGGCGCAAGAAAGGGATGAGGAGAAACAGTGGCTCGCAGCCGAGCGACGAACAGAAGAGTGATTGAAGCGCGATGAAGTGCAAAAATCATTTGAAATCATCATCGTTTAAAAGAAAAAAAATAAAAGTTTAAATGTGGATTTGCACGTGTTATGTCGACTGAAGTTTTCTGACAACAGAAGTGTGATGTCAACAAGGTGTCCCATTTTAACAACTTGTTTCCTTGTGAAGACAGAAAGGAGACACTAAGATCTTGTTATGGAGTTTTGCTTTGTTACTAGTGGTCTTCTACATGTTTTATTTAATGGTAAGAATCGTTTCTGTATGGGTGTTTTCCATCAACTTTTCATGTAAAAGTTCCCCCTCACACTGGATGTCAACCACACTACGACATAAAAGGGATATTATCGATTGTGGCATGTTTTTGAAAGTCTTGGCAAAGTTTTTGGATGTGTATTAAAAAGACATGGGGCTCCACATCCATCCATCCATCCATCATCCATTATCATTACCCATTTATTCCTTTTTGGGTCGCGGGGGTCACTGGTGCCCATATCCAGCAGTCACTATGCGAGAGGCGGGGTACACCCTGGACAGGTCTCCAGTCCATCACAGGGACACATTCAGACAAACGAGACAAACAACCATTCACTCTCTCACTCACACCTAGGAAAAACTTAGAGTTACCAATCAGTCTAACGTGCATGTTTTTGGTCTGTGGGTGACAGCTAGGTGCTTTTAGGTGCATTGAATGATGATTGTGTGTGCGTCTGGGCCTCACCACCCCCCGACATTAATGTTCAGAGTTTGAATAGACACATGCCGCCATGTTCTCACCAGTCTGCAGGCTTTTTATGTCCTCCGTGCACAAAATAGTACCTGGAGATAACCCACGCATGCACGGAGAGAACATGCAAACTCCACCCAGAAAGGTTCCTGGCTGGGATTGAAACCAGGTGACCTGCTCTCTGAGAGGTGGCAGCTCTACCAACTGTGCCATCATGCTGCCTTTCAATAGTTAAAATGTTTTGTACTGTTTTGAGCATGCAGTGAAGATTTGTAGATAGGTCAAGGCATTAATGATGTATTGGGTGGAACATGGGGGAGCATGGTGTCATGCTCATGACTACAACTATGATTGTGACAAAGTCATGGAAACAACTTGGTACAGGCGTTGCACTCATGGCGGTAGTGTTGAGATAAATTGAGATTTTGACTTTGTGCTCACAATGTTGCGTATATTTTGAATAAAAAATTTAAAAAGACACTGCATTAGGACTTGTCATTAATCAAAGCCAGCATTATCGATAAGAACAGATAAATAGATTTCAATGAAATGTTTTTTGAATAACAATGTTTAAACTCAGTTTTTTTATTACATTTGTTTGTACTTGACAGATTGAGAAAATTATATCACAGTCAATTTTGTGAATGTCCATTGTCTTTGTATACTGAGCATATACAAAAAAATATGATTGCATATTTTTTCCGGCCGTTTTTTCCTTGGTCTAACTATTGTTGTCCTATTTTTTTAATTTATATTATACTCATGAATTTAAAATATCATAGAAATAAAAAAATACACATCGAAACAACAATACAAGTATTTAAAAAATTAAATAGTCATGTTACAATTTTATTCCACTGGATTTTGACATATCAGTATGTTTAACTATAAAATCTGATTGAATATTTGTAGTGTATAATCTCAGTAGCTACAAAAATGTGGAATTAGTTTCTGATCTGCATCTGTGTTTTTCCAGAAGCTAAAATACTTTACTGAGGTGTATCTTAGTAATAAATAACCATGTTCACTGTAAAAAATAATCCCCATCCGATTTGCTCTGAATCCCCATCCGATTTGCTCTGATTTCCTTCCCATATTTCCTTCTTAAATGATGGGCCCCTGGTCTTCATTGCTAGTCACAGACATAGTGAAGCCATAACACATGACGGTAACCAAAATTAATGGGAGCCCCGGGCTGGACTTTCTCCTGGCTGACCGCTTAACGGTCTAGAGAGCACGGATACAGAGTAAAAGACTGCTAATGGGAATAAGACGAGGCAAAGCACACATCTCACCATTTAATTATAGACAGTAAAGGACTGAAAGATAACCGTGGGTAAAAACCAGGAGGATGTTTCCTTTTCCTGAGTTATATATTGCATCGTGCAATGGCTTTAATCCTTATAAACACGAGGTTGTGTCAGGTAACCTTCGTCATTGAATCTTTGCATTCGCCCGATAGCTATAAACTACAAATCTTCTGCAACAAGATTTCATTTCTTCAGCCGGTTTGCGTTCCTTTTCAACTTTCCCAACTTGAGGGGGCAAAAGTAGTAAAGTACTTTTCCTTCATCTTATCAGCAGCTGCAAGAAAGCCTTCAAGGGGGCACCCATATCAGATCCCTCACGCTTGTCATCATCAAGCCTCTCATCAAGCCTTGCACTCTAGTCTGCCGCCTTTTCTCGTCCCTCATGACAGCATTTTGTTTGCCTGATGAGAAAGACAAAGAGGAACATATTGAAAGGAGGGGAGAGACGCATCTCCTGGCGAATACTTCGACAGAGGAGACAATAGTCATTCATCTGTGTACTGATACTGGCAGATTGACTTTTCTCACTGAAGGAGGGGAATAATTGTGAGGCTCCTGTAAACTGATGAATGCAGCTGAGACTGTACCGCCAAAAGCATCCAGACTACCCCCTTTGCTCTGAAGAGCTGCGGAAGATGAAAGAAAATGCACACAAAGGAGCATTTATATAACACAAGTAGGAGTATGTATCAAATAAACCCTGTTGTACTTAGCATGACTCTAAAGCAGTATAAGAGAAGTCAACGGGAACCTGTAATTTTGGCGTCTTGAGAGAAAGAAGGTACGAGCAAACAAACATGTGTTTTCAAGTATCTCTGTGGATTCAGATGTTTTGTCTTTTTCCAGAAACACTTGGCACTAATTGAAGACAGCGATAATGTGCAGGTAGTCCTCGACTTACAGCCCCCCCCCCCAACTTACAGCATTTCTGACTTACAGCCTGCCTCCCCAGTGACGTCATCACGCCTCCCATTGACTTTCAATAGCTGCACAGTGCCTATTCTGTGTTTTTTGAGGGTACTGTGTTAGCTAATTGCTTGGAAGTACAGTACTGTACATGTTTAAAGTACAGAATGTACGCTGGTGTTGTGTTACGTTGAAAAAAAAGTGTTTAAAAAGCTGTTTACCATTCTTTTTTTGACTTACGGCCAAAATCCGGACTTATGTTTGCGACGTGTAATGAGTTCCGGCTTAAGTTCAATTCAAGTTAAGTTCAGCCCATAGGAACGGAACTCGAACGTAAGTCGAGGACTACCTTTATTCTTTTTTTTTTTTGACTATCGGTACTTCCAACATACAATTGGAGTAAAAGGTTCACATCAACATTCAGTATTCTTCAGTTCGATTGTGTAACTGTTGATCATAATCTTTTATTGGTTTTGCAACGTTCACCCCACTTTTCTCAGCTTTCCACTTCCTGCCATATGGTCCCCCCCATGCCCATTCACCACCATCCCTACCAAACATCAGGTGGCACGTCACTGGTTCATTCTGCAGCACCGATCCCGCGGTCAGCTAAGAGGGTGTGGTGCAGAATGTGAAGTCAATCTCACTCACTTGATTCCATCAATCCTCTTTTTCACCCCGGGGTTTTTGAACACCTCAATCAAACCTACCCTCAAGGTCGCCTTTGTGGCGTGATCGGCAGAATGAGTCCACTGCCTCCCCCACCCATGCAGAGGGTGCTTTGAACTGGAGAGACAGATAAAGAAGCGAGGAAAAGGACAGAAAGGGATGAGATGTATCCTTTGTGTTGGATATTGAAGTTTTAGTTTCGATGGACACTTTAGCAAGGTCAGTCATATTTTAGATTAAACAGATTTATTCAAATGCTTAAGGCTCCGAAGCTAGTTTTCAATCCATGAACCAACTGCGAATGTGAAATTTACAGTTTTATTTAGCTGTACATTCATGTAGACTGCCCATTCAAGCTTGTCATTCCTTTCAGTGTTCCCGGTGCTGTAAACTCAACATTCTGAGCACTATTGTCAACATTTTGAACCACTCAAAGTCAAGGCTGTTGGCAAAGGACAGTGCTGTATGATGTTGGTGATAGCAACAGGAAATAGGACGGTGGTATGAATGGTTAGCCGAATGCTGTGTTCAATTTACAGCAGTTCCAGATTTCCACCTGTCATCGGCTCCATGGAAGAAAGAGACAGCAGGAGCAGGGGAGTTATTCTTTTTCTCCCATAGAACCTCATAAATTAATATGCTACAACATGTGGGGATTAAAACACTGCTCGTCTCTCATGGTTTTTGTGATTTGTGAATCTTTTTTATTTTTATTTCTGTTATCGCAGAGTGCAACGTACATGGTGCATCATAGTTTGGCAGCACAATGGCTTAGTGGTTATGTGTTATGTTACAGCAAGAAGGTCTAGGGTTTAATCTCTGGTTTGGACTTGGGATCTTTCTGAGTGGAGTTTACATGTTATCCTTGTGTTTACGTGTTTTTCCACTCAGTTTTCCTCCCGCAGTCCTAAAACAAGCATAAGTTGCCTTCAGGCCCAGGCCTCTCTTGCAAGAGCTCTGTACTCTCAATGGGATTTTCCTCTTAAACAAAAGTTAATAAAAATATAATAATTATGCTTAAGGTTCGATAGCATTCAGTCGAATATGCACATGCTCCAAGAAGACTGGACTGATCACACCAAGACAAAAATAGTCATCATACAGTAGTCCCTCACTACTTTGCAGTTAGTTCTTCGCGGTTTGTTTGTTTTCCTGTTGCACCTGTGTGCAGCCCACACTGCAGGAGAAACGTCCTCCTGCAGCTCCTCCTCCCTCTTCCTTCCTCTGTCGATCTCCGCTCTGCAGTGGAGAAGTGGGCGTGGCCAAGAGTGCAGAGTGCAGCTGTGGCAGAGAGATGTGATCATGACATGCTGTGCTCTTATAGAGCATTTAGAGTTTAGAAACATAACACAACCACTACTTACTACGTGCACTACTATTCCTACTTAGCGGTTTTTTTATTTATTTATTTTATTTATCGTGGGGCTTCAGGATACAGATCCCCTGCAATAAATGAGGAACTTCTCTATTGTTCCATGATGGCAGGATCATTGTATGCCTTACCCCTTTTTTCTAAGTCTTCTGCAGAAAAAAAAATTGCTACAAAAGCACAAACACTGTTTTTTGTTGTTGTTGTTTTTAACTAGCTCACAGCTAGGGTCAATCATGAAAACAAAGGTTTTACTCGCATGAAACTAAATTATTGTATTCTACAATTTTTATTACTGCTACTTAGTTTTTTCTGCTAATTTTAGCCTTTTTCTGCACATTTTTAAAATTATTTTTGCAATTTTGGTTTGTTGTGCTCTTTCTAAAATAAACAGTTTATGCTTCTTTTAGCGTCTTTCTGCTTATTTCAGCTTTTAAACGCCTTTTTTTAGCTGCTTTTCTAAATTAAGATTTAAAAAAACCTATTGAGCCTCTCTGGCCATTTTAGCTTATTCTACCATATTTCTGCTCGATTAAGATTTTGCTACACATTTGTGCTGTTTTCTACTGTTTTCCTCTTTGAATATCCTACTTTCAGATTATGTCAGCTGTTCAAATTCAGCTCACAATAACAGATTAGCAATGAAACCTGTTTTGCCTGGTTTCAATTTCAGCCTTCACATCACATTTTTCGCAAAAAAAAAAAAAAAAAAAAAAAAAAAAAACGCAATTTCTCTAGTGTATAAGTCAATATCTATAAATTTTCAATCATGACATAATGCTAATCTTCTGATATTTTAATGGATTTAGTCACTTGGAAGAACATGTCACTAACTTTACAATAACTGCCGGTAAATATTATAGATTAAAAAAAACTCATTAATACAAAAAGTTATGGGAATTCAGCCAAATATGGCACTAATGAAATGTGTTTTTATTGTCTATTTCAACAGTTCATTGACTATTTATTTGGAAATGCATGACCTCCTGCCTCCATCAGGGGATGCTGCAAACTTTCTGCACCCCTACTTCCTTCAGCCTTAACTCCTGCCCTAATATTTTAAACTGATAATGTTCACACTTCTGTTTAAAGCAAGTGAAATGTTGATATTTGAGAAGTCCACAAAATCCACCGTTTCTTTCTTTAAGGTTCAACAGGATTTGTCCCACAATGTACATGCACTAAGAAAAACAGAATAATCTCAGAAAAGGCAACAGAGTCATTCGTCATATTGTTGAACATCAGAATCATGGCGTGCCTTTACTGCATTTCTGTGCTTTTTGTGGGAAAAACCAACAATGTGTTACAAAAGTACAAACAATAATTGATTTTCAGCTTGCTCACAGCCAGTGTCTATCACCATAACAGATGTTGTTTTGATCATGAAGAGAGAAATTATTTTATTCCACAGTTTGGAGATTCTAAGGTCCATTTAGTCCACTTAGTCTATCTGTTAAAATTTAATACGTCTGTTGTACAAAATGAATCAAATCTTGTGCGCCTAGGTTTAGGTTGTTTTGTCATAACCTTCCACTCCCCTTTCACATACATCGACAGAAGGATTTATCAGCAGTCCATTACATGATAATTCCTGCCAAGACCCCCACCCCGCCCTGTCTAATTACATGCACTGAAGATCTGTTGCCAGGAAAAAAGAAGGTTGCCTTAAGCCACGATCCCCATGTGGTTGTTGTCCACTTCATCTCCTGCAGAGCGCCATTTTCTGTCTCTCATCCACGAGGTCTACTTCCCTCTGAATGTAGCCTCTGGCTCTCCCCATCTAATGCTATGATTTAATTAATTAGCATGCTGCTTGTCCAGAGGTTTAACACATAATGATATGTTAGCCCCGTCGCTGCAAATGTCTTAAATTGGTCTATTCCCTATGGGCCATGAGGGTAACTTTGCAAAACAAGCAGGAGATGGGGTGGAGAGAGGTCACATTATTAGAGAGCAGTGAGCTGTGTGAAGGGGGAAAAGGTGATACACGCTGGACTTGTGGATACAAGAGGAAGGTAAGAATCAATGAAGCAATCATCTACAATTCATTTTGTTATAAACTGCACAAAGGAGAAAATAAATGGATTATACGACATTCCGTAATTGTCAAGTCTTTCTGGGCAATAAAAAGGACGGTGTTTCACTTGAAACTGCATTAAAAACTGGACATGGAGTTAGTTACTATAGATTTTCAGAAAAACACTAAAGGCTTTTTTTTTTTTTCCTAACAAAAAGTTAAAGTCTAGAAAAGTATTTGCAATGAAAATGTGCCAGGTATATCTGCAAGTGCTTTCCGTTTTTAAAAACATTGGAGGGACGATGGTGGTTTAACATTCATGTAAACTGTGAATTGTCATCCGGGAGGTTCAGGGAGAAAAGGTAAGGACATTGACATTGGTATCACAACTCACCTCAGGAGACTCACTGAATTTAAACATTCACTCTTGCTAGCTTAGATGCCAGCATGTGTGTCTTCAACGTGGCACACTGAGCTAGCACATGACATTTACTCAAAGCTACTGCTGACAGTGTTTGGCCTATAGAGGATTTGGTCAGTAATGCTCATGTCTGTTGGAAGGGGTGTTTATTGTAAAAATATTGATTCATAATCATATAAATGTGGTTTAATTGTTTTAATGGGTTGAAGCCATAATTGAGAATTTTTGAAGTGGGGTTCTGTAGGTCATGAACCATTACAATTTATTGTCGATAGCTCTTTAAATGGCCTCTGTTTAAAGACATAATTTATTATTGTTGACTGGATTGATGAGCTACTCTGAGCGAGGCCATGAACCAAGTCAATTGCTACCATAATAAAACAATTCCAAAAAAAAAAAAAAATCTTAGTAATTGATACAAACATGTTCATAAACCTTTAAATTCTCAAAAACCTCTCATCACAATTACTTCCGTATGGGAAACACCCTTTGTTCATTTGTTTGTACATGCTATGAGCATAATAACTTGAAATGTATGTGAGGTGTTGACTTCCATTTTGGTGTATGGCTGCATCTAGTCGTAAAAAAAGTTTCTTTTCGAAAAATGAGTTGCCAGGCCAAAACCCAAGATGGCTGATGCCATATATACCGTATTTTCCGGTGTATAAGTCGCAGTTTTTTTTACTAATTTTCATGTCCTGCAACTTATACAGCGGTGCGACTTATTTATGGATTTTTCCCCATGTTTTTAGACCCATTTTTGGCTGAGAAATGACCGTT
>JARVGS010000001.1:21684250-21695431 GCA_031762315.1 Hypsolebias antenori | reverse complement strand
ATGGATGGATATTCCACAATGTTTTCGGGTTCTGTTTTCAGTTAAAAGGCTAGTTCAAATTTACAAGTGTTTTTTTTATGTTATAAATGTTGAAAATTCCCTAGTTATTATTATTATTATTATTATTATTATTATTATTATTATTATTATTATTATTATTATTATTATGGATGGATGGAAGGCTAGTTCAAATTTACAAGTGTTTTTTATGTTATAAATGTTGAAAATTCCCTAGTTGTTATTATTATTATCATTATTATTATCATTATCATTATTATCATCATCATTATCATTATTATTATCATTATATTATCATCATTATTATCATCATCATCATTATCATTATCATTATGGATGGATGGATGGATGGATGGATGGATGGATGGATATTCCACAATGTTTTCGGGTTCTGTTTTCAGTTAAAAGGCTAGTTCAAATTTACAAGTGTTTTTTTTTTTTGTTATAAATGTTGAAAATTCCCTAGTTGTTGTTATTATTATTATTATTATTATTATTATTATTATCATTATTATTATTAATATTAATTTATTTATTCTTTTTTTTTTTAGATTTTTATTTTGGTCCTGGTTGTACCTGGTTGTCACTTGTCAATTTATTTTTCAAAGTTTAGGTTCTGCCGCCCACCTGTCTGCCTGTCAGCTATTGTGTCCATTCATACACTATTACACAACGTTGATCCCTATCTGATAGACAGCATGCGTCGCACATCGAGCAACCTCCCAGTCAGTGTATCTCATGGAATATTGATTTGAACCCAAATCAATTCAGATGCTAGATGAAAGCTTGATGCATCCACAGTCACACAGTCCGTGTGCAATAGCTGGTAACTTTCCACCAATTTCTGGAAGACAATTTTATCTTCTTGCAGTTCTATGAGCTTCTGCTCAGCTGACAGAATACAGGCAAACCATTTATTCAGCTCCCTAAACCAATGAAAATTGAATTTAGTACCCTTGCAATCACTCATTCGCAGTTCACAACAAGTTTCGTGGATTATTCCAAGCACCATAAACGCTTTTGTTTAACTTTTTTTTTTTGATGCATTAGTGTGCCACAAAGGAAATTCCATTGTCTCCACTCTGCTGGGTGTAAGAGGTTGAAATATGGCAGGATGACATTTCCAAACCTCAGCAGAGCAAAGCATAAATCTGTTCGGTTCGATAGCATTAAGCAGAGAAATGTGTTGTGTTTTAATTTGGCTGAAATGGCCCGTTAAAATGATTTGTTTTGCCAAAAATGTTCACTAATTTGGGCACAGATCAAGTTTTTAGTTCAGATCAGCCCATTACTACTATTGTTAATGCTCTGCTAGTTTATTTCACACTCTCTGCTTGTGTGTGTGTGAGTGTGTCTGGGGCTGTATCCCACCCAAGTAAGCCTAGCAGACTGTTAAAATGCTAATGGAGTTATGGTTCCCATATGGCAGCCATCGGGGTGTTGCTCATACGTGCACGCAAAAATGCAAACGCTCAAACACAGTGGCAGCTGCTGGTTATGAAAGGCTGAAGTGCAAGAATATTTTATGGGACCCCTGAGCCTGTGATTCACATGTTCAGTACAGTATACACATCTAAGTACACTGAGCCTGTGATTCACATGTACAATACAGTATATGCATTTAAATTCATACCAATACAGCTGGAAAGGTAAATATTCAACGAAAAAAATAACATATTATGCACTAAAGATATGGAGAAAATGAGCTGAAGAAGGTACATAAAAAAAAGTGTTACAGTTTATAGAAATGGCATCAACAAGTTCAAATATGTCTAAAATCTAGGGAAACAATGGTTACCCATAGCCAAATTATAAAATGTAATGTTAGATGAATTATATGGGTCGGCGCAGTGGTGCAATTGATAGAGCTGCCACCTCTCAACTAGAAGGTTCAGATCCTGACCGAAGGCTTTCTGGGTGGAGCTTGCATGTTCTTATTGTGCATGAGTGGGTTTTCTCCATAAATCTGGTTCCACAGACCAAATCATGCATGCCAGGCTAATTGGTAACTCTAAATTATATGAGAGTGTGAATGTCTTGTTTGTTTCTACGTGATGGATGCATAAACTATCCAGGTGTACCGTGCCTTTCACACAGTGACTGCTGGAAATGGACAGCAGCAACTCCCGCAACTCAGAAAGGAAGATGCAGGCAAATATAATAGACTGAATGATTACATAAAAATAAAACAAGGATATAAAATAGAAATGTGAAACATTGCTTGTATTCTTCAGACAGCACTAAAACAGAATAAATCAAACAAACAACACAACATAGGATGACGGGCAAGCATGAAACTAACAACTAATTTCTGATCTTATACCCAGTGTAACTCCTACCCACTTGAATTTCTTGCATCAAAAATATTAAGGTTTTACTTGCATTCCCTGTTCATTTTCTGTTCATAAAAACACTCATCTGGAAAACTACAAGCATTCATTATTTAAATCCATCAGTGATGGGACACCACGAGACTGATGGGACCACACCAATTGATACTTTATTATCTTAAAGGCTTGGCTTTCCTTCAAGGAATGTAAATTGCTTGATGCCCTTTATGCCCAAGGTTTAAACTAAGCTCATATTTTGAGAAATGAGGTTTATAGCAAATCAATTTTAGATACAATTCCAGTGCTTAATTTCGGCGTGTTTCATTAAACTTTGCCCAGTGTTTCATGATATGTTTTGCCAACAAACTGGACTCGAACTTTCAATTCTGTTGGGAGTGATTCTTAGCTACTACCACATCAGACTTTAGCTCAATACCTGTACAAAATTTCTGAATATTACTTGTTTTTGTGTTGGCTATAGAATAAATAGAATCAGACTCCAAAAATAAATCTGATGAAATATGTACATATAACGGTTACTTTCTGGGTAGCACGTTGGCTCAGTTGGTAGAGCCGTTTCCTCTCAGTGAGTAGGTTGCCAGTTCAAATACTGGCCAGGGACCATTCTGAGTGGAGTTTGCATGTTCTTTCCGTGCATGTGTGGGTTTCCTTCCACAGACCAAAAACATGCATGTTAGACTGATTGGCAACTCTAAATTGTACCTAGGTGAAAGTGAATGGTTTGCCTTTTTGTCTCTATGTGACCTTCCAGGGCATCTCTCGCCTCTTGCGCAATGATAGCTGGACATCGGCACCAGTGACCCCCCTGAGACCCAAAAAAGGAAGAAGCGGGTAAAGAAAATGGATGGATTGATGGTTACTTTCAAATTTCTCCACTAGTTTATGAAACATTTTGTGTTATGACAGATGGACGAACACACACACTGACAGCGTTGCCTGTCTTTTATGGGGGCAAAAAATACAGTTTAATTGTTTGGCTACACCAAGGAGAATATATATATATATATATATATATATATATATATATATAATTACACTGGTTGTGTGACAAAAAAAGGCAAGGTATTGACTTTCCAAACCACCCTCATGTTTGTGTCTCTGTGAGATCTTTCCCCTTTTCACTTGGCCAGGCAGCGTCTCACTTTATACCCAATCAAATCACTCAACTTGTCTGAGGTTACTGCATCACTTTTACAGCCTCTACTCCCCACCCCTCCACCCCCTTTACCCCTCGTATCTGCCCCCTGTCCTCCGGCCTTTGATACACCCCTTAACCTCCACTGCTTCCCCAGGAGTGCAATCTGCTGTCTACTGGTATTGATCAGGCACACAAGGTTTTGATTAGCACACTTGGCTGGATAACGGGAGCTTCACTACATGATTGTACCCCAACTCTTCCAATGACTTGTTCCTCAATTGGCCAGGGAGTACTTCACTTCATTGGAGTCTGTGATTGGATGTACCATGAACCTCCTAGCCACTCTCTCTCTTTTGCTCTCTCAGGGAAAATATCCAAGATTCTGGTATTTTCTTTGCTTGACTGAGTGTTTTTTCAGTTGGTTTTGTCAGATGAAAGCAAGCTGAATGCAGGCAGGTATGTGCCACCAAAGAATTGTGTGCAGAGGAATCTATCTAATCTCTTACAGTGGATATATACCCACACAGATGAAAGAAGTGATAGCAGCCACAATTGTCAAAAAACGAATCAGGGCCTTTCAAGTTTAATAATGAATTTCAATGGCACTTCACTAAAGAAAAGACTCTAAACAAAAGATGCGAGGCAAGATTTGAAGTTGAAACGGATGTTCAGTCATGAGCAACTTCCAACTCTTTGTTTTTTTCCCCTCACATTTATAGAAGAATGAGGAGAGACAAGGACAAGATGTTGGCAGGTCAGACGTTCTGACATCGCAGCTTGAGAGTAAAGGTACCCATCGGCCTATTCAAAAGCCAACCAATTAAGTCTCGGCTGTCAAGGTTTAATACCTACAGTTAAGGCTACCATTGTGTGCCAGTTAATGCTATTTCAGGCTTTCACTCGGTTTGGGAGCTTTCATTAAATCCAAAGAATGCCAAGGCTATTCTCAAAGAAGTTAAAAGCACCACATTTTTATATTTCCTTAACTCACTGCCCTGACTTCCCAAATATCCCCTGTCTGCATACTCATGCAAAGATACAATGCTTTGAATAAAGTAATTTGTAAGAGCAAAGAAATTTGATTTTCACACATGACTTTGGCTGTTTTTATTTTGACCTTTCTGAATACCGCCCGTCAGGTCGAGACGCTCTCACACTTTTTTTTTCTCCCCTCTCCAAGTTTTACCAATTCCTGCATCTTTGAGAAGTCTTTCACTCGAGTTCTTCATGTGACTTGCTGACTCCCCTTGACAGACGTTGTAGGAGAGTTTCTTATTGTGCACCATGTTTCATTTGAAAGCCTTCTACACAGACAGTTCATGGTCATCTGATTCCATAGTTCCTTGTTGTGTTCCGGTCTGCGTCATTGTAAACAGTGCCCCTATTGTGAGTGAAACTTATCAAACAAACGTAAAAAAAAAGAAAAGGCAAGTGGATGGACGGGGGCTCATTCCTTTAGTAGTGTTCATTAGTTGCACGCTTGCTGCGAAGCATGCTGGGATGGATGTTGGCTTGGCCTGGCTTGGCCGACCACTCCATCACTGAGCGCATCAACAGATGTTGTGTAGCCTCTTCAAAACAGAGGGGATCTGACACGCTCAGTCTCAGCCAGGAGTCTGGGGAGATGTAGATGGAGTCAAAAGGAAAATATAAGGATGAAGACAGAGAGAAGGAGCTGCAACCAGAAGTGAGATAAAAATAGAGTTCTAGAGCCAGAAAAGAACGAAAGAAAGGCTGGCACATGAAGAGAGTCAAACAAAATGGGGTTGGGAGGTGGGAGAGGAGTCATTCCCCAGAGGGATCACTCTTGGTGTCTCACTCTACTGGTCCTTCTAATGTGTGACGCTCAGGAGATTGACAGGCTGTGTAAAACTCAGCCCACAGGAGAAAACAACAACAGCACAAGTCAGACACATGAAAACGGCAACTCGACTGGGCGACGCTGGGACGAGACTGCTGTGGGGGGGGGGGGAGTTGGACAGACAGTGGCGATGGTTAATGTAACCTTCACATGTCCTGGGAAGCTTTTCTGAGCATTTGAGGTCCTTCCTTTAGTCACACTGTTGTGTTTATTTAAATCCAGGAGTTGCCCATAACACTCCACCACTGGTGTCATTCTATGTTTGTCATTCTATGTCCATGTTGTCATTCTTTGTTTGTCCGTCTTTTTTCTGTCCTCTTAAACTCAGCCAGCCTAAACAGATGGCTACTCGTCCTGAGTCTGTTTCTGCTGGAGGTTTATTCCTGCTAAAAGGGAGTTGTTCCTTTCCGCTGTTGCCTTTGTGTTTGTTCAGGATGGGAGAGTGTGATTAAGTGAAAATTCAACACAATCTGCTGATTTCCTTGGGTAGATGACTTTTACTAATAGGCTTGTACACTGTATGAGAATGTTTCTGTACAGTGCCCTGAGATGACGTCTGTTGTGACTTGAGCTACAAAGTATACAGTATACATAAACTGAATTGAATTGATATTTCACAGCAGACCGCAAAATTTTCTTAAAAGTCTAAAACTTGTTTATAAATGTGTAGCATAATTTGAACAAAACAGGAACGCATAATGATTTTTTTGTCATTCTCTCAACTCCAAGTCATGGGGTAGAGGTAGGGCAGCTGACTTGGGACCAGAAAGTTGTGGTTCGACTCCCAGCCATTCCCACATGTCAAGGTCTCTTTGAGCAAGACACCTAATCCCCAATTGCTACCAATTCCTCAAACTTCCTTTCAATTCCAAATGGGCTAAGGGACTTGCTTTGTGTTTTGCCATTATTAACTTTAATGATAGGAATTATCTTCAATGTCTTATTGTATCTATGAGAACTAAGATGGTATATACCTCAAAGTGAGTAAGTCAAAGTTTTCAATCTCAGCTTAGTCTTTTGTTGTGGAGTTTCCATGTTCTTCCTGGCAAGTTTGTCTAGCTTATCATGTTTCTTCCCAAATGCCAACAATGTGTATACATTTATTTAATTGTCAATTTAGAATTGCCTTTATTTGTTTATTTTTATATTTAACCCTGTGATGGTCTGACAACTGGTCCACGGACTGCATTTATAATACTAGACCTCAAATCTCGCCTTCTCTTTTTAGGCATTGACGCTTGAGATTCCAGTATATGGGTGCTCCCATGTTATATTTTTGGAACCAGAGTTTGAGGAGTTGGAACTTAAATTGTAAAGGTCTAATAACCATACTTTTGTTCCTAACACAGGTATGCTGTTTTCCAGAGCTCTTTTAGATTAAAAATACAATTAAAAAACAGTCTTTGTGTATCCTTGAGACAAGCCTGGTTGAAGTAGTTTGCCCCTTTTTTTCCTCCATACCCTGCGCTCTGTCAGTGATGTCACAGCTGATATGATATAATCTACTGATATTAGACAGAACATCCTTCAAAACTGACCAAACTCTTTTAAATACTTATGATAGTGGGAATACTTTGCACTACTTACAGAGTATGTGTGATATGTGAGCACATATGGAAATAACAATAACAGAAAACCAATTTCCAACTGAATCACTGTGCACAGATAACCTATTGATCAGTCTAGGAAGTCTTATTACTCACATTCTTACAAATGCATCAGTTTTAATGCAGGCAATGTTGTTAACTGAACTGTATAGTCTGTTTTTCAAAAGTCTCAATCTTCGCCCCTTGATTCTTTATGTTCAGAGGATCCAAAACTTTCTCGTAATTTTCTAAAGTGGTCTTGAACTGTAGTAAATGAATAAAAAGCGGCCAAGAAGATCTTTGGAAGACCTTCAAAAGCTTGAAGAACTATAGCTCTAGGCAACTTTGAAAGGAAAAGAAAAAGTCAAGAAAGTCTGGCTAATTGGAAGCAAAAATATAAAGAAATAAAGGGGGGTGGCTCGAGGCTGTTGGACAGTACACTGCAACGCCTCAGTGCAGGCAGCGGTCTAACAAAACCTGTCAAGTATGAAAATAAGATAAGTGGCAATAACAGGAAATAAATCACTGCTCGTCCTAAGCTGACAAGCATGCTTTTCACCTATTCATCATTTTTAAACCTGTAGAAAAAACACCCCTGGTTATACATTGATACAAAGAAATGTTGACCACACAAACTGCCCAGAAACAAAACCCTCTCCAGAGTTTAATTTTGAACCAGATCCTGCCACTTTGTTGTTGACAGCTGTGTCTGCAGTGAAACACGCCTCCATACAAACAGTAATAACCAGCAGTATGAACACTGCAGCAAATATCATTCGTCAATTTTAGACTCTTGAACGCAGCAAGAACTTACCTCCTAATTAGTTGTGATAACAATAGCCGTTTCGGCTGTTATCTCGCATGTGTCTGTTTTCTCATGCCTGGAGCAGATGTGTGAAATACTTTGGGGAGAACCTGCGCTCTTTTCTTCTTCTTTTATTGTATGGGAAATGTTAGGGCATGGCTGTGTGAAGGTTCGGGTTGTTATTCAGAGAAATCAATATTTTCCATTTCTGTGGATGCAGGAATGAATCATTACTGAGATGAGTGTTGTGGAGGGATGGAAGCCTTAGTTTGAGGAGTCATTCGTCTGAAGACTTTCACATGAACATTTACTTCCTTTTTGTTTGGAGTTAACTCAGTGAGCGCAAATCTGTTTCTGGTTTCTAATAGACATGTGTGCATAAAGGTTAAGAGTAACGTCTTACCCGTTTTAGACAGATGGTTTAACAATATCAGTTTGACTTTGGATTTGAGTGCAACACCAACATTTTCAGTGGTCCCCATCGGGATACCCTTTGAAAATGTTCTGAAGGCACTTCTGCATACAATCTGTTTATAAGTTATACTACCAATAATGATTATATTTCCTTACAAATCTCTATGGTGGTAACAAGACACAACATTACACTCACAAATGGGCATTGTCTTCAAATATAGGCATGTTTTCATTGCTTTGGTAGACTCTGTGACTCCAAGTGAGGTCTCTCTGGAACACTGTGGTATTGTACTAACCAAAATATGACAATCATGACACTTGAAGGTTTTTTTTTTTGGAGTTCACCAACAGCTAGTCTGAACAGGAGGACCAAAGTGGAATGGTGCCATCATGAAGTGGCGCCAATACAGTAATCCCTCGCTATGTTGCGGTCAGACTTTCGCGGACTCGTTCTTTCACGGTTTTCAAACATGAGATTTTACACGACACACAATTTTCAACTGTGATTGGGAAGGTACGGAATGAAAAGTTCATGAAAAAATACGTCGGACAGGCGCGCACATTTTGAAGTTTTCGTTCTGTAACACCAGTCAAAAGAACCACACTACCCAGAAGCCAAACGTGCTTCCGGCTGCTGCTTTCTGCTGAAATGGAAGAATAGTTTTGAAATGCAAATTCAAAAGTAACAATTTATCTATTAAGCTCACAGAACTGGCAGGAAAATTGCAAATAATCCTGAAGCTACCTGACACTCAATTATCCACATCAACCTGGACGGGGCGGTGGTCTTCATCGCTGCAGGGTAGGTCTGCTGGACCAGAACTAATCCCGACCGGAACAGAGCTGCTGGTCTGCAGAGGTGGTGAGTCAAATTTTGCAGTATCGCACAGTACATATACATATGTTAACATTACATAAGTTTAAGTGTTTAGAGCATCGCAAGAGTGCGGGAAGGGTTTATAAAGCCTTAACATATATAAATACTAAAATAAATGTAGTAGTCCTACTTCACGGTTTTTCACCTATCACGGGGGTGTCTGGAACATAACCCCCGCAATAACAGAGGGACTGCTGTAACATCTTACCTGTTGTAGATAGCTGCTTGGACAACCTCAGTTTGACTTTGGATTTGAGTGCACCACACCGAAACTTACACTGGTCCTCATCCAGATACCCATTGAAAACGTTCTGGAGACACTCCTTCATACAATTAAGATTGTCTGTGAGTTTCACCATCAATATTGATTATATGGTGGTAACAAGACACAACATTACAGTCACAAATAGGCATTGTCTTCAAATATAGGCATGTTTGCAATGCTTTGGTAGACTTTGCGACTCCAAGCAAGGTCTCTCTGGAACAATGTGGTGTTAAACTAACCAAAAAATGACAATCATGGCACTTGAGTTTTTTATTTTTTTATTAAGTTGACGAGCAGGAGGACCAAGTGGATTGGGGGTCTACACTGCTGTTAACTTGGCATTTTATGGTTATATGCCTAACTGAAGTTGTTCAAAAAGTTATTTACAGCATGGAATATTTTCTCATAACCTTTCCATAGAATCCCATTTTAAACCATCTAACTTGTCTCTATAAGGCTGTATGTCCTTGTCAGCAGAATTGGACACACATTTCACTCATTTTTGACATAAATAACTATTTGAATTACTCAGTCTTTTGTTGTCAACTTGCTTTCTGCTTGCCATCAAAATTAAGGTTTTCCAAAGCTCTAAAGTTTCACCACAGTTTAGACAGATGAAACTGTCATGCTTTTAATGAACATGTTTAAAAAAAAATGCCAGCTGTGTAATTTGCCTGTGACCTCCAGTTCCTTCCTGGAAATGATGAGCTAAGCAGACCTCGCTCTAATTAAAGAGTCACTCACAATAGAGAGGAACAAATTATGGAGACAGTTTGAAATGTCAAGATAACCAATTAGCTAATAAAAATTGCCATTAGGTAGTTCCTTTTGGCTGCAGGTGATGAAGCCACCTGAACTGATGGGAAAAGCAGAAGAATTCACTGTCAAAGAAGAAATAATCTTGAATGCGAGACACCCTGGGGTCCATATTTAGCCAAATTTTAATTTGATGCCCATCAGATAAAATCAATCAAAATATCTTGCATTGAAAGATGTGCTCCATTTGAAGTTCAATAGCATGCTATTCGTTTTTGTCATAATAAGAGTCCCAACCCGTTCACTAAAAACAACCTATGTCCTCATTGGGTTTATTCGTTATCCATTATCTTTACCCTTTCCAGGTCACTGGTGCTCATATTCAGCAGCTGAGACACAGGGGACACCCTGGACAGGTCACAGGTCCATCACAGGGACACAAAGACAAATGACCATCCAAACTCTCACTTACACTAAGGGGCAAATTGGTGACCTATCAGCCTAATATACATGTGTTTGATCTGTGGGAGAAAACCCACGCATGCACGGAGAGAACATGCAATCTTGACTGAGAAATATGCCCGGCCTGGATTGGATCTGGCAACCTTCTCACTGAGAGGAGACAGCTCTACCAGCTGTGCCACGGTGCATCCTGAACTATTAAATATAAGTAAATCAATGTCCACATGTGATTGATTCACTTCAGTAAAAAAAAAAAAATGTTTCCTTAACAATTATATTGGGGTTAGTTTTGTCACATTGACTAAAAATAAAATTAAAATAAAATGCAATAAAGTAATGTCTTCTTCATTCTGGCTTTAACTTTAACCCACTTGTTCACATCAGATGTATATTGTTTTTGATGATGGTATGTTAATATTAAAATGTTTCTTTAATTTACCACATTTATTTTTGTTAAAATAATAAATAAATAATTTGTATTGATCTCAGATTTACACATTTGTGTTCATTTCAGAGGATTTTATATGGGTACAGTCGACATAATAGCGTTTAATTTTTTTTTTTTTTTTTTTTTTTTTTAAATTTAACAATATTAATTCTTTTTTTTTGTCAGTTTTAATGACACATTTTGTTTAATTTAATTAAAAA
>JARVGS010000001.1:21597010-21614152 GCA_031762315.1 Hypsolebias antenori | reverse complement strand
GTAAATTAAATATAAGTTTTTAATTTCCAAGATAAATATTTATTTTCAAAACTAAACATTTAATTTCCAAACTAAACATTTAATTTCTAAGCTAAACATTTAATTCCTCAACTAAATATTTAATTTGCTAACTAAACATTTAGCTCCGGCCTAAATATTTATTATCCAAGCTAAACATTTATTTTCCAAAATAAATATTTAATTTGCTAACTAAATAGTTAGCTTGGACTTAAACATTTAACTTGCAAATTAAGTGTTTGTAAATTAAATAGTTAGTTTGGAACTATGACATTTATAAATGTATAAATAACATGGTGAAAATATGACTTAAAAAAAACTTGTTTCTTATGAAAGCTAACTAAACCAAAATATTGCTGTTAATTTTTGACTGTGTAACTTTACAAACGGCACCCCATACTTGCCGGACTCGTTGGCTTGTTATGTTAATTACCGGTAAGCCTGCTTAGGATCGTAGGTGTGTTCTCTGTGTTATTGTTATTTTAGATTAAACGTCTGTTCTTGCACTTTATGAAATACACTTCTAAATAAATGCAACTTATACTTTGCACTCTGAAGCAACTTATAAATGTTTTTTTTCTTCTTCATGATGCATTTTTTGACTGATGCAACCAACACCCTGGCGCGACGTATAATCCGGAAAATACGGTTTAAAAAAAAACAATAATAATTTTCCAGTTCTCTATGTGGCCATTTGAGTGTTTTAAGTATCTTGATTTGACCCTCTGAAAAGAAAATGATGTCTTTCCAGATTCAGTGTGTTGAGGATGAATCTCCCACATCAGATTTCAGGATGTTTGTATGTTTATTTTATTTGTTCCAAAAACTCATGCAAAGTTATTTTCAATTTAAACACAGTTCACAAGAAGGTTTTGTGTTTTCTCATTTTTTTATTACCACACAAAAAATAATAGAATAAACAGAGCCTCCACCTTCAGCCTGGCTGTGCTGAAGTATTTTGATGAGACAGACAACATTCATATATATTTTCTTTTTATTTAACCTCGCTTTCACACCAGTGATTCAATCCAGATCCTAAAGGCATGCTATCCCCTCAAAGCCTGGCTATAACCCAGCTGCAGGGCAGGGTCAATCCTCTGTTAATGGTGGCACAGCTGAAGTTGTGAGTGGGAAATAACTCATAAGCTCAGGGCTGACAGAGCTGTCAGCTCAGTGCAAACAAGAACCTCAGCCAACCATTAAGCTACAAAAGTCCCGATGACGCTGTTTTACATATTGATGACGGTTTTCTATTCCAGAGACTGACTGATGTAAAACTTTTTGTAGTAGCAAACTCAAAATACTAACAAGACCAAGGGCCACAAATGCAACAGGGTTGTTTTTGCAATGAAGGCAAAAACTATAGTTCATTGTCCAAAGCAGATGGTTTTCCTTTGATGGTTGGATAATTTGGGAGGCAGGGTGATGTGCGAGCAGGTCGCCGGTTCAAATCCTGGCCAGAGATTTTTCTTGGTGGAGTTTTCTTGTTTTCTTTGTGCATGTGTGGGTTTTCTCTCTGGTTTCCTCCCACAGACCAAAAACATGCATATTAGGCTGACTGGTAACATTGGATGTTTGGACAGGAGACAAGAGATGTCTCCAAATGTCTTGACACTCAGGTCCAGGTTTTGAAAATGGTGTCAGGAAGTTAAAATATTGTTCACTATTGACCCATTACAAGGTTTAGACAAGTATTTTAACTAGAGTTGAAGACAAACTGGAGTTGAAATTATCAGAGCCTGTTCCTTTGTTAGGTCTAATTTTCCTTTGTTCAGGCAGACAACATTTACTTAATGTTTTTACTGCAGTTAAAATGACACATTTGTTTTGCTTTTGTGTTGAATAGAAACTTTCAAAGGTAAAATCATTCCTATTTTGCTTAATGACATTTAACTCTGGATGTCATCCCTGAAATGCTGACGCACAGAATCACAAGTCCAAATGTGAACTGTGTCACAGAGTAAACACAATAAAAACATTCATTACCTGCAGCATTGTTCATTAAAATGGAACAACATTATTAATGTATTACAGAAATTATACATACAGTAGGCACACTTGATATTGCAGACATTGCATTAGGTAATACATTCAGCAAGTAATTTTACTTTAATACTTTAAGTATTTTTAAAAGCAAGTATGGTATTTACTTTTACTTAAATAAAAACATTAATATGGTACTTCTACTTTTACTACAGTACATTTTTGTCTGTTTATTTGTACTTTTACGTAAGTACAGTGTTTGAGTACTTTCTCCACCACTGGGTATTTTAAGAAAACAAAATTGATTACCGGTAATACAATTTGATTACAACTGATGAACCACACCACATACCAGTTAGTGGCGGTAATGCGCACTTTCAAGTTTTTGCCAACCGCCAAAAAAACTCACGAAGAAGAAAAAAAAAAGCGGAAATGGTTTTTCCACCAATCGCCTGCCAGTCTGGTAAAATATGAAAATGGCGGCTCTGTGTTGTGATTTCGGGGACTTGGTTCAAATAAAAAAACAGCTAATATCTGTCATATCGCTGTGTAAAGAAAGAGGACTTTTGCATAGCGCCAAATGGTAAAACCAATGACAGTTAATATGTCATTAACTGTGTGTCTTTTTTACGTTTCTAATGCGTTAATTCTTGCAGCGATTGTGTTAGCTTCCTTAGCACTGTTGATGAAAACGTTTATTACCAGTCCGTTTTTATTAGTTTACTGAGCATAGTAAATATACTGTATTGTTACATTTAATATTGTTAAGTTTACTGTCAGTTTTGCTTCAAAATACCATAAATTATATGTACAATGGAGTTGGTATTTTGTAAACACAATCTTCTTAACGCTACGCTGTTGGTTCCTTCTTGTTGTTTTCTGTTTCTAAGAAGTAAACAAAGCTGGGTAAATGCAGTCACCTGTTCTGTGCTCTTTACGTTTCAGGGCTTCTGAATTGGCGTTTGCTTTGGGACCTCTTCCCAAAGATGATTTACCCCCAGCAGCCGCCTTCACGGAGGTTTGTTCATCAGCATTTTATACATGTACTGTATTTTATTTTATTAAACTATCTACATTCAGTGGTGTTTATCAGACGTCATTATCTTTTTTTTATTAACTGTATGATATTGACATTGTAAAGAACTTTTTTTTTTGTATGTTTTTTTCTGGATTCATGATTGTAGACAGGTCTTCATGTTATTTCTTTTTGATGTTGGTGACGCAGGGTTAGCAACTCTGAAAATCATGGAAAACCTGGAAAATGTTTTCACATTTTCCATACAGGGAAACTCAGATAATTTGAATACTGATCTGCTGATAAAAGATAATCTTTCTGAGGTTTTAACATGTTCATATATTACTGCTATCCATCCAGTCATTCATTCATTCATTATATTTATCAGCTTTTTTGTTTCTGTGTCACAGGGATCACTGGTTCCCATATCCAGCAGTCACTGTGCGAGAGGCAGGGGACACCCTGGACAGGTCTCCAGTCCATCACATGACGGGGACAAATAAGACAAACATTCACTCTTATTCACACCTAAGGACAATTTAGGTGCCAATCAGCCTAAAATGTTTTTGGCCTTTTGGAGGAAACCAGAGTATCCAGAGAAATCCCACGCATGCATGGAGAGAACATGCAAACTTTACCCAGAAAGATCCCCGGCCGGGATTTGATCCAGCAACCTTCTCACTGAGAGGGAACCGCTCTACCAACTGAGCCAGCTACTAAGAGAGCTGACACAATCTTACTGCTAGTATTTTAGTGTCATTGAGTTCAGGCTCTGCTTGTACCGTCAACATAATACATGTATCTTTTCTGACTCCCATCAGTGGCTTTTTAGTATCTGATGTTGTGCAACAAAATTATTAGGAATGATTGCCATATCCATGTACCGTAGGCTACAATTTACTTCCTGTCATCTCTTAATGTGACTCAGTTCGTCACCTAAGACTCTAAATTCTGTTTTGTGTGACTGAAATATCTCCTGGAATTTCAAGCAGCACGGTGGCGCAACTGGTAGAGCTGCCGCCTCTCAGCGAGCAGGTTACCCCTCGTTCAAATCTCGGTCCTTTCTGGGTGGAGCTTGCATGCTCTCTCCGTGCATGCATGGGTTTTTTTCCAGGTACTCTGGTTTCCTCCCACAGACCAAAAACATGCACGTTAGACTGATTGGTAACTCTGAATTGTCCCTAGGTGTGAATGAGAGAGTGAATGGTTGTTTGTCTCGTTTGCCTCTATGTGTCCCTGTGATGGACTGGAGACCTGTCCAGGGTGTTCCCCACCTCTCACAAAATGATTGCTGGACATGGGCACCGGCGAACCCCATGACCCAAAATGGAAGAAGCAGGCAGAAGATAATGGATGGACGGATGGATCTGCAAAGTATTTCTCTTTCACACTCATGTTTCTCATGCAAACACTCATTACAGTGCTCTGTGAGCATTACTAAGCATATCAGGAGCAGAGTGGGGTACAGGTTTTTGCCCATTGACACTTGGACATGCTGCAGGGCCTATGAATCAAACTTCCAGGCCTCAAATTGCAGAATACCCTCCTTTACCACTAGGCCAAAGCTATCATTTTAAAAATGATTTCCCTGTGCTGCGGTAGTTGTCAGTACCACGGTATTGAATTTTTTGAGGCTGCTGGTTTGAGCCCATGTTTGTTAGGAAGAGTGGCTTGTAAGAAACATCTACCAAATCATTCATGCAAGTTTGCTCGCTGTGGTGACCCGAAAAGAAAACACCAACTTGGTTTTTAAAAGTCTGTTTTTGTCTTCATTTTGTGCTTTATCATTCTGTTTACAACATTTTGACTTTTTCTACTTGCTTGAAGTAGACTTTATAAACAAAATTTACTGGATTTTACTTCAGAGATTTTGTGGCTCTTATTATCGTTGTCTCATCAGCTGTGTCGCTGTGTGAAAAAAAAAAAAAAAAACTTAGAATGATTCAATTTCTGTTTTACTGAAGTTCAACAGTATTCACAACAAAAAACATTTATGATTAAAACTGACATGTAATTATTTAAATTACTGTTTTAAAGACGACTTTCCTGCTCCGTATGTAGGAAGATGCACAAGACCTGGATGCACTTACGCTGGCCAAATCGTATTTTGACCTGAAGGAGTACGACCGTGCTGCTTACTTTCTGAAAGGGTGCTGCAGTCAGAAAGCTTATTTCCTCTATATGTATTCACGTTATCTGGTAAGATTCTGGCTGGCCCCATTCCTTGAATCATGCATGACAATTTGTGACAAGGCTAGCTTGCTAATGCTGTGTGTCAAAAGCAGTTTGAAATGTATCTTTGTTTGTTTTTAGTCAGGAGAGAAAAAGAAAGATGACGAGACAGTAGACAGCTTGGGTGAGAACTTTGTTTTCTATTAATAAAAGAACAAAGGTGTTTTTTTTTTCTTTACCCCTAAATGTTTTGTATGATTCTGTGGGTTGTAGGTCCTCTGGAAAAAGGTCAAGTGCGCAATGAAGCTTTACGAGAGCTAAGAGTTGAGCTCAGTAAGAAGCACTCTGCAGGAGAGTTGGACAGCTTCACACTCTATCTGTACGTCTCATGCCAAAGTGGACATATTTCCTGAACAAAGGAACAAGGTGGTGTTTTTTCTCATTTCCGTGTGTGTGAAAACACAGGTATGGGGTGGTTCTACGAAAGCTTGATCTGCTGAAAGAGGCGGTGAAAGTGTTTGTTGAGGCGATTCATGCACTTCCTCTTCACTGGGGAGCATGGCTGGAGCTCAGTAACCTCGTCACAAATATCGAAATGGTAACATTTTGGATCTCTTCATTGCATTTCAAGTACCAGTAATGCCATCTGCATTTTGAAATGTAACTTCTGTGGTTGTTTCTACCTGGTTTCTCTTCAGCTGAAGTCTCTGTCTCTGCCGGACTGCTGGATTAAAGACTTCTTCATGGCCCACATGTACACGGAGCTGCAGATGATCACAGAGGCGTTGCAGAAATACCAGAACCTCATCGACGCAGGCTTTTCCAAGAGCACATACATCATCTCGCAGGTTGCTGTGGCCTACCACAACTTCAGAGGTGTATTTTCAGTATTTTTTAATGACACTTAAATGTTGGAAAAATCTTAAATGAGCAGAATAAACCTGAGAGTGATCTGTCTCTGCGTATTCAAGATATTGACCAAGCTTTGACGCTATTCAATGAGCTGAGGGAGCAGGATCCGTATCGCATCGACAACATGGACACGTTTTCTAACCTGCTTTATGTCAGAGTGAGTTCACCGTCTTTATCTTGGATCCGAGCAACAAGGAATCACTATTAAAAAAGATGCAGGGTCACTTTGTTAGACCAGTTTGTGTTAAGTCTGTTTTGGGCTTTTCCAGAGTATGAAACCAGAACTGAGCTACCTGGCCCACAACCTGGTGGAGATTGACAAGTACAGAGTGGAGACGTGCTGTGTTATTGGTAACAGTTGAAATACTCTGAACAAAAAACAACATTTTGGCATTTGCTGCATTTTGTAAAAATAAAACAGTCATTTTATTTTCTTTTAAGTCTTGAATGTCTTTCATTTGTAGGTAACTACTACAGCTTACGCTCTCAGCATGAGAAAGCAGCCCTCTACTTCCAGCGGGCCCTGAAACTGAACCCTCGCTGTCTGGGAGCCTGGACCCTCATGGGCCACGAGTACATGGAAATGAAGAACACTTCAGCTGCCATTCAGGCCTACAGGTTAGGTTTTATACATACCATTTTATTTATAGAGCACTTAAAACAGCAACAAGGCCAACCAAAGTGCTGTACAAACAGAAAAACAACAGGCAACACATAAAGCAGCATACAAAATGAAGTTAAATCAGAATATAGACATAAAAACTTCACAAATAATACATGTAACGACTAACCTGTATGACGCAAACAATTTCAAACACAGATCATCTGGTGTTGAAAGCAACAGAATAGTAGTGGGTTTTTAAACAGATTTGTAAACCGAGAGGGAGGGGGCCTGTCTGCAGAGGTAACTCATTCCAGAGTCTTGGTCCTGCTACAGAGAAGGCCCTGTCACCTCTGCGCTTAAGACGAGTTCCTGGAACTGTGAGAAGTAACTGGTCCGCTGACCTCAGAGCACGTGGTGGGACAAACGGGACCTGATAATTTGCCATGATGAGCCCTAAAAGGGGCAGCAGAAAGACGAAACAGGTGACGGCAAATTCATAAGCAAGTTTCATGATTCCACCATTTGCCATTTTGAACAACTAAAGGAACTTGACTTGATAAACTAACAAAGCCATTGGATGCTGAATGTTTGTGATGTCTCATACTGTAGACTTTTATATTTAGGTTTTGAAAATACATTCAGTAAATGTGCAGACCTTTAAACGCAACAAAAGGTTTGCATGTTGTTGATAACTTGATTTGTGCTGATTGCTGTCAATTACCTTGTAAAGTGGCCTCAGTTTTAGAAAAGGACGATGAAACTGCTTGTATTGCATTTCTGGTATGTGAGGCTGTACAGCAGCTGAAAAAAAGAGACTTTAGTGTTAAATGTTAACTGTGGCCACCACAGAGTGCTTGGGTTATAATGCTTAGCTTATTGAGTTCTAATTTACACTTGACCTGCTTTTGTTTCAGGCCAAAGAAGAGCGTACAGTGGGGTGGGGGTTTGCAGAGACAACACACATGGGGATAACAGACACTGTAGCCTTCTAAATAAGTACTTTTTTCAATGCCCCAAATTCATAATAATGCTGTCTGCACAGCACATGAATAAAATACACCAAATTTTCTTGTCAGCATAGTAATGTGGGCCACGTGGCTGTCAATAGAGAAGAAATGATTATTGTTTTAAGTTAGAGCTAAATTGCCATTCTTCACCTCCCTCTATGACCTCTACCTCTTAATTTACACCAGGGGTTAAATTAGCCAGCCTGATGAGGGCCATCATTAGTTCAGTGTGGTGCTGTGCTCAGCAACCTCTGCCTTTTTTTTTTTTTTTTGGGAAGACGAAAAAGTGAATAGAGAGAAAACCGGTTCTGCAAAAACTGCAGAGCGGATGAGTTGAGAAGCAGCCCAGTTTGAGGCAAATCCTGGCTATTGTTCTTAGATCAAAAGAGAGCGAAAACGGCTGTGTAATACAAGCTGAAATTAAATGGATGTTTTGTCTCTTTATACGACAGCCTCAGTTCTGGCCTTGAGTTCTGATGTCAGGTTTTTCAAGCTGCTCGGCTGTGGCTGAATGACACATGGGGAGGGGAACAGAGACTAAAGAGAGAGAGAGAGAGAGAGAAAATAAGAGGAGCAGAGATGAAGGAACGCATCTCCCTTCTGTTCGCATGAAAAATCAACAAGGGCATTGTAAATAAATAAAAATAAATAAGCGTCCGCAAACAGACATATAGTTAACACAGTTTCATGCCTGACCATTGATCTGACATCACGCATCCACAAAACGTAGATGATGATGCGGCACATGATCCACAGCACCATCAATTATTACCCATCATGCCAATGTCACTTTAAATCAATAGCCATCTCTTTGGCAAAGACCTATGCATTCACCACCACAACCCTCACCAGCCCCTTCATGGAGTCGGTGAGCAAAAAGCATGTGCAGACAGTGTGTATGTCTGTGTGAGCTCAGTCTTGCATGTCCACAGCTATCACCCTCCGTTAGCTTATAGGTTCCTTCAATAGCCACCATTCATTCTCTGTTCCACCTCAAAGCTCGCCGTCTTCTCATTTCTGTCCCTCTCTTGATTAGAAGTTGAAGAAGGGATGGGGGGCAATGCCTACAGTTAGGTGCTTTCACCTGCAGCATGAAGAAGACGGGAGGGAGGGGTGAGTAATTTCAACTCGATGCAGGATCTCTTCCATCTGCTCGCCCCGCACACTGCCGCTCCTCTCCCACCCACCACACTCCTTCGTCTACTGCCTCTGCCTGCTATCTCACTGACGATTCTTTTATTCCTTGGATACCAGCTGCCGGTAAGGTGATAGGTGAAGCACGCACACACACACACACACCTCCACACACATACACACATGCACACATGCATGCATACTCACTAGTTGGCGGGGATTGAATGCACCATGGGCCATCGGTACATTGGTGTTGAGCTCGCCAGAGAGCAGACACAGGTGTTCAGTAATCATGCCTGTTTGACCTCTTTGTACCCTTGGCTTTGTGAAAAAGAAGATATTTTCTGCGTTCTCCTGTGTTTACCTGATGTCTTAACAAAGAGCTCCATTGTTGGCAGTCTCCTATGTAACTCAACCACATTCTTTTCCCTCAGTTTGATCCAACAAAGAAGAATAGCTCGGAGCTGAACTAAACTGGAGTTTCTTCCACACTCTTGTCTTTAATGCTCTTCGACTGAATTTAGTTGTGTTCTTTGACGTTCCTTTACGAAACACAACCTCTACATTTGTCAGAGGCCTATGACTAGGACCAAAGCATAGGACCAAAGCAAACTGATGCCATCTTAAAATTTCCCAAGTTCTTTTTAAAAATGCCTGCCCAGTCAACAACTGGGTAATGAGGTCTAATGACGCTTGGGATGAAAATGAGTCTGTGAAAGCATACCAATGCTGGTTTTTTTTTTTGTTTTTTTCTTAGTCTCTGGGAATAGCACCATAGAAGGCAAGAATATAGAAAGAGCATTGAGAGAGCTAACTAAGTGCACTTAAAGAAGTGCCTTGGAGGAGAAGACTATTTTACATGTGGATTAGTGTGCATATCACAGTCATCAGACAGTGATGCGAGGCCTTGATAGACTGATAGTCTGTCTTTTATGCCTTTCTGACGTTCAGGAGCGTTATCCTTTTCTCCTATCTTCTGTAACACACTTTTCAAACACACACATGCTGATCCAGCCCTTGAGAACGATAAAGACAGGGAAGATTGGATTGTAAGATATATGTGCTTGCCTGTGTCACTTTTTGTAAAGTAGATCATATGCCTTCCAAAGTGAATGCAAATACTCAAGAAGGCCCTTGTCACTATGTAAACATACTACACCTAAGAGGGCCCGTGCAGCCATCTACTTTCAGATATTGTGTCAAAGTTAGATAATCCTTAAACACGGCCCTCTTGAATGTGGACACTCTGGAGTTCCAGCACTTCTCTCAGTAGCCCATTACTTATTTCTGCAGTCTAATGTTAGACCAAATGAACACTGCCAGATGAACAAAAAGAAGGTGCTGGCTTTCCACTTTCCCTATTAAAATCTTTGTAATGTTTTCCACTTTGCCCCCCACCCCAACTTACCCTGGCAAAAAGAACCCACAGCGATTGTCTGGGCACAAGCCAAACACACATAAATTTCAATATTAATTTGGTCGGCACCTCAGCGCCCCCTCCCCAACCTTCCTAATCTCCTACCGCATATCTTCATTATCTGAAAGTGTGCTTTCATCTTAATTCCATTTTCATCCATCAAACGTCAGGGAGGTTTGACCTTGTGTGATCTCAGCAGAGATAGCAAGTTGAGAAGAGAGTGGGCGAGAGTGAGTGGTGGAGACGGAGATAGGGAAGCAAAGGGGGGGTAGAAAACGAGGGAGAGAGAGGGGAGCTGGGAGATAAGGGGGCTCAGTTGAGATGATGAACGAGGATGGAAGAAGGGGGGATGGGGGTACATGACAGGAAGGGTATGTGTATGTGTGAAGCCATTTCATTTTTGATAATCCTTATGTTGCACCACCAGAGTTTACTGCATATCTCGTTCAATTCCTTTGCTATCCCACCCCTTCTTTATCCACCCCCTTGACTTGCCTTGGGCTTCTTACCATCCTCTCCCTTCTCAATGCCATGTTATTTATCCTGACATTAGGGTTTAATTACTCATTTGTAGTAATTGTTTCCATAATTGTTTGAATCATAATTCGTCTTTGCTCCTGTTGTCATGAACAGGTGGTGGATGGGACCTGTAAGGGAAGTGTGTTTCATGTGTGTGTGTGTGCGTGTGTGTGCATGTGTGATGTAATAAGGACATGCAGTTGGTGCTAATTTGATCCAGACAAAGACACGCCACCTGGCGGTACTGTCCTCAAGAAATGAGGGAAGTGTTTGGGAAAAGAATGGCTGAGGACACACAGACACACAAGGACGCATCACACACCGCTTATCCCACATGAATGATACATGCCTGCATGATCATACTCAAATAGAATGCCTCATTAGTGGATAAGCTGGATATGCTCTGTAACCTCCTCCAATCTGTCTCTCTCTTCGCTGTTTTGCCTGTTTGGATGGCAGCCCTGATCCCCTAAATGCAGGTTATCTGTCATCAGTGACTCGGGACGGTAAATAAAGAATCATCCATCAACCCTATTAAAGTCTCATCACTGTTTCAGCCTGATTTCCTTATCTCTGGATCATTTTATTTCCCTTTATCCTTCACTCTACAGTCTGTCTATGCCTTTTGATCCTATAGCTGCTTTTTTCTTTTTCGTTATGATGACATTCATTTATTTACTTTGAGCATTCGGAGGCTTTTAAGTCTACCATCTGGGCTTGCGTGGGACAGGTAGCGAAGGAAGATAAACTGCTGTCTCGAATCTTCAATGACATCCATTCAGCTCTGGCATTTGGCCACTTCGTTGTCATGTTTTTCTGCTGACACGCAGACCCATGTCACAACAAGATACAGTAGTAGACCATTGGTCGGACAGAGCACTGCCAGTGTTTGACGTATCCACACATGTGACATCTAAGTTACACCCAGCTAATGTCAGAGGTGCAAACCAAATTTGGTGACACTGGAAATGGCATGACACATGGGGGATGATTTATGCTCACATATAGACTAGAGACCCTCAAACATGTGTGCTCAAATAGATGCGGTCAGTAAATGGGATGCAATTTAGTCCTCAAACCAGGAATTGAAGTAAGGATATGTGATCACAGGATTTTGCAGGCTGGCTCTATGTAAGCAACACCATGGTTTGGGTTTGGTTGACACTCGTTCCACTTGTGTGAGAGGGCTTGTGTCAGCAGCAGCAGTGGCTCTAACCTGGTGACACAGGAGATGGTCCTATCCATTCCCCATCAGAGGATGTAACATAATTCACAATTGACCGCTTTGAGTGTTGCTGTGGACGTTCACAAAAAAAAAAAAAAAAATCTACCACAGCGTAAGTGATCAAGCATCACATATTTGGTTGACAATGACAAGCCATCTTTCCTGAAATAGGAGGCTTTCATTTATTCATATTTTATGTCCTTGTTAGCTTTACGCTATCAGTTACATACACTTGCTATGTTAGTCCTCTTTAACCCCAGCAGAGAGAAAATACATTACTGCACAAATGGCGTTATTTATCAGTTTGAAGCAGGGGAACCAACAAGAGAGGGGCCAGTGGGGGTGATGGCCTCCTTATAAATTTGTTACAACCCTGGGCAGACATTTTTTAATGTACAATTTGTTGTCTATCAAAATAGCACCTGGACATATTTTAATGAAATTGTCAGATAGTAGTCACTGGATGTACATCTACATGACTAATGTTTGAAGTTAGCCTAATTCAAGATGGCCACCACAGCTAATTAACTATAGCTAACAAAGAAATACTTGTACTACAGCCAGGTTTACATATATTGAGTTGAAACTTTGAGTGTTGATATTAAATTTATATCTATTTAGCAGAGATTACAAATGAGTAAAGCAGTGACTGTGCTGTGCTTCTTTGGCAATATTAACTGTAAAGCAAACAAAAAATGGGGAAGGTCTACATTACAATTTCACAACATTGCAGTTTATTTCAACTAGCTTATACTGTATATGACAGCTGCACAAGAAAAAAATACTGACATTTTGTTGTCTTTTGGTTTTGGTGTTCCACAATAAGATTGATAATAAACCCATCTGGCCACCCATTTGAAAATTGTCTAGCGGTGAACCCGGTTTTGAAGCTAATCTACCCCTATTCTAAACAAATGTTTTTCTTAACCCATATAATTGCCATTCCATAAATATTTTTAAAAACAATAATAACTTTTCTTTTTTGGCATGTAGAACAGATCAAAGTTTGGGTTAAGCTTCTAAAGATGTTCCAACATGTCCCAGCCAAATAGTATATGTGTACTAGCAGTGGCCTAATCCACCACTTGAAGTGCAATTAAAAGTTTAGTCTAGACTTTAAGAAAGTAACCATGTGTGATCTTTTTTCAGACTTTTTTTTTTTTTTTTTTTTTCCGTTGGGCTTGTCTCTCTGGCTGCATTCATGGGTTGCATGCTAATAAAAAGACGTTGTCAAGTGGCACTCTTCCAAAGGCATTCCCAACTCCAAAAACAAAAAGAAACTTGAAAAAGTAGGAAGCGAATGAAGAAGACAACAGAGTGGAAATTTATATTATTATTTTTCCTTTTAAGGAATATTTCCTTTTGTGCACTCATTCCAACTTATTTTTCTGGATCCACTTCAACTTCCACTTCCTTCTTTTCAATCCAAAGTGGTTCTCAAGGCACAAGCTCAAAGGACTTCTCCCTGCAGAGTTCCTCAGAAGAACATTTTTTGCCTAGCAACGACTATTTTTGAATGGCACAACCCCAACCATACAACACTAAAAACATCAGGGAGTTTGTGTTTTGGGTTCCCTACTGTCTTTCTCAGTCTCAAACCCATTAAGTTATGCAACAGAGGGTTTTTTGCAATAAGAAATGAATAACGAGTCAATAAAAAAGAGAATGGCAGGAAAGAAACCCTGAAGGACATTTAATTGATCAGTGTTCTGTCAGACCATAAAACAAGCACATGCCGAGATGGAAGGGTAAAAACCACTCTGACAATTTCAAAGATTGACAAGAGAGTGCTAATAGCATCATCAACTCAACAGTACCATGTGTCGTGTTACCCATAATGACTCCACTGTCTGTAATGAAAGTATTTTAAAGAATATTTAAAGATTATATTATCCAGCGCCGTGCCTTTGTGTATTTTGCGACCTAACACCTTGCCGACATAATTTTAAACTGGAGAATGGAATTCAGATCTTTCTATAGCTCCATTATACATAGATCTCGGCTTCTATTATTGTACTGAGGTGAGGCTGCATTCAAGGTTTGAAAGAAGTAAAAAAAAAATGTATACATTTTCAAACTTGTCAGACAAGAAAAATGCATTTCTGTTGAATCTGTTCAACTGGCTAAGGCTTTTTTTGTTTTTTCTTCCTGTTTTTCTTCTTTTCTTCTGGAGTCTTTGGATGTGTTACTTTTGACTCTCTTTTTTATTTTCATTTTTTTCAGTATGGAAAATTTTGACCCTGCAGAGGAATGTTTAGAGGACAATGGCAAGCAGTGCTGTTGATGAAGATTTGTTAGGGAGATTGTTAAGACGTACGCCAAAGATTAATGGGGCCAAAACTATCATTCAGCCTAAAACACAATACTTGAGACTCATTTGGGCAGACAGTTGGTCTAACAATGTTATGGCAAGTCCTCTTGCCAACATTCCTGCAACTTACTTAACTCTTATCTTTGAAAATACCTTCATTGGTTACTCAAGAGGTTCCTAACACACCTGAAAGACCATTCGTACCCAGTTTTACCATTTGGTTTAGTCTGCTGAGGCTGTACAACATTAGCTTTCTCTTCTATAACATTCAACTTAATGACAGCTTAGATAATCCACATATAACCTGAATCCGCCTTGATGAGATTCCCCTCGATTAAAAGTCAGTTCAGCATGAGCGCGTTTGTCTTGTTTAAAACACTTAAATACCAGTTTATCTCCTGATTTCTGCATTTCATGGTCTTGAAGTCACAATAAGTTTTTGTTACCTCTAAGCTTTTCAAGACAGGCAAACGCAATTAGGTGAAATGTATTGACGATCTCCCAAGCATGCTTGGAACGCTATGGCTTTTTGACACTTCGTGTGTGTCTCAGGTGCAGTACTAGATCACTGTCTGGTTGCTCATTAAATTTAAAACATGGGTTCCTAATTACTAACAGGCAATTTTGGCAATCATGGCTGCACTCATGTATGCCCACTCTCCCAGTCTCGCTTTTCTCTTGGCCTTTTTATCTTTCAGTCCATCTTGCTTGCTCAAGTATTTTTCACCATATCCCTCCTATTTCTGTTGGTTGACTGCAATAACACACTGGTCCCTGCAGTTTATGTTTGCTCTCTTTGCCCCGAATACAATCCAGCCACAATTACTTCCTGCGGTTCACCTCAGTGGGTCATTGCCATCTGTCAAAGGTATTTACATTTGAAATTACACACGCCGTCTTTCTTAAACAAGTTTTCTATTATCCTTTATTTCATCCAGAGGCTATCTTGAAGGTGGCCGTAATTATAAACCTATACAGCCTTTGAAAAATGGATGAGAAGCCATGGTAAAACATAAACACACTCGCCATTGTATGTTCTGTGCATGTGCACTGCATCACATTAAGGAGGGAAGTCTGACAGGCTAAATTAAGAGATAATTTGAATCTAACAGCTATAACTAGAGTCATGAGGAGGCAAACTATTTTGTCTAAGCAATATGATACCCGTTTATGTAGTGCTGGATAAAAGAAGTGGGGGCTCAAACAGAGAGATGCTGAATGTTTTTATAGGGCTGCAGGGAAATGAAAATCAAATCCAAGAGGTCAGTCATTATTGTCATAAGTGGCACGGTCGTGTTTTTATTGGCTCCAGGTACCCTTGAGTCAGGCAGCCCATGTGTTTCCCCTTTAAATTCCAGGAAATGGGCCGAGCCGAACTTCAGCCACAAACCTGTGGCACGTTTTCATTGTTCATTTTTTTTTGAGATGATGAATTTGCTCAGTCACTCGTGGCCATCACAGCTTGATTTTAATCCAAAGGCACACCCTGTAAAAAGACACTTCACTGCCAGGACTCTTTTTAGGGGATACATTTTCATCTAGCAAAAATAAAGAAAAGTGACGCTAACGTGAAATGAAACGCAAACATTTAAGCCTGAGGAGTCTCAAAAGGCTTGTGGGTGCACAAAAATGTCTAAACCCAAGGCCAAATATAACAACTTTTATTGGATTAGAATGTTCAAAAATAGAACAGATGCTAATGTATTTGTTTTAGGAAATGACTTGACAATTGTAATACCTTGTGGGTGAGTTGCACACGAGGTCGTGTCTGGAGGATGGGGAGGAACAACGTGAAGGTATATTTAGTTTTGACTTAAAAGTTTTCAAATAATGAGTACATATTGAGTATTTTGTTATACAGTATATTTTACTCCTAGAACACCAACTCAGACACTTATTACCCAAACAAAGCCAATTTAGTACTCACTGTATGGGCGACTGGTTGGTGGAGGACAATTTGCTTTTTATTTCATTTCTTTAAAAAGGTTTGGACTGAATGAAGCAAAGGTTGCGGTGCAGACAACGGTGCCTGCAGATTCTAATCCAAAGCCTTCAGCAATCTTTTTGTAAACTCTATTTCTAGTCTGCAAACAAATGAGCTTTTTCGCCTCCTTCTCTTCTATCTTGTTCTCCCTCCAGTGAAAATAAGTGGATGGGGGGGAATTCAGGTGACTAAAATCTATTTGTTCATTGAACTTTCTTCCCATCAGCTTCTTTTTCCCCCCTCTCCCAAACTCAATTTTCTCACAGTTTGCTGTAGTTGACTGTTTCTTTTCTTTGCAATTCATTAGGTGACATTTGTTTTCGTTTTAATTATTTTTATCATTGAAAAACTATGCCAAGAACAAGGGCACTCGGATAAATCTGATCTGCAGAAAAATAAATAAAAAAACTATTTGTTTGCTACACAAGCTGTGGGACTTGTTAGCACACCTAACACTTACGGAGTGTTGCAGAGAAACGGAGTAAAACAAGACAAACAAACAAACTAAACGATTTAATATCTTGACAACTCTTTACGTGTTATTGCACCTATAGAGAGCAGTTTTTCTCCTGGTCCCAGTTTCTGTTATACAACTAATGTTCTGACTAGCCAAGAGAAATCTGCATGAATATTTATACCAATTCATTTGCTGAGTGTTGATTGTAATTACATGGAAACATGATTTATTGCCAAGATTGCTGTGTTAGCCAACCAGCCAGGGAAACAGGACTGGGTAGAAATTTTTAAATGAATACAAAATTAACTTGTACACACACACACACACACACACACACACACACACACACACACACACACACACACACACACACACACACACACA
>JARVGS010000001.1:21520972-21531523 GCA_031762315.1 Hypsolebias antenori | reverse complement strand
TTTGCCGTAAGTCGAGGAAATACATGTAAAATGTATGTTAACGCTGCGCCGCACACCTGTTCTTAAGTCCAAGTTGCCGTAAGTCGAGGGCGCCTTAAGTCGAGGACTACCTGTAATTGGTAATTTCATGTTTAAATGGGGTAATGTATATTATAATTGTGAGCCAGGGAGTTGGTGGGACCCAGCGTGCTCTGCAGACTCCGATTAAAAAAAATACAATATAGCACTTGCAAATGGAATGGCATGGCTTTAATTCTCAAAAATAAAGACAGTGGGGGCAGTATGTTTTAGAGTAATTTCTAAGGTTGATTTTGAGTACAACAAGGTCCGATTTACTATAGTTATGTGACTTTCAGGTTAAATTAATGTCTGCACAAAATGTTAGCAGGACTTCTCAGAAATGCTCGTGTACCTTTAATTACTTCTCAGCAGGTTATTGTACAGATCAAACAGGTTTAAACTGCCATTCAAACCTGTGCTTTCCACCCCAACCAAAGGCCCAGACGTCACCCAAACTAGCTATTCATCTATGCAGACAGTTACTTCTGATTACGTTTATAGTAGAGCTAGCAGTTTACCAAAACTCCTTTTAAACACCTCCATGCAAAAAGCCACTTTAACCCTAAAAGCTACGTTGGCTATATAAAACTAAAAGCGCGAGCTTGTTGTTGATGCAATACAGCAAATACAATCTGACATCTACAGCACATTTTCTAACATTTAGCCGACAACCAGCAGCACTCTAATTGCACTCTGTTTTGCCAGCTGTTCATCAGTTTTGGTCAGGAACGAAACTAAAGCATTACTACTTTAGAGAGTAGTATTTTTTTTCCTGTATAAAAGTAGAATTTAATATTTTCAGTTCTAGTTTTATAGTTTCCAGAATATCTATAAGAACTATTTTATGAAAACTCACTGGTGACATTTTACAATTGTGATTTTTTTTAACAGTATTTTTGGAAGCTTGAGTGTCTGTATTCTTTAGTTCCTTCCCACCCTCCCCAAACTTCAACCTCCATCGCATTGATGCCATTTCTTTCCGGTCTTTCTCCCTCATCGTTCTTGTTTTTTGACTGGGGATCCATCTGGTTTAAATTGACTCATTTTGTCAGTGGGAATCAGAGCAAGAACCCTGAAAGGGGGAGGGGGTGGGGGGGCAAAGCCGGCGCTTATACTTTGATCCTTCCGACAAGCAGCCTGAAAAGTGCATTTCATAAAGGATGTTCATCTATGATGAGCCCGCCAGAGTGACAAATTGGGCCCCTGGTGCTTTAAATAATACACTGCTTACGGCTACAGATGTGGCGTTCCATTTCTTTACTGCTAAACTGACCTGTTAAAAAGAAGAAGAAAAAAATGGGGCATTCATTTTGACTTGAAAGACTTACCGTGGCTTCAATCCAGGACTGGTTTTACCTTCAGCCATTTTTTCTTTATTGCTTATCTTGTGTGATACATGCAAATGTTAATAAAGAACCGTGCTATAGAGTGCCCACTTGTATTCAGATCTGGATTTGGAGCTTCAGGGATGGCAGCAACTTTTGAATAATGACTGAGACAAGTCTTGTTGTTCGCCTGTGGCATTTCTTGCTTTCAAGACGTGATGATAAAAGGTTAAGATGTGGTGTGCACCGCTGCTAACAATCCCTTGGCTGGTGAAGCAAAGTGTGGGGGGAAAGCCGCTCTTTGTACTGCCTTATTCTGAATAATTTGACCCAATGTTCAAAACCTCAGGGGAATATACTTGGATAGTGCTCACACACACACATTCTATCATGGATGGGTTGATATAAAAATAGAGCACCCAGTTATAATAGTGTACCTCATGTTTCAAACATAAACTATGGGTTAAAAATACCAAAGTTCAGCAGACTGGAACTGATTGGTAAACCAAATTCAAGCCACAAAGAAAATATTGAAATTGCAAATGTTGCAAGTAGCTACTGAACTGATTTCATTTTGTGTTTAAGAACACTTCCATACTGCAGACATGTTGGCATCACAATGTTTTACGTTAGTCGTTTATTTGTAGACCTTTTAAATTGTGGTTGACATAAAACCAGTGTCAACAATGAAGATCGAAAGTGAAGTGTAGTCAGATATTCTGATACAGGTCAACAATTCCTTGATTGTGATCCTAAAGTGATACTTGATTGGCACTGGACTGGCAGTATACTCACTAAGGTATACTGATGGTTGACTTTATAAACACCTAATATCAGTCCATCTAATTAGACACTGACTAGCTTGAAATTATGGTTTGTTGTCTGTCAAGTTTTAAGTGAACTAACTACACCACTCAAATGGGTGAAAAACAATAGGTAGCACTGCATTTCCTTGGTCAGAAATCATCTCTGTAGTCCACTTTCACTTCCAAAAGCTCCTGTGCAGACGGTCATCCTTGCATCATGAGGCGGATCTCATTCTACAGCTCCTCCTCATCCCTAAGAGTGCATAATGCCATCCTGCTGGAAATCATTGGCAAAGAATCCGGAGGTGGTGTGACCCACGGTTGAGTTTGAGTCAAAGATAGGGAGTGAATCAAAAGGAAGACAGCAAAGTGCTTCTCTGCAGCAGCAAATCAAATCCCCTGCTCGAGAAGAAAAAAAAATGGTGGTCTATCTGTGAGACAGTCCATAATCCGGGACACCTTGGCGTTATCAAGCTGTATCGCTCTGAGCTTCCATCTGAGGAAGAGTGGCTGGAGAGTGTTTAAGGTACTTGACTCCAAGTATGCTTTTGAATTTCACTTGTAAAACAATCATTATATAACAGCTTTTCACTATTAAATAACAGAATTATGTCTAGACACTTTCCATGTATGAGTGATATGCAAATTAGGCTGTTTGAAACCCTCTGACCGGATATCTACCATAGTGTACGGCTGCCACTGAAGCTTTTGCTTTCAATCGTGAACACTCGAACACTGCGGGAGGTTTTACACAGACCAGGCACCCCAGCCAGACTCAAGGATACATTAAAGGAGGACTGGAGAACCTATTTGCTGACTGGCACATCCTTTTAGCACTTTCATCAAGGGTTGAAACTGTGCACAGACATTAAAAGCAGTTTGTTTTTAACCTTCCCAGTAGGTGTTCAAACTGTCCGGAGGGGAAAAAATCCTCTAAAACCTTTCTGTTTGCCTGTTTGGTTTTCACAGGCCATTACACTCCAACGTTGCATCAAATTGACATGTTTTTATATCTTAATAAAGAAAATAATTTTAAAGCAAAAACATAAAGAACAACAAAAACTGTTGACCATTTCTCCTAAACTAAGATTGAAAAACGAACCCTTTCTGTGATTGTAGTGGACAAAATTTTGGACTTGCCCCATCCATCCATCCATCCATCCCTCTATCCATCCATCATTCCATTCATTCATCTGAGCAAGACACCTAATATTGAATTACTCCCGGGGCGCTTGCATAGCTGCCCACTGCTCCACCTGGGTGCACGCATCCCAGGTGCGATGGGTCAAATGCAGATAACTAATTTTGCCATTGTATGTTCCCATACAATGATGACAACAATACATAGCAATTTACTTTATCTTTTACCCGCTTCCTCCTTTTTGAGTTGTGGGGGTCACTGGTGCCCATGTCCAGCCATCACTGTGCGAGATGTGGGGTACACCCTGGACAGGTCTCCAGTCCATCACAGGGACACATAGAGACAAACGAAACAAACAACCATTCACTCTCTCACTCACAACTAGGGGTTTCATATGTGGTGGAGTACCTGAAGAAAACCCACACATGCACAGAGTGAATGTTCAAACTCCAACCAGAAAGGCCCCTGGCTGGAATTTGAACCAACATCCTGCTTGATGAGTTGCGGCAGCTCCACCAACTGTGCCACCGTGCCGCTCGTCAATAGTTTCAAAGTGATAAAAAAGGGAAATACTCAAAAGAGCAAACGTTAAAAAAAAAAAAAAGACAAGGCTTGTTCAGTTTTTCCCCACTAACAGTTTTGAGAGCACAATGGCCCATCGTGTACCGAGAACCTGCTGAGACACAGAAAACTAGCTCCCCCTGGGAAACACGGGCTCCAGATAATTTGCCTTTTCTGCTCAGGAGCTGAGCATACTTTTTCCCTGTTTATGAGCCAGCACGCTGAAAAAGTGAAAGCCCCATCGCTTTGGGTCAACATAATTACCCCCCAACACATTTGCACCACTAGCTTTCAATTAGGGTCGTGACTCAATGTGCCCAGCTCGCTCTGGCCTTAAAAACAAGTCTCCACACTCAGGAAAACAACAATGGTAGATACTGGGTTACACATGTTTCACTTTGGGCTATAAAACTGTACATCCTTTTTATTTTTACATCAGAATTATACGAAATCTGTCTGGCCAGTGGTGCATCTTAAGAATTTATGATGAAAATTTGCTCCTACGATCTCAGCTGGGTTGTATGAAATTGTACTTCCTGTTAAAAAAAATTGCTCTTTGGGCTCAACATGAGCTGCACACAAAGTGTGTTCTATGCTTCTTTCATTTGTTTGAACCATATGGAAAAAAAGAGAATCCCCCAAAGCCACAGTTTCCTTTTATGCTTTTTTGTAATGACCCCATATTCAGAACTGCTCCTCTATTTTCCATTCCTCACGTCTTTCTCCAAGTATTCCCACAATTTAGACATTTTCTTTTACCTGTACGGCAAATAAAAAAGCATAAATAACCAACTGTTTTCATTTTTTTATTATTATTATTTTAGGGAGGATTTAATTGAAATTTTATTTTGACAAATAACCATTTAATGGTGTAAAACAGGCCATTGTGCAAGCGTGCCTGGGAGTGTGCGATAAGAGTAACAGTGGAGGAGAAGCAATGACACTTCTTTTCTAAAGACTGGCTGGAGAAATAAGAGCGAGATGGTGTGCATATGTGTGCGTCTGTATGTGTGAGAAGAGATTTTAGAAAAAAAAGCAAACAATATTAAAAAAAAACATAAAAATAAGAATTAACCCCTCATTCAGACTCTGTTGCACAGTAAGCCCTAACATTTTCCACACTCTTGTTGCTCCCTTATGTACATTCCGTGTCTGTCTTATCAGCCAACGCTGTGGGTTTTCCTTTTTGGCTGTGGCAGGGAATAACAAGCATTGACTCACACACACAAGGCTCCACACATGCCTAACATATAGGTTTGCTATACTGCACAAAACAAGAGGCAGTTTGTGCACGTTGGATTTGTGTGTGCGGCATGAAAACGAGCCGAGACGGCCATGTTGTTTTATCGGTTGCTAGCAGTGTTGAATGTGTGCACCACGGCAGAGCTGTTACTTCTAATCCTTACGGCGCTTCCAGAGCATAAGCTCAGGACTGTAGAAAGCACGCGCAAACATAAGCGAGAGGGGCGACACGGTCTTGCATTTTGAAATAAAATACATACAACAATGCCAATGTTCGCTTGTACAGATGATTACGACTGTGGCGCGATAATGTGAAAGTTTGGCAAGCTTTGTTTTAGTTGTTTGTGGTTTGCTGCACTAAAGATTTTCAGTATTTTTAATAATAAGGTGTTGTTTCACTGGCTTTGTGAATGTGTGGCAGGAGTCCAACACCATCATGGTTGTTAGCAGTGTGGATGAGTCACGGCGCTCTTTCCCCCTCCACGTTATCTCACTGTTGTTTATTCATACAGTGTTGACGAGCTAACAGCTAGCCTGAGCAAACCAAGGACAGGGTGACTGGTTGGCATCTTAAATTAACTCCAGATTCAAATGTTTTACAGCAGTTTATGCTAACACTGTAAAATAAACATTTACATCACCATCAGTTTCACATTACAAGGTAGTTTACATGTTGTTTTTTCCCACTAATATTAGGAGAGGCAGCTGTTTGTAGCACTTATGATGAGCCTGGAGTACTGTGGCGTATTAGCCGTAGCTAGGAGTAAGTGTGTCAGAAACATCATAGACTAAGGGAATTTAGGTAACCGTGGGAAGATAATGTCTTTTAAATGTAATTTACACGAGTTATATGTGGAATGTGGTTTTTGTGCAACAAACCCTTTTAATCCAAAACAAATTTATCCCAAATAACATTTTAAAAAGCAATTTGAACTTTGAAGGACAGGCCATACTGGTGTTACATAAAAGGTACAGTCATGGTTGTGATACCTGTAACCACATCCCGACATGGTCTGAGAAAGTTGTGCCAATTGACCTATATTATAACTAGACACAGGAACCGGAAGCTGCATGTTGAAGCCACAGGGAAAAAGTGCCAGCTAGAGGCTGGATACAGTACAATTTTTAAATACTGCCACAGTGCGATCAAAATGTTCTGTCTAAAAAGTAGAAATACACTTTTGGCATCTTTTCAGGTGATGATTTTTGTTTATTTACAAAGTTCAAGCCCTTTTTATACCATTTTTCATACATTTAGTTTGTTATTTGGGGCTTTGAAAAGTGTTATTTTCCACTGTGATTGACAATTTACCAGCCTACATGTGAGTTGGAAGGGTGTGTAGTTGGGACTTATGTAATGATGCAACTTCCCTTCATCTTGTGAATGTTCTAACCTCAAAGAACACAAGGCAGTGCCCCTAAAATGTATATTTTGGCTCCTTTTTTGGACAATGGAGGTCGCTTCATCCATCTTTATTTATGTTGATGCAATGCCAGAATGGGAGTACAGAACATCAGGGTTAGCATTTCAGAGAAGTGCAGGACAAACCTATAAGCAGGTAGGGCATCACGACCACCTCCACATTAAAAAAAAAAGAGGTTTTACCAATTTTATGTGATCCAGCCACATTCTAATGGGTCTTGAGGGACAAGGAGAGCACCACCCAATGCAAAAGAAGTCTAATGTAAATTATGTATATGCTATGACAGAGAGGTGGAGTGTGTGTCTCTGGTAAACAAAGCAACTTCCTGTAGCTTCTGCCTTCACATGTTCATGCACGTGTGCTGTATATCTAGGAGGATGTGCATGCAAGATGAATGAGCATGGAGCATGACATGCAGGGACACTTTATTTATGGGGACTGCTTATTGTTCAAATGGACAGGGAGCAGGGAGAGGCAGAGTGAGAGGACGTGTGCGGAGGGCAGCTGAGAGTGCAAGCTCGATTTGATAATTGGCCAAGAGATTGTCACCAGAATGAAATTATGCTAGTTAATTCCTCCTCAATTAATTACCTCGGGAGCAGGCCGCAGTACATTCATTATGCCAGGAAGAAAATCGACTCTGCCGAATGAGGGGAAAAGCAGCCATAACTTACCCATATTGCCTACTTGTGCAGGGTTATTGTAATGCTTGTTAGCGTATAGCCTGCAGGCTATAAGAGAAAGGCTAAAAGTGATGTCATCACCCTCTCCAGCTGAATATAACCTAAAAAAAACTCCTCTGAAGAGCCTCATGTGGATATTTTTTGTTCCACACTAAGGTATAGGCATCTAGGAAAGTGAGGCAAAAGGAGGTGACAGCTCATTACAAAACTCGATCAGGGCTCTGTATCTTTCTCCACACTTGTTCTCTCTCTTCTCTCGTTTTTTTTTTTTTTTCCACCCCCCGCCGCTCCCGTCTTGCAATTCTCCAGGCATGGTGGGGGGGTTCCAGATTATTCCCTTAGTTGCCCTTGCCAGGTAGTAAATACTTCAAGAAGCTCAGGAGGCAGCAAATAGATCAACGGCCGCCACATACTCCAGCATTCCTCCAGCTGGCCTATAAGAAGCGCTGCCGAAGCAAAACAGGTTACTTTTGTAGGGAGATGTTTGTTCTGAAAAAATAGCAAATGTGGTTCAAGCAGAATCATAAATGGACCGCCATTTGGGCAAAATGTGCTGATGACAACAACAACAATTAGAAGGGACGGGAAAATTGGTTATTTTATTCTAATTCGACGTAAACGCCCTCCTGGCTGAGATTTAAATTTGGCTTCTGAATGTGAAACTATCCTCTGCTGACTTTAACGCTTCGACGCTTCAGAGCAAACTGTTTTCAAAGGTCACTGCTTCTCAGCGCCACCCCCTTTTGTTCTCATACCTCTACAACCCATCCATAACCATCTTACAGCCATCCTTAATTGTCTGGCAAACATCTCAGCCAGATAAAGACAAACATCACTATGTTTCTGAGGATATTGTTCCGTCTGAACCCGCTGCCTCCGTTTTAATAATTCATCACCTATTCTGTTTCTTACCGCTTCTTTCGCCCAGGAACATCTCTTCCTTCATCTTGTTTCCCTCCCTCTGCTGTTCTGTCTTTTGTCTTTCTCAATGTTCCCCCTTTTTATTCACCATAACCATATATAGCGCTGCAGTCGCATTCGGTTCTGCAGTGGCCGTCTTTGATGCTGGAGACCTCTTAGCTCCAGGCATAGCCACAGGGGCCCCCCTTCGAAAGCGAGACAGCCAAACACAAGGAGACACGCTTCTGCGCCATAATTAGTCGGCAAGTTTCACCTAATTAAATGGGATTCTTTTAGGGGTGATAATGATTAAAAAAACTCCCAACTGGCGAGCAAAAACCAAGAAATGCTTAGCACACTGTTTTTTTAGATAAAACTTTAACTGTCTTTGTCGAATCAGTCATAATTTGTGCTTTTCCTTCTAATAAAAGAGTATTTCCAATATGCTGGTGTAGATTCTCGGTCATCCAGGGCATTATTATTTATTTATTTATTTTTATTTTGAAAGGTGGCCGCACTACTTTGCTTTTTGAAGAACTTTCATTTTTCCTATGGAGAATTTTCTCAATTCGAACTTAAAAGCTTTGAACTGTATTGAGTTGCTCCAGTTGTGTGTGAGCCTAAACAGACATCATCATTTTTGGACCTAAAAATATGGCCAAAACGTCAAGTAAAAAAAAAAAGAAAAGAGCTATTAATCTGAGAAGGAACTTATTGCCATCAGCCTTCAGATGACCATAACCCAGCCTTTATCTGAACCTCCCTTTATTTCACCTACTATTGCAAATCAATAACAAATGCTGAAGACCCCACAGGTAATTGCTATTCCACCCCAGCAGAGATTTCTTTAACATAATTCTCCTACAGTAACAACTCCTGCAACAATCAGACAAAAAAAGTATGCTTTTCTGTTGAATTGTGGGGGAAAAGTTGTGCTGTATATGCAAGAAGGCACTGACAAAGAATGCAAGGCTGTCACAGACCTATTTCAAAAGTAGACTAAAGGATATCACACACACACACAAAAAAAAAAAAAAAAAAAAAACTAATTTAGTGCCCTTCTTGACCAAAAATCATTGTACTTCTTGACCCGGCAGGGAAATAGATCTTCAAATTGAAAGCATATGGCTGGGTGTAAATGGAAAAATGGGCTTAACATGTTTTTTTTTTTTTTTTTGTGGTTTTTTTTTTTAGCTTTCCTTAGATGGATAATGAGCTAGAAGCATATTAGATTTAGCTGTAGAGGTGAGTGGTGCCTCACATCTGGCTGCACACAGATCCTGTCTGTTTGAGAGATAATATGAAGCTTTAAGGAGGCTAAATCAAGGTTATTTAAATTGATAGGTTAATATGTGCATGTCTGGAAGCACATGTTCCTAAACAGTACACTCTCTTGTTCCTTTCTGGTCCTCAACTTTTCTCCCCCTCTACCTCCTGTTTTTACTAGCGTCCCAAATTCTTCCTCCTCTTCTCCTGTCACCACTCCATGTTTTTGGCGTGTGACGGCCCAAATGCAGCCATGCTGTCTTCTCCACTCAGTCTGCTGTTTCCCCTCTCCTAAGCCGTGACCTGTCTATACTCAGCACACACACTCTCTCGCTGTCCGTATCCTTTATATTCTCTCGGTCAGTTCTTTGCTTTTCACATCATTCCTCTTTTCATCCGTGTCTTTTTTTTTCTTTTTCCTCCTTTTGCTCTGACCCCATATCCGCTATCCAGTCAACTGCAATGTCCATCAAAGTTGCACTGTGTAGACAAATACACAATGATGAATGCTGACACATCCTATCTGTTGGGTTGTCTGTTCCCGCCCCAATGTTTTCCATCAGTTTCTCCATTCATATGAAACATTCTCAAGGTTTTTGCCTGGAAATAACAATGGGCACAGAATAATAATATAAAACATATATTATAATTATGATTTGTGAAGTCAATAAATGCATAAGGGAAGGCAAACAGGTTTACAGGAAAAACACATTGCAGTAGTAAAGCATTAATAGACTCACTGATTTGCTATCTTTCTGAAATATTCTAATCACAGACATCTATTTGCCTTGTGGCCATGACAGTCTAACCCTAAAATCATTTAGCAACCTATGGGGCCAATTTTGTCCCTTTTTTAAAATAACTGCCATTGGTCAGATCTGAGCATGCAAGGCAATTTAAAAGTAGCCTTGTTCTATGCAGAACAGTCATGTTATAAATGACGTAACACTCTTGTGTCAGTGCACTTCCTTAGAAGTTGGTGACTTAATTTTTGCAAGACACTCGTCGAACCTAAAGTTTACTAGAATACAGGTTTCCCTCGGTATCCGGCCGAGTTCCGTTCTGCCGGCCCGGCCGGATACCGAAAAAGCCGGTTACCGGGAGCGGCTCCCGGTGCGGCCGAAAACGAAACTAAAACCAACA
>JARVGS010000001.1:21466693-21477479 GCA_031762315.1 Hypsolebias antenori | reverse complement strand
TGACATTAAAGAACATTTTTTAAGAGAATGCAAATTTATTTTGATCCAGTTTGATTTGTGATGGCAAGTAAAACAAAAAATACCCAATGAGTTGAACACCGGTACTTTTTACAAGCTAGAAATACACATTGAGTTTTAGCTCAGGTGAAAATTTTTAAAATGCAGCTGCAACTGAAAATTTGCCTATTTTCTTATAAATTATGAGTCACTACCGTTCAAACATCAATAAGACACTGGCTTCTTCATCCGTCTAAAATGTCAAATGTGTCAAGGGGAGGCAGTAAAAGTGGCAAAAGATAAAATAACAAGCAGATTAGTTGGTAAAACAACCGTATTAAAATAAAGCAAATTTACTCTAGAATTGTACAAATTATTATTATTTGCGCAAATCTCTATAAACAAAGAAATTACCTTCATCTGCCTTTTATTATCCTTTACAAGGCTATAGCAAATATAGGCTGTGAAATGAAAGCCAAACACTGACCTGCATCTGCTCAGTTGTAGGACAGATCATTTGAAAGGTCGTTTCCTTGAGTTATGGGAGCACAGTCCCTGACGAGGTGCTTGTTTGGCATTTGTTTATAGGTTTGAGCACCTCTTGATGCCATGTCTCCAACAAAAGGCTAAAATCTATGACAGCTGAAACTATTTCTGACTTGATGTTGCGATACAATTAATATGATCCAGACATAACTCTAAAACAGTTTCAGCTAAACTGGACTTGTCAGAAGCTACTCATAGCTGTGCAACTTCTGGTCAAAATGTTCTGACTTTGCCAGTTCAGCACTTGCCCTATACAGTACAGACAGATGAAGGTGAGATGAGTGCACGTAGCTAAAGTGACTTTGGGCTGAAGCTCGGACCAGCTGGCCTGTCAGTTAACCTACACCTTTACGTTTGCTCCTTGTCCCTTGAAACGTTACTGTTCCGACTCTGATGTTCTTCTTTTTCAATTAATTAATTATTTCAGCATTCTGGAATAATTTATTTAGTGCATTTAAGTAATTTCAAAAAGTCAATGGTACATTCAATCAAAGATACTCTAAAGTCCCTGAGTTGTTGACCTATACAAAAGATGAATTAATGTAATTTGTTCTTTCAGGCCTGATTTTTGAGTATAGAATTAAGTTACTTTTACTGTGTGAATGTTTCTTAAGCATTCACACAATTGTTTTTCTGTTTCTCTTTATGAAAATGTGCACTATTGTGATTCACCATTCATCCATCCCTCCATTATATTTACCCGCTTTTACCTTTATGGGTTGCGGGGGTCACTGGTGCCTATATCCAGCCATCACTGGACAGGTCTCTAGTCCATCACATGACACATAGAGATAAATAACATTCACTCTCTCACTCACACCTAGGGACAATTTAGAGTTATCAGTCAGTCTAACTTGCATGTTTTTGGTCTGTGGAAGGAAATCAAAGTACTCAGAGAAAACCCATGCATGCATGGAGAGAACATGTAAACTCCACCCAGAAACATCCATGGCCGGGATTCGGTCCAGCAACCTTTTTGCTGAGATGCAGCTGTTCTACCAAATGGCCACCACCTATTGTGATTCTGTTTCTCTTCATTATTGATTTTTTCTTCTTCTTCCATTGATTCAAAAAGGTGAGTCTGTGATTGAAAAGTCGAACTTAATCATTGAAATTTGAATTATATCAAAATGTGTGTGGGAAAGACAAAGGACCCACACCTGCATTCATTCTCATTTGCCTAATTCTGGGCCCTTGTGTAAGATGCTCCATTTGTTCCCCCCAGCTACAACAAGACATTCCTCTACTCCAAACGTGGGCTGTGGTAGCTCTGTGGTTACATCATGAAGGGCATCTGGTTTAAAAACCATTGCAACATCTTTGTACAGGTTTGCTCGCTGTGGTGACCCCTGAAAAAGGGAAGAGCCAAAAGGGGAGCAGGGGTTGGACTCAGATGCTGTGTGAGCTTAGCCGTAAAATGGACACGATCCCTGAGAATTGCAGCCACTTGCAGCTCCTGAAACTCGCTGGTGAGAAGGAATCAACCTTGGAAAAGCTACAAGCTCGGCCCGGCAGTGTTGACCACAAAATTTGGCTGTTTGAAATTGCCATTGAGACATATCAGTAAAACTATAAGGCAGACAGAAATCAAGCGATGTTGGACTGACCCAAAATAATTATTGTTATCGTAATCTGGCTCCCCCGGGTCGGCCTTGAATTGGCCAACTACCCCAAACTCTCCTGAATTTTATGTGAACAAGAAGTTCTGCTCCCCCTCCCCTCCTTGCTCCCTTCCTGAGGACATATGTGGACCTGCATCAGAGTTGAGCTGACTGATAGACACTGTACCATCTCTTATCAGGACAATGAGGACCATTTGGCAGTGTTCACGGACAAACTCACCACTTTTTGTAGGCCTTCCTCATGCATATATGTTTCATGATGTCATCAGTATGTTGCTGTTTCTGTGCTGAGTTTTTTTTTTTTTCCAACTTTCACACTGTGTCCCATCCAGGACACTGTGTGAGAAATATGATTTCTGTATACATCCCCTTCTCTCCGTGTTTCTCTTTTTCTGTCTAAACGAAAAAGACTGCCTCCCACGAGGCCACAGCCTCAGACACCTCCGCCACCCCCATGTCTGTTTGTTTGTTTTACTCGGATGGGCTGTAATGAAATGCAATTTTGTTGTTCTCTGGTGCAATGACAATAAAGCATTCTGATTCTGAGTACATCAACATTAAAGTAACAAAAATGTATAGAACAGACTGTGACAATCACCACTCCGCACCACTTTACAATGTGTTAAAAAAAGGCTTAAATTATTTATTTATTGGCAATTAATTAACTACTATTCTCTGTAATAATTACATTGTCTTTTGATTCTTATATTCAGTGCCATTTTGCTAACTTGTCAGTTGACATTCAAATTTGCAAAGTGAAGTCAAATGAGTACAAGTAGAGGTGAAATGTGTGTGTACCAAAATATGCATGTTGTGGGGAGTCAAGATGCTATTTGTCAAGATTTAAATGTGACAGAAATGCACACAGAAGCACAAGCTCAACAAATTGCTAATCAGCCTTAATAAGGTTTCAGAGTTATGACTTCTCAAGATCAAGGAAAACACAATCCACTGGCATCATCACATTTCATCAGCTCAGCTGACCGACATGTAGAATGACCGCTACGTGTGGGTAAAATAAAAGGAATTAGGAAGGGCAAATATTTTAGAACCATTTACACCACCTATAATAAACTATGTAAGTTCATCATTTGAGAAAAAGCTAAACTTTTTTTTATCAATATACCTAGGGCAGCTGTGGCTGAGTGGTTAGAACAGTCATCCTCCAATGCAAGAGTTGGGGGTTCAATTCCACCAGCTGTCACATGATGAAGTGTCCATGGACAAGACACTGAACCCTACATTGCCTCTGATGTGTGTCCCATCAGTGTATGAATGTGACAAAGCACTGATTATTCTTTGTATAGATATATTAGAGTGCTGTATGAATGGGTAAATAAGGGCACAGATTGTAGTGGAAAGCACTTTAAGTATCTTGATAAGATAGAAAGGCGCTATAGAAGTACAGTCCATTTACCATTTACCATAATCAATTCTTCCAGAAACCAAAAATACATTTACAAAAAAAAGAGAAAAAAAAGAGAAAGATTTTTCAGTCCAAGTCATTTTCTGCCAAAGCAAGTTCAAAACCTAGTAAACATAATCCAAGGGCTGTGAGTGAAATGTCAACATGTGGTCAGAAGTGAAGAACACAATGTTCTGCCCTACTAACATGGGCACTCTTTCACCAGCTAAACACAATACGTTGTTCAGGAGATGAAAACATCAGTGGTAAAAATATAATTACTCACTTACATTAGGTAAAATAGTGTATGTGCTGTTGGTGCCGAGACTGCTGAATGTATCAATCCATATAAACTGCACATCTACTCAGTCAGAAGTTTACTTAACTCCCATCAGACTGATTCACTCAGCAGTAGTGGCAGCACTGGCTTATACACGGCCTATCTACCCTCCGTATACAAAGAACGTACATCGTGTCATAATACAAACATTGTTTGGTTACAAAAACAGTGGCAAACAAAATAAGTTGTGTCAAGGTGCTTTTTATGGATTCCATGCACATACTCAATGGCATTATTCTGCAAAGCATGCCTACTTATAGTTATTTGTCATCCATCCATCCATCCACCCACCCATTATCTTAACCCACTTCTTCCTTTTCGGGTCACTGGTGCCCTTATCCAGCTGTAACAATACAAGAGGTGGGGGACACCCTGGACAGGTCTCCAGTCTATCACAGGGACACATAGAGACCAATGAGACAAACAACCATTCACTTTCTCACTCACACCTAGGGAGCCTAACATGCATGTTTTTGGTCTGTGGGAGGAAACCGAAGTACCCAGAGAAAACCCACACATGCACGGAGAGAACATGCAAAGTCCACCCAGAAAGGACCCCGGCCAGGACCCAGCAAACTTCTAGCTGAGAGGCTCTTTGACATCTAATCAACTCATTACTTGTTCATGTATATTCAGTACTTGTGGTTTAAAGGTACACGTGGGTGTACCGAACCGTTTCGGTACGGCACGCTCGGTTCGGTTCACATGCATACTGTTATGGCCGTTTTTTCATTCATTGAATTTTATTAACAAGAGATTATCCACCACTGAACTACAATTCCTAAGCGTGTTTCAGCATGGTGCTATTATCATGAAGCACGTAGCATTAGCAGCCTAGCAGCTCGTTGAGGTCATAGACAAAAACAATTTAAGTGTGAACGTACATGTATTTATGTCTGTGGTTGCGGTCTCCTGTTTGGGAACATTATGGTTTTCTTGTTAAGACAAGTGAACAAATCCAAAGCTGTGTGTGGACGTTGTTTCACGACGATTGGATCTGCAGCAGGCAACACGTCCAACTTGTTAACGTGCTTGAAGCGACATCATCCAAATGTGAGCATCTCTTCTACAAGCAAGAAAAGCAGCTTGTTGTAAAGACCGATAACAGCAGCATTTAAACAACATTTATCAGGTAATTCAGAGCGGTCCAGAGCAGTAACACAAGCTGTAGGAGTTTTAAAGCTCTGGATCTACGTCTGAATGTTGTTGATGCACCGGCTTTAAAGTTCTTGAGCCCCGCTACGACATCCATCATGTCAACACTTCAGTCAGGAAGTTCAGCAGTTTATGAAAAAGCTAAAACTGATATTGTCAACAAGACCTGGAGCCGAATAAAGCCCTGATGATGATGATGACAGAGAGGTTCAACCACCTCATAACAACCGTTCAAGAAGAGGTATTGTTCTTTTTTATTATCTATTTCACTTTCAAAAATTTAAATTCATCTTATTAACACATTGTTTCTAACTCTTTGAGTTTTATTTCCAGTCTGGGACAGAGATAGCAGCTGTCTTCTTCCTGTTCGGGGAAATACACCAGAGATCACCTCCAGCTAAGAAGTCTGTGATGACTGAGCTTTGAACTTTTCCAGGGACAGGTGGGAGCAGGTCCAAGAAGAGGTTGTGAATAATGAGGCCAAATACAGCCACATTGCAACATTAGCAAAGCTCTACATCTTTATTCCTGCCACCTGTTGTTAGTGAGCAGTTTTCTCCACCGCTGGAGATATTCACTGCAACTAAATCTGTGCTTTTGGCAGAAAATGTGGACAAGTTTGTATTTTTGAATAAAACTTAAAACTTGTAAATAAATGGTCTGTTACTGCTTATTGTTCTGGTTCTGACTGTTACTGTATTTACTAAGATTTTTATTATTGTTAGTTTAGTTTATTTATTGTAAAGAGTGCAGTTTATTTAAAATATCATCCAAATGGGTCGCTTTTGTTTATTTTTATACACATGTATTATTTACTTGGCACATTTTCAAAATAAACATTTTGCAAGTCTTTATTTTGTCATTTTTTGTACCGAAAATCATCCGAACCGAGCCCTCCTTGAAATTGAACTGAACCTAAATGTGATTTTAGCGTACCGTTACACCCCTACTATCACTAACTATGCCTCTTCATCTGGGGGGAAAAAAAAATCACTATATAAGTGTATAAAAGTAGGCAAACATGTGGGTGTAAAGGACCAAAAGACTAGAGTTGGGCTTCAGGCTTTAATTCAGAAAGTAGCTATCAATATATTTGGACACAACACAATAACAATCGGGCCGTTGTTTGGCTAGCCATTAGCCTAGCCTTGAATGGACAATGACTTTTGACTCTTTGTCCATACAAAGATCTATGACTGATGTCATGGTTGGTAAGGTACTGACTACAGATAGCCATTTGACAAAAGATCAATTCAAAATTGACTGGACTCTTCTTTTAAAACACAGCTGTTAATGCATGACTGAGTCCCATGGCTAATCATCCCATTGAGAACCTATTGTATAAGGTTCTTTCAGACCATCATGGCTGTGGTTTAAGTTTTAAGGTAGGATAGAAACTAACAGATGTTTGCTTCTTTTATCATATGGTAAATAGTATTTTTAATAAAGCCATTATAAAAATGATAAAAAAATAGTGTATTTTCACAGCTTTTCAGAAGTATTAAGAAAAGCTATACAAATGAGCACTACCCACTGAAATCTGACATTGGAAGGAGTGGGATTTTAAAAATGATTTGTTCATAGCATTGTCACTGCTAATGGTCCCTGACTTGAAAACCCTGGAGTGCGAGTCATGTTTTTCATATCTCCAATTAGTCTGCCTAAGTGCTACAGTTTGGGGTCTCCTTCAGATGACCTGCAGAAATATAAACAAGAAATGATTTAACCCTTAATGTCTGTCAAAAGCACTCACTTCCTTCACGTTCTGTAACTACATCAATACCTCAAAGTCCACAAAAAAAGATGACTGAGTAGTTGCACATTTTTGTCAGAGGAGAATTAGGATAAATTGTCATTTAAGCTATTTTCATAAGATTGTGTTGCTTTCTTTTCCTAAGCTGTCACTTACTGTTAGGTTTCTTTGACTCAGTGTGTGCAGGAACATCGCTCTTTAGTCAAAGTTTCTGGATTCCAATATCAGATAGTTATTTTGCAAAAGATTGGAGGATTATTAGTGTAAAGGCCAGCTGATTTTGTAAAAATAGCTAAATCATTTTACTGCAAATCATATCAGTGTTTCCCCCTCCCAGTCATCAAATGCCAGCACAGATGTAGCGCTAATCTAGTTGCACACAATACAGGCGCGCTAGCTAAAAAGCTCAGTTTCCCTCACGCTTAGCCGTCTACCCCTCCCCATATGAAAATTTTCGGTACAAACAGCACAAAACACAGATGTGTTTCAGTTACAATCTCCACTTCATCCACAAAAATCATGGGAGAGATGAGCGCCCTGCCAAGGCAAGTAATGTAGAGGAAACTTACGTTCCATGGAAATGAAAATCAAGGTAACCTAACCACTTTCTGAACTGTCCAGCTTTCTTGCTTTTTTTTTTTGTTCCTTTCTCATATTTTTGCAAATTAATTAATAAACTATTGTGTTCCCAGAACCATGTAGAACTTGATCTGCACAGCGTTAATTCGTGCATGAAAGCATAGCTGGTGCTGTTGAAAAATTCTGGTGTTTCCAGACTCCAGAATCCGCCATGGTATTATTCATTACGACAAGTGAAACGTTGGGATTCTGTGAGTGTTTCTCAAAACAGGGCCGACCATATGTTTAGTGTCAATATGACTTCACGGTTGCCCATGTGGAAAATAGCTGCAGGCCACAGAATGCCTACTTGCACAGTGCTGTGTTTAGATAAATAATTTTGAACAGTGAAATATAAAATGAAAAACAAGAGCCACGTCTAAAAATAATCCCCATCCTGTGTTTCCTAATTATGACAGAGAGCAAAGTAAATGGCTCATTATTCAGAACTCAGGTCTGTTTCTTTTGGGGGGTGCAGAGAGGGAAGAGTTGTCTGATTGTTTTTAGTGCCCTTGGTGATTCTCCAAGGACTGGCCTGGCATGAAATTGGCAGACGCGTGGACCGGAGCGGAGAGGGAAGAAGAAAGCACGAAAATAATGTGCAAGCGAGAACAGATATAACTGTGGGTAAAATGTCCAAAAAGTAAAGGAATGGTGTGCAAGAGAGCTGAAATGATGAAAAGACGCTGGAAAAGGGAGGGAGATAATTTGAGGTCTGCTGGCTTTCCTTCTAGCCATATACACTCCAAAAACTTTGTAGTAAAAGGAGGGGAAAAAAAAGCCTCAAAGTTTAATGTGAATGACCTGCAGCCTTTAGTAGGAGTTGGACACGGTGAAGTTTCTCATTAATGAAAGGGTTTTGTAGCAACCATTTGGTGTACGATAGGGCTGCAAAAGCCGAAGATTTTTACCCCTATTTTCCTACTGCACTCCCATTAATTATCAGAGAATTTAGCTTCATGTTTTTGGTCTGAGGAGATTGTCATCCTTTCAATGAGTAGAGAAACTCACAAAATAGGATTTATGTTGTGTAATCACAAGCCAGTAACAGTACCGGTAACAGTTAACACCTTATCAGTTCTGATACCGTGTCAAATCAAAATAGACTTTTAAGAGGCTAAATCAATGATTAATATTTCCCATCCATCCATTATCTTTTACCCTCTTTTTCATTTTCAGGTCAGGGGTCACTGGTTCACCTGTCCAACCATCACAGTGCGAGAGGCGGGATACAGCCTGGACAAGTCGCAAGTCCATCACAGTGCCACATAGAGAAAAACAAGACAACCATTTGCTCTCTCACTCACACCTAAGGACAATATACTTACCAGTCAGCCTAACGTGAATGATTTTGGTATGTGGAAGGAAACCAGAGCACCCGGGGACCCCCCCACCCTATGCATGGAGAGAACACGCAAAATCCACCTAGAAAAGGCTCCCAGCTGAGATTTGAACTGGGGCGACCTGCTTGCTGAGAGGCGGCAGCGCTACCAGCTGTGCCACCGTGCTGCCTGATTAACGTTTTTAAATGCAAAATCACATTTTAGTGTTGAATACTGCTTGTGTGAAGTGACAACTGACCTGGCTATGTTTTCCAATGTGAGTTCCTGCTGTGCAGGCAAACCTACCTGTCTTATTTACCAAGAACAAACTGCTCTCTGTCAGAACAATCCATCCCTTCATGCCAGGCTACAAAGGTAGCGAAACTCCTGACAGATTCACTCCACTTTCACACAAGATGCCACAGGAAAGCCTTCCATTTTTCTTGTCTTGCTTTGAGGCGGGCATAACTGGAAAAGCTGATTCTTCTTTGGTGAGAAGCGATCTGGGGAGGTTCAAATTTTCCATTTTCCAATCACGAAGTGATACACTACACTTGTATAAGTCAATGCTGCAGACATTTTTCCAAGTACGTATAGTTACTATAAACTTACTTAAAAATGCCTTCTAAGAAGGCAAGTACAGGTAGTCCTCGACTTACGAACGGGTTTCGTACCTACAAACCGTTAGTAACTCGATTTTAATGTAAGTCGGAACTCATTATACTGCGCTGCAAACCCGTTCGTAAGTCTGGATTTTTGCCATAAGTCGAGGAAATACATGTAAAATGTATGTTAACGCTGCGCCGCACACCCGTTCTTAAGTCCGAGTTGCTGTAAGTCGAGGGCGCCTTAAGTCGAGGACTACCTGTACTTTGCTTCATAATAATTATATTAAAAGGTATAATAAAAATTTATATAAAATTTATTGTTAGTTGTTTTTTAATGATGATATAAATGGGAGTAACCTGTATAAATAAAGGTTGAATGAATAAATAAGACAGAACAAAAGCGAACATGTTGACGAATCAGTGTGTGCTTTGTCCTGCACTCCGCACAAGTTTTAAAGCAATATGTGATCAGCTCCTCCTTGAATCACCATCTTATTGTGTTGGAGGAGTTTGTGCGCCTGAATGATCCTAAGAGCTATGCTGTCAGGGACAATTACAAGTGTCCATGGTAGGGTCTCCCAAGGCAGACTGGTCCTAGGTGACAGGCCAAAGAGTGATTCAGAAAACTCGTATGGACAAAAAAAAAAAAAAAACAATGAGCTCAGTGTCCCTTGCCCAGATGTGGGTTACAGAGGCCCACCCTGGAGCCAGGTCTGGGGGAGGGGTTCATCAGTGAGTGCCTAGTAACCGGTTCTCCACCCATGAGACCTGGTCAGGCTCAGCCCAAATGAGTAACATGGGTTTGCCATCCTGTGGGCCCACCACCTGCAGGAGGGGCCATATGAGTTAGGTGCATGATGTCATGGGCACTGACTGAATGCGGAGGCCTTGGTGATATGACCCTGGCTTAACAAAGCTGGTTCTTGGGACATGGAATGTAATCTCTCTGGCAGGGAAAGAGCTTTAGCTTGTGCGTGAGGTTGAGAAGTACCGACTAGATATATTGTAGTTGGGTTCAACTTGATGCACAGCATGGGCTCTGGAGCCAATCTCCTTGAGAGGGGCAAGACCTTATTCCACTCAGGAGTTGCCCATGGTGAGAGGCACCAAGCTGGTGTGGGTCTACTCTTAGCCCAGCTGACATGGTGTCTAGGGCTGAGTACCAAACTTCGGTTCTTTTATGGTACCAACTGAAATGCTTCGGTCGGTGTAAGTATCAAAATATGTCTCATCTTTCAGTGCTAAGTTTCAGTGATTGGCAGCCAATGACAGTGAGGCAACTTGCAGCACATACGTGGTTACGCCCAAAGTCAGGGTTCACACGTCGCTATGGCAAGCCATAATATCCATTAATAGCCACTTGGCTTGTAGGGCTGGGCGATATGGACCAAAATTAATACCTTGATATTTACAAAAATTG
>JARVGS010000001.1:21349975-21361510 GCA_031762315.1 Hypsolebias antenori | reverse complement strand
AGCCATGTGCTTTCAGTTTCAGTTTAAGGCTGAAAACTCGCGTATACGGCCGCCATGTGCTTTCTGTTTCGGTATCCAGCTAAATCGGTATCCGGCCGAGCCGTTAGAACGGAACTCGGCTGGAAACCGAGGATCACCTGTATAGGAATGTTTCTGTTCAGTGTCCTGAGACGATTTCTATATTGACTTGGTGCTATATAAGTGAACTGAAAAATTGAATTGTATATTTGTAACAAAACAAGAAATATAAAGAATACCAGCAGGTATTAACCAACTATTGTATATAAAACTGCTAAGTTCTGAGGAAAAACCTCTTTTTGGACACTCTGCATCACTCAAACAAAACGATAAATGCAGCACCTACAGTAGAATCCCGCACCATCACCCCGCCCCCCCACATCTAAGTGAATCATTATCCAATTTGCCACGTGTCTGATATAATTTGTGAACGTGTGAACGCCAAACGCTTTATCTTGTGACTACAGCTTAGATCACAAGTTGCATCAAAACATCCAAGCCCTTTTCTGGAAGACGTTCAAGTTGCCATGTAGATACTTGCTGAATGGTTAAAAATCAAAATATTCACAGAAGCACTATTTGAAGAGGGGGCACAACCAACACGTCTGACAATGCAATAGGAAGAAAAACAAGTAACGGCACCACTTGCTCAAGGCTGCAACTGAAATTAACAAAAAAAAATACTGACCTGCCTGAATCCAGTTTTCTCTTGGAAATTATACTCATTAAACCTAGGTCAGAACTGTATGAAAAGCCTAACGTTAGGTCCACAAACTGTGCAGAAGTTCTAATTTAGCAATATAAGGGAAAAAAAGCTCAATTCCCTGCCTTTAGCTCTGTAATTTACTCCATTGTCCTCAGCATTTACTACTCTGTTAGCCTTAGGTGCCACAGCGCTACAGTCAGCTTATTTTTATTTTTAGATAAACAGAACATTTATTGTTTTGCAATTATATAATGAAAATGGAAAATACTTGCCGAAATCCTGATGTAACTTTTGTTTAATTCTCATCTAAATATTGAATATAATACACAAAGCCTCACTGCCTTTTGTCCTTACACACAAGTTAAACTTAAGTGATGCTATAATACCCACCATCCTCTCACAATTGCAGTTTTCCCTCCACCTTGGATGTTCTATATAATGGATTGTAATGTAGTTATTGAATATTTTACAAGCGCTTTCTTCTGCACTTCACTTCAGCACATTGTTTATCATTGTATCAGAACATTGATCTTCTTTGGCATGTTCATTTAAACGTATGACCACTGCGGTCAGTTCTTGAACCTTCTGCTGGTGCATCTTCCATGAAAATTCACTTGTCATTTACTGTGTTTGCAGTTTGTCTTTACGGTTTTCTAGATCGATGACAACGACAAGCTTGCATGAGTCAGGCACCAGATTTCTCGGGGTCAGAGCCAAGTGGAACATTGTTTGTCTGGGCCCACCGCCAAGTCTTCCATTAGGCCTTTGGTCCAGGTGAACAGTAATTAAACAAGGCTGTGCTGAGTCTGCACTTCGCGTCTTCTGTGCCTTGGCTTTCACGTTATTTTTGTTTGTGTTGATCCCCAGAGGGTTTGTTTTTCTTCATCGGAGGTTAAAGCCATATGTCTGCGTTCAGACGTCTTATGCAAAGAAACGTTGCTTTGGAGGAGTATACATTTTTAAACTGAAGTGTTTTCCCAGGCGGGTGAAGGAGAGTCCAGACATCACAGCCAGAAAAAAAGCTGCAAGCAACTGCAGCACTGGCTAGAACGCATGGATGGGTTGAAGCAATGGAAGTACTTAAAAACGTTGGTCAGTATCCAGAGTGCATCTTGAAATAATGTTCAGACCCAACAAGGTTCAGTCGGATCATCTGGATGGTTTCTTTTTTGAGGAGATGTTTTGTCCTTCATCCAAAGGACTTCTTCAATTTGAGGAGCCACCAACAAACTGAGTCCCACAAATAGGACACTCCCATAGTGGAAAAAAAAACTGTTTACTGGTAATAAGATGGCCTCCAGTGCCCGCCCTCTCTCCGTCAACCCCTCTGAGGCAGCCATGCCAAAGTGGTTCAAAACAGCAAACACTGGGTACCATACCCCGGCGTCTGTACGGCCTTCCCCTGCAAACTGTTGTTGTTTTTTCCCCCCCACTATGGGTGTGTGCTGCTTGTGGGATTCAGTTTGTTGGTGGCTCCTCAAATCGAAGAATTCATTTGGATGAAGGAAAAAATGTCTCCAAAAAAAAAAAAAAAAGAAACCTTCCAAATGACCTGACTGAATATTGTTGGACTTTTACCAGGACTATTGAGTGTGAACTTTGGTTTAATGTTTTTTTTTCCTTGCCAAAACCCCACAACTAATTATAAGGTGATGTTGTGCATCTGCAATAACACATCATAGAAGATGTACAATTTTCCATTACGTTCATTTTGCAGGAAGAATAAAACAATGTCTTACCATGTATGAGTGTATTCCCTGAACAACTATGTCAATGTCTGTTTATAACTATTTGGTAGATGGTGGGAGCCAGACATACTTTAACTTGGAGGATTTTGTTTTTTAAATCTATCTTAGCTCTTGGGAAAAAAATGCACATTCATCAATGACAAGTATAGACAGAAGATTCAACCCACAAACCTCTGTAAGGTTAGAGAAATTTAATGTCAGAATGACAAAAAAAGACTTGGAATGCAGCAATTTGTTCCAAAAGGCTGGACTAGTGGTGTTGCAAGAACAAGGAGAGAAATACCTGCTCAAACAGAGCTACTTGCCGTTAGACATTGTTTGTAATTGTGATTCATTGAGTGGCATTACAACGTAAAAAATAAAATAAATCCCATTTCTACTATTCATGGCATGCCATTTTTAGGTTTCATGATATTTGCATGAGACAGTGAATGTCAAGGAAGGAATAAAATGGCTCTCTCACACACAAACACACATACAAATATTTGTAATTTATGCTTTACACATGTGGCTGTATAAGCATTTGTCAATTCTCTGCCTGCCCATACCTGATTATGGTGACAGCCAATCATCACTCAGTGCACCCTATATAATGCCAAAGACAGCTAGTGTTGCTACAATGCTCTCATGTAGGGTACACATCCCTTTCTGTGACTGCAATGATGTTCTCTTGGTTTGTTGACACAGTTTCTCTGTAGCATCTTGCTCTTTTAGTGCACTTTTTTTTAAGTCCTTTTGTTATGGTCGTCCATTACATTTACATTTGTACATCCATACCAGTATACACAGTTAGCTGGCTAAGATTAATGCTATTGTACCAAGAGATGCCACCTATCAAAATTGCGGCCCTGGTCTTTAGGCAACTGGTTGCACCAGAAGATGCGGCTGCTACTTACTGCTCCAGTCCAGTTAACAGGAATGCTGCTGTTTTTCCTAAGGAAGAACTTTTAAATAGCAGTGCTTTGCTTTTGCTTAATTGTATTACACTTCTGTGTTGTTTGCTCTGCTCCTGGTTAGCTTTGTTTGGCTGACCCCCATCTCAGTCGGAGCTCCATTTGGGTCCGCCCTGGTTTGTTCCAACATTCCTTTTAACGAGCCGCGATTTGGCAGTGTTTTGCATCACTTATGACATGGACTACATGCTGGAGCTATTTAAATGCGTGTGTGTGCAAGAATACTGTGAGGCCAGCGTAAATTGTGTTTCACTCAATTTCTTAAAGTACTTCGTAAGTTTTGATCAAGTTAATTGTGTTTTACTTGTCAAAGTTAAGTTGAAACAACTAATTATTCAGATTGTACACCAGAGACCGAACAGGCAGCAGGCAGGACAATAACGTCAGTCAGGTCCGCCGTTAAGTTGATTACAAATGAAATCATTCATTTAAATGAAAACAATAAAGTAAAATAAAAAAAAAGAGAGACCTTTAAACAATTTCAAATGACAAGTATTTCAGTCAGAGAGGCAATTCTGTTATGCCCATCTCAGTTTTGAGCATTTTCACGAGGATACAGAAAAACACAGAAGAGCACCCTCACCACTAAACGCATTAACTTGCACAATAGAATACCAGGCCAGGCCTCACCCTGAGACACTGTTCGTCTGCAATGATACTAACTTCTGAACCACTCTGTGCTTTCCGCCTTATATGTGACAGCTGACTAATGGCATCAGTTCACAGCCAATAACATACTTCAATGTATTCTTCTTCTTTAGTCTGTTTCCACTTCAGGGGTCGCAACGAGTCATCCTTCTCCATCTCACGCTGTCCGCTGCATTCTCCATACTCACTCCAACTACCTCCATATTCACTCTTTGCATCCATACAGCTCCTTTTTGGCCTTCATCTTTGTCTATTTCCTAGCAGCTGCATTTCTGACATCCTTCTACCAATATACCCACTGTCGCTCCACTGGACATGTCCAAACCATTTCAGTCTGGCCTCTCTAACTTCATCTCCCAGTTGTTCAATTGTGCTTACCTCTAATGATCTAATTCCTAATCTTATCCTTATCCTTGTCCTCCTAAGAAGAACCTTAACATCTTCATTTCTGCCACTTCCAGTTCTTCCTCTCATCTTTTTGTCAGTGCCACTGTCTCCAGACCATATAACGTAGCTGAACTCACCACTGTCTACTACTATGTTTTTTTTTTTTCTTTTCTGCAAACGTTTCTCATCCATGTAAGCAACAACATATGTATTACATATTGTGAAGTTTGGAGCAACCTTAATTGTTTATTCTTGTATACCACAAGCTACTAGGCATTTTCACTAAAACTGGCCATAAAAACATTTTAAGACTATCTCTCATGATGACATCATACCTTATAACCATAATGCCAGCTTACCTTTTTGTGTAGCAATTGTTTCAGTTCTATGACTAACCCCTTAAGCAGCTCAGGGGTATAGTATTGATGTGTTAACTTCAACCCACACCCCTTACATTGAACTGAGATGAAGAAGTCTCAGGCCTGACTTGAAAATGTTTTGTGGAATGGTCTTATGGAAGTGTATAACATTAGGAGTGCTTCTTCAAAAGAAGAAGCAATGACAACCAAGATATAGGATGAACAAACAACAAAGAGATAAGAGACGGGCACTGTAAAAAGATTTGAAGGTGATAATTCTGGTAGGACTCACGACAGAAGATTTACCCCCAACCAATCCCTGTACATGCACACTTTCCATTTTTCCTATCCTTCTACTCAGAGCTATATACTGTTTCGAGAGCAGCTCCAGTGGAGAGAAAGAGAGAGAGACTTGCGGAGTGGGATAGTGCTGAGGCTGCATTCATGGGAGATTACCGTGAAGTGTTGGCTGCCGAGGCTCCCCACCATTTTCTCTCCTCTGCACAGAGATGAAGCTGTCTGCCTTTGATCCCACTCTCAACCAATGAGATTCCACCGCTAGAGAAAATAATGAGGATCCCTCTACCTCACATCTGTATACAGAACACTAACCGTGCAAGGGGGAAAACATGCATGCATGTAGCAGGAAGACACAACACCAATGTCTCATCAAGGTGTTCATGCGACATGGACTGAAAATAAAGAAACACACACATGCACACTTGGATTGAAGTTGCCTTGTGTTTATGTGTGCTTGTTGAAAAGGAGGCTAGTAAAAAGTAAGGATATTTAAATCTTTTAATTCAGCCCGAACAGGAATGAGGATCGATAGCGCTTTATGAGGGGACTTAGCAAACTAATTAGGCTGCTGAATGGCTGTGCATTTGAAATGAGCTGACCATGTGCACAATTAGAATTGAGCTGCGGGTGTGCACCAGCAAACTAAAGGCGACTTAATTCACAAACGTCCCCTGAATTCATCATTTGACTGTTCAGACATTGGTATACTAACAGAAACTCAGGTATGTGTTTACAAGTATGTCATTTACAAAGTCGTGTATGGTTATGTCTCATCGACCTGGAACAGTCATTGGTATACTGTATGCAGATTCCGTGCTTGCTAGGCGCTTGATTTCTATCAGTTTTGTTTTGGTGTTGTTACTTGTTGCGGCAGGTAAAGCATGAAAAATCAAAAAAACTTAGAGATAATGAAAAACGGGGTGTTATGAGACAGGAATGACAATAAGGCTAATCTAAACCTTACTTTATGCACTCCAGGTGAAAACTTACACATAAACTGTTCTGTGTGTTTGATATCTCTCTACAGAGATTAAGATTTGCTTTCTAGTATATTTGTGAGCAACCATTTAGCTCAGCTGTCAGTATCTCTACGTCATGGTGTCTTTGCTTCTGGGTTTGATCCCAGGTATCGTCATGGGGTCTTTCTGTGTGGAGGTTGCATGTTCTCCTTGTGTTTGCATGGGTTTTCCCAGGGTACTTTGGTTTCCACCCACAGTTCAAAAACATGCATGTTAGGCTGCCTTCAGGCCTTGGTCTCCCTAGCAAAAATGGTCTCAATGGGATTTGCCATTAAATAAAGGTAAATGAAAAGTAACGATACAGTACATGTTGCACTTAGTTTTTAACCTTATCAGGATTAACAAAACTGCCTGGTAAAAACAATCCTCCCACAACAACTCAATTTATTTTTGGTCAAATTCAAGGATACTGTTGGCAACATATTGTGAGCAATCTCTAAAATGGTCACAGGGTTGTTGTAGGTGTTGAAGCCGACACAAGTTAATTTACATGGGTCAATCATGTGAAACAATCTATGGATGATTTGGAAATCTATGAAACTGTGTTTGAAATTATGCACATATACAGTAGTACATACAGGTGCTTCTAAAAAAAATAAAATATTATGAAAAAAGTTGATTTTTTTTGCCAATCATATTAGAAAGTGAAACTCATGTGACATAAACTTGACACATATAGCGCATGTAGCATGAAGCTGCACTCCTCTAACTATGACCCTTGACGCTTGGGTCATCTTCCAGACTCATCATGAATTGGGTTCTTTAAATTTACATTTGACTTCAATAATGTCTGATGGTTTTCACACATTTCTCATCCTTGGACACAGAGTCAGCTACAGTCTGACTAATGTTTACCTTATTTTTCCAATGATTTTAAGAAAGAAAAACAAATCATTAATGAAGTTTGTATTATTTGAATAGCAGGCGTAAACATGAATACTTCAGAGTATTGTTTTCAATCATTTTAAGGAACTCTTGAAATATTATAATGTATTTAACATATTTCTCTGTTTTGTTTTTCAGAAACTGATTATTCCTTCAGAGACACCTGTTCTAAAAGCTCTTTGAGCTGGAACTGTTGGCTTCAGAGTGAAGTCCTAATGCTCCTGAGAGTAGTCAAAACAATCTTCTCAGCGTTGCTTTCCATAAAGACCCCTTGTGTGAAAGGCAGAACCAGAAAGCGGTTTGTGTTTGGATCTGATTTTGGTGGTCATTCCGAGGTTCGCTCATTCAGTTCCTGAACAGATTAGCATGTCGCTCAATTACAATTGTTAGAAGTTAAATAACTACAGAATGTGAATCCTTTTCTCATAGCAAGAGTCACATTCTCGCTTGAAGTCCAAGCTGGCAGAAGGTGATGATGGACGGTGCACCTTCTCATCAGCTGTGGCCCTCACAGACCCCAAAGCTGTCGCAGTGACATTCAGCCACCTTGGGCAGTTCCCGTGGAGTCCTTCTCATAGTGTCCCTGGTTTGATCCACCAGCTGATGCAACTTGCTAAATAGTTTCATGGCTTGCAGTGATATAAATAACTTTATCTGATCAGCTTAAATAACTTATTTCAACCAAAATCTAAAGTAAACTATTTATTAAAATAGTCAAATTTTGTCTAAATTCATGCACGTACAAAACGGAAATAATTCCTGCTCAATTAGTCAATTTTGCCTTAGATAATTAAGCATCGATTGATTGATTATTGTTGCTTGTTTATAATTGTTCTTGATTTTTAGTTTGATTCTTTTTGTAATAAAACTTCAAAGACAACTCTGGCCTCTTCATTTGGATGAATATTCATTTGTTCTGGCATAGAACTCCTGTAATTAACAGATTCTACTTCAGTGACTGATTCTGATCATAAAAGGGTGAATAATATATTAATGAAGTTGTTGGTCGGTTAACTGACCAGCTGGTGCCCTGCTTTAATGAGTGCTAAATAAATTAAAACAAATGTGGTGGAGTTGAGATGGACAAAGTGTCACCCTTCTTAATTGTTACATGAACTATTTCAAGCATTTATTTCTTGTATTTTGATGATTATAGCTTACAAATTCAACAATTTTCTGCGGAATCAATACATTTCAATCTTATCTTAAATAATGAAAAACCCAGTCAGTGTCTCAGAACATTAGAATATTACAGCCAGCTTTTAGTACATTTGGCAGTGCAGGCAGGAGCCAAGTCCTGCTGGAAAATGAAATCAGCATCTCCATAAAACTTGTCAGCAGAAGGAAACACGAAGTCTAAATATCCTGGTAGATGCTGTGTTGACTAAGGCCTTCAGAAAACACAGGACCAACACCAGAAGAGGATATGTTAAGTTATATTAAGTTCATTGCAAAATCCAACTCAGACATGTTCCTGTTTTTAGTATTTTACATCGCTCTATAATGTAGTTGTTTTAGTTTAATTTTTTTATTACATTGCTTTCATTTACTTTTCATTTCTTATGCTTTTATATGACTGTCTACTGCTTTTATATAACTGTCTACTGTTGTTTGTACCTCATCTGTGTTCTTTATTTAAAAAAATTCTCTTGCAAATTAGTCATCGAGGCTAAATACAGGCTGAATGAAACATGGCACCAAATCATCACTGACTCTGGAAACTTTGCTCTGGACTTGAAGCAGTGTGGACTCTGGGCCCTCCTCCCTCTTCCTCCACACATTGGCACCTTGATTTCTAAACGGCACAAATGTTCACTTTCATCTGTAAAGAGGACATAATACCACTGAGCTACCGTTCAGTTGTTTGTCTCCTCAAGACATGTCTAACATTGTCTCTGGTTCAGGCGTGACTTGACTTGAGGAATGAAACATTTACAGCTCATGTCTAAGAGTTAAATAGCCAATTACGCTGTGACACCAGAAGTTTTCTATATTGAAACTCTTCACAATATTCAAATTTCTGAGACACTGATTTTTATTTTGTTTTAATTTTTTGGTTAAGCCATAATCATCAAAATTGCATGTAATTTTTTTGTGATTTAGTAAGACTAACCTGTATTAATAAAGGTTGAATTAAAAAAAATAATAATAACTCCATTTTTGTTCATGTTGTGCTCTAGGTGATATGCAGTGTTTGCTAGTTTTTCATTTTGTAAGAGTTGTCCCTGGCACATTCTGTTCAGTTTACTTTAGGTTTCTATGCTACACCTGGTTTTAGTTTCTAATTAGCCCACATGCAATAACATTGTATTTGTTTTTTATTCCAGGGTTTTAGTTGCACAATTGCCTGCATGTTGTTGCTTCAGTGGTTTTTAAAGTTTGATCTTTCGTTTATTATAATGTTACATTTCCTGCTTGAGAATCGCTTGATGAACATTGTTACTTTTAAATGTGCTATATAAATAAAATTGACATCACCATTTTTATTTAGTGTATCTGTTTTTTTTTTTTGTCTCTTTTTCTTTTTTTTTTTTTTTTTTTAAACGTTAAAATGTATTTTTTTTATTTATTATTATCCACTTTTTCTGGTCTGAACTTGAATCCTCTTTTCACCACCCTTCTTGACACTATTAACTCACAAGGTATTAAACATCATAGCATTATTTCCACTATGAGATCCATCAAATGGAAATGATTTGCATGTGAGGTGGCAAAGAGTCAGGATTGAACTGGGGATAAATCACACACTTTGTCACTGACTGTGACCCCACTGCAGGCCAACTGTATATTTTTTTATTAAAGAAAGTACAGGCAGACATTCATCCTTGTCAGATGGGTCTGTTTGTGGTTCACAGTTCAGTTTTTTTAAGTATAGCTTTCCATGTCAGTGTTCCAAGCACACACTCAGCATACTTCTTGCTTTCCACCAAAGCTCAAAAAAATGGCCACTATTTGTGATAAGTGATATTAAAGTATCGGATGTCGTCAATTTGCATGCAAGTGCTGGTCTTAGATCATTGATGCTCAGTTAAACAGCAGTCTGGAGGGCAGCTGCTGCGGTCATTGTTACCATTGGGCTGCTGGCAGGACCTGCTAACTATACCTGCTAACACTACCAACAAGATCCTCCATTTGCCTGCATGGACTGAACTCTGCAGACCTGCTTGGTTCTGAGTGGGAACCCTGGATGTTCTCTGTCTGCTGGACCTGGAGGGCAGTCTGAGAGGCAGCTGCTGCGGTCCTTATCGTCATACTGCTGAGGGGACTTGCTAACAAGACCTGCTAACGCTGCTAACAAGACCATGCCGCTAACCGAACCGTACTGCTAATAGTACCATGGTGCCAACAGGACCATGTTGCTAAAAGAAACCTCACTGCTAACCTCACCGCTAACAGTATCATGCTGCTAACTGGACCATGATGGTAAGATAAACTCACTGTCATCAAAACCACTCTGCCAATAGGACCATGCTGCTGTAGATTTATTTATTTTTCACTTTTGGCGCCTTGTTTCTGTATTTTTGTTGCATGCTTTTAATAAATCCTATTTTATGTTAGTTTAGTTTTTTTAGTTCTCGCATTAAGTGAGTAAACTATAGCGAAACAGAACCTATGAGAATTGTGCTGTTTGCATATTGTTTTGCACTATTAGTGACTAGTGTATATCTTAGATCTTTTAGCGCACCATTGGGTGTTTGTTTAGCATATACCTTAGTTGATATCTTAGATCCTTATTTACTTTTTTCTTTTTACAATTTATACATTTGCTGTTGTTGGCTGTAACTGGGACCCTGTGTACACAATTTTATTCCATCTCATGTATCTTGTGCAATGTGAATGACAGTAAAGAACCTTGAATCCTTGAATGTAGCAGAAAATGAACAGCTACATAGATGGACCAGATAGTTCAGTGTTGGTTAGGCTGTTGATTTCATACATTAGGAAAACTTTCCCAGCTCCATTTATTGCTCATCCGAAAAACAAGCAGACCAACTCTAGTTCAGGCCATAGTATTTGTAACAGTCATAGGGTTGCATTGTGTTTAGTAGAAGATTTGCAGAAGATGAACCCTGTTGGTATTAAAGGTTTAAACTATTGACTTTGGCTTGATATGCTTTCATTGGAAGATAAATGGCCATTTACGATTTGTCTTCCTGTGGTTTAAATTGAAACTAAAGCCAGCAGTCACCGCCTTGACTTTTTGAACATGTAATGTCTTGATAGCAAATACCAGCACTAAGAAACAGAGGAAGAAGAACCTGAGCTAAGAAATTATTTTAGTACAAAAAAAAAAAAAAATCACTAAACAGACAAACATTTTATCACCAAATATTTTTTTCTAGTTCCAAATAGGAATAGGCAGCACGGTGGCACAACTGGTAGAGCTGCTGCCTCTCAGCAAGAAGGTTGCCGGTTCAAATCCTGGTCTGGAGGCCTTTCTGGGTGGAGTTTGCATGTTCTCTCCGTGCATGCATGGGTTTCCTCCGGGTACTCCGGTTTCCTCCCACAGAC
>JARVGS010000001.1:21300466-21310834 GCA_031762315.1 Hypsolebias antenori | reverse complement strand
ACTCGGGGACAACCTGTATATTTATTCATTTTTTTAATTATTATTATTATTTTTTTTTTTACAATATTGTCTGTAATTTCATGCTGTCCCTAAATACTTGTATGTCAGAGTCAGAGTTTCTTTATTTGTCAGTCACACCACATGCATTACATATGGTGGAACAAAATTGTGTACACAGGGTCTCAGAGTCATATGTGAGCAGACTGAACAGGAGAGGGCTCAGCACACAACCCTGAGGAGAGCCAGTGCTGAGGGTTATGGTGGAGTATGCATACTGGTGAGGGTCCTCACTGATGTTTATGGTAAAGATGTGGGTCCTGACAAGACTTTTGAAGCAAATAGCAACTATCGGGGTGAGGCCGATAGTCATTCAGACCAGTCACTGTAGAGCTCTTTGGGACTGGGGAGATGGTGATGTACTTTAAAAATCCAAAACATTTGGATTGTTTGTATCAAGCAGTCTGTTCTATAGTCCACTAAATTTTTTGTTACTTTAAGTTCCATGACAAAAACAACTTTCAGTCCGATAGTGATGTGTTGAGCCCACACGCAGGAAGACAACGGGAGACTCCAAGGTAAAAGTAATTAACTCAATTTATTTTAAATAAACAAAACAAAATGCTGACCTGGCTGCAAAACTTACTTTTAATGAGAGACATGGAGGGAGACAGAACATGAAACCTTCTCGAGACAATCCAAGGACCAATGAAAAGACACAAAGACGCTGAATAAATAGAGACACTGACGAGACACGATGGCAAACACCTGAGGTGATTAGACGCAGAGACAGGTGTGACGGGAGCTGAACACAAGGAAGAGAAACTCAGGGGAGTGCAGGCAAATTGAAAACCCAGAAACCCTGCAAGTCCAACCAGGCATTTGGGCTTTGTTTTGCTATTAAATAAAGGTCCACAAAAGTGTCAAGCTACATACTGTAGTTTATAAACTAATTTTAAAGTCCCATGTCCACAGACTGCTTTGGTTACTAAAATATATTCTTGTCAAGCTCAGCAATTGTATTTAAAATGACTTTTTTTTTTTTTTAACAAAATTCCTAATCTTACAACTGTAGTAGCAGCCATTTCAAATGGTTTGTGCCCTGGGGTTCTGAGAGAGTGAGGTGGGGTGTAGGGGTGCAAGCAATCCTATGGGCAAATGTCACATATGTACATGACCTCCATACCTAAATGATTTGTTTTTCATACCACACCCTCCTCTCATTGTTTTGCAGATGTGTAATGGGCTCCATCTGCTAAAGGACAGGGAAACAAAACCGTGTGAAATGGACTCACCAAATGAAGCTTGGACCACTTCCTGTCTCTTCAGGCGATTAGAAAACAGATGATCCCAAGCACAGAGGACAATACAATATAGAACCTTAGCCACTCCTGACGAGATGATGAAAACACCAAAAGGTAGAATATATTTGTGTGTGTAATAACTTACCACACCAGCTCACAATGTATGAACAGATATGTTCAATCTTTGTAAATGGGAAGGCTTGTGGAACTAAAAGAATATTTAAAAAAGCATGGGCACACACGGTAGATAAATAGAATATGCACGACTATGCAAGTTTTGCTAAATTGGTGAGACATTTCCAAAAGGAAACTTCTCACTACACTAAATGAGGAACATAAGCACCAGGCTGTGGATGGCAGAGGTGGATAGGGAGGATGGGAAAATGAGGGGGTCTGAAAGAGACAATGAGGCTGTAAAACCAGACACTCTAATACACGCGGCACGTCCGACCCTTCCAGTGACATCTGGACAGAGGTAATAACACAGTGCAGAATAGGATCCTAGAGAAACTGCATATTAACACCCAGCTAGTGGCACACTAATGGTAGTTATCACTGGCGCTCTGTTCAGCTGTCCCACGAATAATCCAACAGAGTGGGGAGAAGTAAAGAGACCGAGAGAAGGAACCAAATGTCGTCAGTGGTATGCATACTCGTATCATGGGACACATGCTGCTGTGATACACATTATATCACATTTTAAATTGGCTTTATCATGGTATTCATTATGTCTACAGGCTCAGGTAGGCTGTAAGTGGTGTTTGACTCTTTCATAATTCAAAAGGATTTACTCGAGCATGCGAGACTCATCTAATCCACCTTCAAATGTTGAGTCAAAAATTCTCCAAATTTAACTTTTTTTGTGTGTTTTTCTAGCCTCTTCTCTTTGACCTTGTTTGAAAATGTCAAAGTGAAACAATAGTAATGTGGAAATTTTGTGACGACAATGAAACAAGATTCTGATCATATTTCCATGAAGATGTTATGTAAGTTTTCAACACTAAATCCACATATAAAAAAAAAAAAGATAATCAATAGATGAATACTTTTTATTTTTAATTTTTTGGCTGCTCCCTGCATTAGGGGTTGCCACAGGGAACTAAAATGAATGCTAATATTTTTTTTTCCTTTTAAATCCCTAAATGTAAATCTAAAGTGGTTAACTTTGGAATCTACTCAGCTCATTAATGCTACCATGGCCAATCAGTCGTAGCCAACACAAACATGGCTATGTCAATAAATTTTACAGATATTGAACTAAAACTTGGTGTAGTAGTATGTGAGAGTAATTCACAACACATACTCTGAGCACAACTTTCAAGCCCTCAACTTTGACTGCTGGAGTCAGCCATTTAGACTACTAGCAATGTGCAATCTCATAAACTAGTAAATAGATTTTTATGAGACAATCGCAAAGCAATTGTTGGATGCACATTGGAATTTCAAAAAAGCTGATTCTATTTGGAGACTATTTCAAGATGGCTACCACAGGTAATCATCCATTCACCCATCCATTATTTGTACCCACTTCTTCCTTTTTGGGTCACAGGGCTCACTGCTGCCCATATCCAGCTATCACTGTGCGAGAGGCAGGGGACACTTGGATAGGTCGCCAGTCCATCACAGGGCCACACAGACACAAATGAACAACCATTCACTCTCTCACTCACGTAGAGACAATTTAGAGTTACCAATCAACCTAACATACATGTTTTAGTCTGTGGAAGGAAACCTGAGTACCTAGAAAAATCCACGCATGCACCGAGAGAACATTCAAACTCCACCCAGAATGGCCCCTTGGATTCAATCCAGCGACCCACAGGCAATCAAGCACAGTAAACATAAAATGACTGTTATATAGACACTTAATGAGCTAAAATGTCATGTGGTAGTAAAATGTAATGTGGTAGTAGTTAACAATCATACCAGATGTGTACATTGAGTGCTAACAGATTAGACAAGACCTTAATTTTCCACAGGACTATGTATAAAGTAAGTTTTATGGACTTCTTGGTGGCCCCAGTCTCTCACACTGTAACTGATAGACAAGGGCACCAGTGATAAAGCCACCAGTGAAGGAAGGACGGACATATGGATGGACGAATGGATGGACGGACAGCAAAACAATCTAAAACTCTGGCAAGAAAAGATTCAGCTGACATGCATTACGCAAAAGACTGCTAAGCTTGTTGTCTAAAACTTGATAAATTATTTTTTAAGCCAAATGAATTGTAATGAATGCATAGGTCTAAGCTTGCGTTTATCATATTAAAATTAAACATTTATTTTTAGTCAAAACTTACATAACACCTCTGAAAGACCTGTGTCAAACCTTATTCAGTATGAAGTCTCAAGTATGTGTATAGTCAACAACACACTCAGGAGGAACAGATGGGTGATCAGAAGATCAGAGTCCATGAGGACTGGAACTGAAAGCCAGCATAGGACTGCCACAAAGATATTTGTATTTTTAAAAAGGCCAGATGGTGAAAGAAATTAGTACACTTTGTTCAAAATTAATAAGTAATTTAAAAAAGTGAAAAAAGGAGACAACTGTCATTAAATGGGAACCAAAAATGAAAATACCTATTCAAGTCTTATCTAAAAAAATAAAAATAAAATAAAAAAAAAAAACTGTAAAAGTTAACTTTTCATTCTTATTCTTTGAAATCATCCTTTGAAATCCTGTCTATTGATGTTTGAGAACATTTGTTTTTGAGCAACACTTCCTTTTAATTTCCATCCTAGTTAAAAAGATCAGAAAGCAATAATACTAAAAAAGTAATAAAGATGCCAACATTTGAACAGAAACTTAGCTGACAAAGTTAATGATACATGCAGGTGCTTTTGCTGAGACCAGTGTCTGCATTTGTACTATTTAGACTTACAGTATACAGGTAGTCCTCAACTTACGATGGAGATCCGTTCTCACTGCGGCGGCGTAAACCGAATTTGACGTAAGTCAGAATGTAATTAAATAAATGTGACGTACCTGTTTTACCAAGCGCGTAAACCGATTTTTGATGTAAGTCCATGGTGATGGCCTTCCTTTTCCTCGATGCACTACCATCAGAAGAGTCCTCCTTGCGTTTTGGGAGTCATAATGAAGGGCTAATGGCCTACTAGCATGCTAGTGATGCCGTCCTCCTCCATACAGTACTGTATTCCTCCGCCGCTGCACATAATACTTTATTCTTCCGCAGCTGCGTTGCCGCATTACGACGTTTAATGTCGTAAAAGTGTCGTGAAACCGATGTAAAATCAGACGTAAAACCGACATAACCACGTAACTTGAATAAGGGAGATGCGTCGTAACTACGAAACGTTGTAAGACGAGACCGTCGTAACCCGAGGACTACCTGTATATATAAATACAGAAGTTGAAATTTTTAACTTTAAATGGATTGTTGGAGTAGAATCTATGAATAAGAGTGGATTTAAGCCTAGTTGTAGGAGAGATTCTTGTGGCAGTCTTTACAGGATGGCAGGCTTTTTGTAGGCATTGGCACTGTTCTAGTTGATAGGTAAGACGATTGCACTTCAACCGCAAAGCTAAATGTTCAGCTTTAGACAGGACAACACATCAACATTGATTTGATATTCATGCCTAATGACTTTCAAGTGTGGTTTAACCTGACTTTGCTGTTTGTGAGATAACACCAGCACAAGAGTCAAACAGTGTTACTGTTTACATATTTTAAACCTTAATTAGGTATGATGTTTATGAGGTTAAACCCAGAGAGAACCAGACTGAGGGAAAACAGACTCATTGGTAATATAATTAAAGTGATTTATTTACAATGATGGATAATTAACTGTATAATTTACAAGGGGACATGGGAAACCTGAGGAAGGAGGCAATAGGGTGAGTCCAGGATGATGGAAGAATGGTTTGCAAATCTCAGCTTGTTTAGTTCTTACTAGGAGGTGGAGATCGCAACACGTTCGGTAAAGGGTAGTTTCAGATCAATGTATATAGCAGGGCTGGTGGTGGAATGGCAGCTGGGCTGAGCAGCTGAAGACTTAGTATGGTTCTTTTGTAGGCACAAGGAAGCAGACGAGGGATCCAGGGTTGGAGACTCAGATGGCAGGCACTATGAACACAAGGAGAAAACAAGGTAAGTATTAATCTTTACGTTCAAGAGCCAAGAGGATGCTGATTGCTACTACCAGTAAGTATGTAATTATCCAGCAGGGAAGGGAGTTCTTCTGCAGTCCTTTATACACCTGAAGCTTGTTAGGAGGATGACACACATCCAGGAACCAGGAACCTGTGGAGAAGGCTGAAACCCTACAGTAGAAAAACAAGTTGGTTCAGTTTCTTTAGCCTTCTAGTTTATGGTGCACCTAAAAGTTAAAAACAGGTGACTGGAATTATTTCCCATCATTCTTGATGACATTTCAGTGCTTTTCTGAGGAGCTTTTTCAGCTCAGATTGAAAATGCAAATTTCCAAACATTAAAATTGCAGTGAGCTATACTCTCTTTGTGCAAAATGAACTTACATGCAAAGCATTCTTCCCTCTCTGCTAAAACACAATGGCACAATCGTTGTTAGCCTCATCCACATAAGAAAAGTTTTGGTCGCATGCATGAAGGTACATATTGGTATAAAACTGACTCGGGATTAGTCACTGCTAATCAGTCTTAGCCGGCACAAAAAAAAAAAAAGCTGATATAACTTAGTCCAGTTTACAAATATGAAAGACATCTTCCAAACATGACAAAAGTTCTAAAAGATCTTGCAATATTTCATGAGATTGTACATATAATGTGATGCAAAAGGTTTGGCCAAATGTCTATAACCTAATAACTTATGAAAGGCTGCAGGTAATGTGCATTATTTTCAGCAGTGCTAAGGCCTTTTATTTAGAACCTAACCTGACGCTATGAAAACAGGACCCTTTACATTATTAAAACGTATAATGCATGGAGGCATGCTACATATGGAGTTTCCATGTACATTAAATAATCAAATTTGGATTATTTCTACCTTTATGCTTTCAAATAAGGATCAAACTCATTCAGATGTCACATCATCGTAGTCCCTTTATTCCCAAAGGTCCACATGGAGATTACAATCAGAGGCTTGTCATGTTCAATTTCAGAGGCCATTTGTCCCAATTGCCATCTCACCAGCTCCTCCTTGTTTCATTCACATATGTCACGGAGATCATGGGCGTTCACCTCAGTTTTTGGGTTGTAGATGAAAGGACAGGTATTTACTGCTGCTAACCACCCAGTTCACTTGATAAACTCAATTCTATATCACCAATACTTCTAAAGAAATAAGGTGTACATCACATTTTTTGGCCAATATTTGTGTAGTATTTTTTTATTCCAGTTTAGGAAGATGATGCAAGTTTGTTCATGGAATACAAATACCTTGAAAGCACATGTCCTGATACTGGAAATGCAAAAAATATACAGAGAATAGCTCCAAGTACAAGAGAAAGAGAGAAATACTGCTTGATATGTTTAGTGATCATTTACTCAGTTCCAACAAAAAGGTCAGCAAACAGTTCTGTGGCCCAGAGGATGAACCTCTGGCTCCATTCAAAACTGATGTCATGTGAAAGGGCATGCACTGTGATTAGAGGCTGCGAGTTGAAATGTGTCTCTTAAGGCGCCGCTGAAAGGCCAGCGGAGCTGTCATCTCATCTGCTTAGTAGTTAGAGAAGCTTCTGGAACAAATGGGAACGTTGAATACACAGTAAAAACTACATGAAGGTTGGGAGATTCTGCTGGAATTAAGAACATGTCTGAAGCTGTGTCAAGCACTCTGCTACAAATTTGAAATCCAAGGGGTCCAAGGAGGGTTCACAGAGTAGAGAAAAAGAAGAAGCTAAAGAAAACTAGTAAAAAAAAAAACTTGAATTTTCTATAAAAATGCAGGGTGAATGTTGAGTGTTGAATGATTTTTGTTAAAACTAGCTGAAAAGTTAAAACTTTTTTTTTAATGAATTTATTTTATCTACAACGAAGCAGAACAAGTTTAAAGCTAAGGGTAGAGTTCGTTAAAAGCTAAAAGAGGTAAAAAGCTGACTAAAATTATGAAGTCTGGGTAAAAACTAAATGCAGAATTGTAGCTAAAACAATGAAAGGCTAACTAAAAGCTAAACAAAACAAAATGGTAGATAAAAGCTACAAGTAATACTTTATATAATACGACTAAAACATAATTTATACTGAAGAAGAGATCAGTGGTTTGAAAGGAACTCAAGAGCTCTCAGTGCATTTCTATTGGTAAAATATTTGTAAATAGTAAAATATGAGAGGTTTTTTATAAAAAAAAATTCTTATCATAGGAATGAGCTACTATTTCCAATATATACATTTAAAATAAAGTGTTCAGAAGTACTTGGATTACAAAAATGTGCAAAAATAAAACAAAGGAAAACAACAGAAAGACAGTAAATGAAAAAGGAAGAGGCCTTCAAATAGTGTAAAGTCATTTCAGAAGAACGGTTTGGTGATCTGCGGCATGGTGGCACAGTTGGTAGAGCTGCTGCCTTTCAGCGAGAACGTCGCCGAATCGAATCCCTACCGGGGGCCTTTCTAAGGGGAGTTTGCATGTCCTCTCTGTGCATGCATGGGTTTTCTCTGAGTACAGGTAGTCCTCGACTTACGAACGGGTTCCCTACCTACAAACCGTTGGTAACCCGATTTTGATGTAAGTCGGATCTCATTATACTGCGCCGCAAACCCGTTCATAAGTCCAGATTTTTGCCGTAAGTCGAGGAAATATATGAAAAATGTATGTTAACGCTGCGCCGCACACCCTTTCTTAAGTCCGAGTTGCTGTAAGTCGAGGGCGCCTTAAGTCGAGGACTACCTGTACTCTAGTTTCCTCCCTAAGACCAAAAACATGCATGTTAGGCTGATTGGAAACTAAATTGTCTCTAGGTGTGAGTGAGAGTGTGAATGGTTGTTTGTCTTGTTTGTCTCTATGTGCCCTTGTGATGGACAGGAGACCTGTCCAGAGTGTCCCCCGCCTCTCGCACAGTGTCTGCTGGATTTGGGCACCAGTGACCCCCATGTCCCAAAAAGGAAGAGGCAGATGAAGATAGATGGGAAAAAAATGGTTGGATGGATGGTTGGTGACATTATTAATGACTCATTTAGGATGTGGGAACAATTTCCTAAATATGAAGCATGCCACTTAGAACTACATGACTCTATTGTTACATTGTCACATGGTGTCCAAACATTATGAAAACTGTCATGGTCACTGTCAACCCTGAGCTTCTCAAACTGATCTTCTTAGGGAGATTTGTTTCAAATGACATTTGTTTCAAATGACATTTTCATGATCTGATTTGCTTTTATGACATCACTGTTTAACTGCAAACATTATTCATTTCAACACAGTGGAATGAATTGACAGGTCCACAGCCACCTGTAATTAACAAATGCAAAAATGGCTATAAGGTCATTTTCTTGAAGAAATTAAGCTGAAATGTTTCATGGTAACCTTCCTCATCACATACTTACAAGTGCTAACAAAGCAAAACAAAACAGATTAACAAAATTTGTAAAAATGTTGGCATGCATAGTGGTATACGTGTATTCATTTAGGTAATACCAGTTTTATCAGTGCTGTTGTATAGTCATATTTTACAGGGGGCTACTGTAGCTTGGTGGTCAGTGTTATGGTCTTGTAAGCCCATGGCTGCGGGTTCATGTCCAGGTTGTGTCAGGAAGGGCATCCGGTATTAATCACTAACCAAATCTTTCATGCAAATTTGCTTGCTCTGATGACCCCTGCAGGAATGAGCAGTAACAAGAATAATAACAACAGTTGTGTTTTATAACTTGTCTTGTACTTTGTACTCAACACAAGTGGAGTTTGCAATCCCCTTATTAAATCCAATCTTTTCTAATTTTTGACTTAAAAATAGAATTACAATTTCCACATTTATGATCTCTTTGACAGAGTTTTATGCTCTGGGAAGCATTGCGTATTTAATACAATATATTATGATAAATCTGCATTCTATTGTGTGACAAACACAGGCAATAGGAAAACTAGAAAACACACAACCTCATAAATAATTTTTTGGCAATTAATTAGATGTGGACAGGGGAAAAAAAAACAAAAAACCAACAATGAAATATGCAGGCCTTTTCACAATCAGCAAGGTGTGTTTTGGAGGAAACTGGAAATATCCAGGCAGCATCCAGTAATTTACAGAATATTATTATATAAGCCATCTAATGGACAGCTGGTAAGCCAATATACGTTCATATCAGGGACCTTTAAAGGAGACATAAGATTTAAAAAAAAAATTAAAAAAAAAAAAAATGTTGTAGTCAGTTTGTCATTTCCTTTCAGATCTTTGGCAAGCTCAAAATCCAGCAACAGTAATTAGTTCAATGTGGGCGCTACTGTCAAGGGAATGCCAATGTCTAATGGTGTTTTTGATTGTTCTAAAAATTGTTCAGGGAGAAAGCAAATGTGAAAGTAGCATGTGAGACTGTCAAATACTTAGACAAATATTTTAATTGTAACAATAAAATAAATGTACTGACTATGTCACAGTTACTGTTTTAATGTAACCTTAAAATAGAGATACCAATTTTCCCTAGCATACCAAGGCTGATCAGTCCTGAGAGATCTTGTTATGACCGCATTGCATATTTTAATAGTGATGTTAATTTCAGTTGCTAAATGATTCATTTTTCATAATAGTTTTATCTTGTTTAGTTTCAGTATTTTACTATTGTGTTTCAAAACATTTCTGTCAGGCAGTTTTCAATATGCTGATTTTAATCGTGTGCTCTAATTGAGTCAGCCTTAAGAAAAGCAAGGTCAGCTTTAAACGGTACTCTGCTTAAATGGTCAGTTATCATAGAAAAGAAAATTTGTCTTAGCACAGGCAGAAGCACCGTATGAATATTTTTATAGCCGGCAGCTTCAATAGACTCTGACAATAGACTCTGGTGCACAATAGCCATAGGACACATTTTATTGAGGAAAATGTGTTCTTTCCTTTTCTTTTTTTTTTTATCGTTTTGCCCTTTTCACCCCGAACCAAAGATAAAGATTTTACCTTTGCTACAGCAAT
>JARVGS010000001.1:21251782-21264032 GCA_031762315.1 Hypsolebias antenori | reverse complement strand
CGCTAGGCAGTGATGTATACTGCAGCAGAAGGGGAGCTCTGGACCATGAGTCTTGTGGACAGTGAGAAGTGTGTGTGAAAACAAACGTCCTGCAACCATGAGACAGCAAGTTGACTGTTTGGCTTCAGATAGAGTATACTGGGCCCTTTATGGTATAATTTTATATCCTTTTTTTTACTATCAGAAACACAGTGGGGTGTGTACATTTGTCAGCACATGAATTTGCATATTTTAATGAAATGTCAGGATGTTTTTGACAGTGAGTTATGGCCTTTGTTTTTATTGTTACTTAGTCATAAGTCATTCTTCAGCATTTTGTACAGCTAAGGTTATAAATGTTTGTATGTGTGTAACTGGGACCTTGTGTACACAATTTCATTCCACCTCATATACCACATGTGATGTGAATGACAATAAAGAACCTTGAATCCTTGAATAAAGTCAAACCCTATTTGACCTGAGTTCAACAATTTGTTCTTTACCGCTTCAGAACATTTTTTCTGTTCTGATGGACATAAGTCTGAACCAGTTTGAAAGCAAGTAAACCTTGATATAATCAATATACAGTATTGTAAGTCTGAAATGGAAAGTTAGAAGTTCACTTGCAGATCTGTGCACAAAGAGCTGCAGGTTGTATCTGCCACACACAATGTTACGTCATGTTTGACCTTTGAAAAACAAAAGAAAAATGGCATTTAAATTCTGTTTTCTGAACTTACAAGGTTTAAATGTCCAAAAAGAAAAATAACAATAAAACAATACGATGACTGTAATACAATAAAGTTTTCTAATAGGATTTCCTAACAAATCCAAATCATCCTCAGTCATTGTTACATTTTTTTTATTTTCCTTTATCAGATAATTGGGTATTGTTGTGGACATTATAATTATTATTATTACTGTGAATTGGTGTATTGTGGAACCAAAAGTTATGTTAACACACTTTGTTCTTTTTTGCAGCCGTGTAGTTTTACCCTGTAGTGTTGAGGAGGTAAGTGATTTACTTTTTTCTCTCATTAGTTATAATGTTACAATAATTAGTACCAAACTGTTTTTGTCCTTATTTCATATCTTTGTATGTAAAAAATGTGTTGGTATCAAGGTTGTTAAAATACAAAACACAAAAGAGAAACTCTTAGTGTATAATTGCTTTACACTGCTGTCATTGTATTTATGTATTGGAATTCTAATGAGTACAACTATTAAAAATAATCCAGTCTTTTCTGAATGCCGGGGAAACAAAGCTAATTAGAAATGTCCTTTATTTTTATAAAAAGTTGAAAGTAGAAATAATGTAGGAGTGACAAAGTCACCCGTTTTAGTGTTCAGAAAACTTTGCTGGTTTTTGTAATGGGAGCCAAATACAGTCTTCTGGGACATTTTACTTGAATGATCTGCAAAATTTGTACTCGTAACACTTTGACAATTTTCTGCAAATACAAATAACTGCACCAAGCAGTGAGCATCACTCAAATCAACCTTTGACATTAACCCTATTATTATTATTATTATTATTATTATTATTATTATTGTTATTGTTATTATTTGTTGTTGTTGTTTGTGTTAATTGTACTTTTTATTTCATATTTTAACATTTTTAGACTAGTAAGCAATAAAACAAAGCTATAAAACAAAGAGGATAAAACCATTGCTACTGATGTTTTATGGCTGAAATATACTTTTTGTTAGCCTGAAATGTTGCTGAAGTTTTGATGCGTCTTTTTGTTTGTGATAAATTGTGTGTTGCAGTATCAAGTTGGGCAGCTCTTCTCTGTAGCTGAAGCAAGTAAAAACGAGACGGGTGGAGGTGAGGGCATTGAGGTTCTCAAGAATGAGCCTTATGAAAATAATGGAGAGAAAGGACAGTATACACACAAAATTTATCATCTAAAAAGGTATGCATGTCTTTTTAATCATATTTTAGACCTTTGTGCTTTTCTTCATGTAATAATCGAATGCTACCAGTGGGTGGCAGTGTTGTCTTATTTGTGATGCATGATCTGCTGTTTTCCTTTCCTGCAGTCTCTTTTTAGAATATCACTGAATACAAAAGTATTATCTTTCTTTCTTATCTTTCCTGCCCTACAGTAAAGTCCCGGGGTTTGTCAGGCTCCTGGCCCCTGAAGGCGCTTTGGTTTTCCATGAAAAAGCTTGGAACGCCTACCCCTACTGCAAAACCAGTGAGCATTTATTCATTTTGCTTTGCCTGAAAACTCCCTTTTTTCCTGATGAAATGTTTTATGTTATTTTTATAACGGGTACATGTCTTGTTCTGTTAATTCTATTGCTTTATTTTTTACATTTATAAATGTGTTTACATTTTTTCCATCTTCTCTTTTTTCTGACTACTCTTGTTCCAGTTGTGACGGTAAGTTGTCTTAAGTTTCATTCAGATAATTGGAAGTAAGTTAAAGATGCATTTTTCATATACATTGGACTTTCCTGAAATCCTTTTTTGCAGAATGAATATATGAAAGACAGTTTCTTCATTAAAATTGAGACATGGCACAAACCAGACCTGGGAACACAAGAAAATGTGAGCACCTCCTCTTGAATTTGATTTATACAGCCCTAATTGAAAGCATTTATCTTGAAGCACCTAAAACTGTAGATTTTCTTATAATTTATGAGATGACAAATAATCTTTGTGTTTTTGATAGGTGCACAAACTAGACCTTTCCACGTGGCAGAATGTAGCAGTTGTTCCCATTGATATTGCAGATGGAAGTCAAGTGTCCAATGCTGTAAGTAGAAACTTCTATTGTCCTGAAGACCTGACACTATGGTTTGGTGCCTCTTTGTGGACAAATCTGCTCATTACACTCTATTGTTTGTTGTTTAACCACACTACATGTATTTATATTGTGGAAAATTGATGTTGATTATTATTATTATTTCTAAAAATAGTAAATGTATCTTTTCATTTACTTTTTGAACAAATGGCACATTTGGAGGCTTAAATATTAACAACAAACTACGTAGGTTTAAACTTTGTTTTTAACCTTTCAAAATAACGGATTGATAAGTAATTTGTAAAGAAAAAAATGTCACAAAATGAGTGTTTTATTTCAGTTCAGTTTATTTACGTTCTTTGTTCACAGCACAACATTTCAGGGTGGTGCATAAAAACTAATCGGGTTTCATTCAAATCCAGTGACATGCAGTTTAATTTGTTTTGATTCAGAAAAACTCTATTAAATCCACAATAAAATAATAATAATAATAATAAACTTTATTTGTATAGCACCTTCCTACAATGCCTAGCATTGACCAAGGTGCTGAACAAAGATGAACTGGAGAAGAAAATGGCCACAGCATGGCTCAGCATGAGCTAGTATGAAAACTATTGCGGGCCTTCAGAAGCCACAAAACACCTGCATCTATTTTATACACAAACATGTGTCAGAGCAAACATGACAGCAGGTTCAGTATAAAGTACGCAGATGATTCTGTTATTGTCAGTCTGCTTAAAGGAAATGAAAGCAGCCATGGGCAGGTAATTGATGATTTTGTTCAATGGTGCGAGGACTCTTTCCTCCAACTAAACATTGATAAGACAAAAGATATGATCATTGATCTTAGGAGGAGACCTCACAAGCATGATGTAACTTTAATCAAAGGCCAAGGCATTGAGAGAGTGCAGTCTTACAAATATCTTGGGACAGTCATAGAGGATGAATTATACTTTGAATACAATTTTGACAAAGTGTGTGAGAAGGCCCACCAGCACCTGTTTTGTCTAAGGAAACTCTGCCAATTTAATATAGACCGAAACATGATGACCATGTTTTATTGTGCTTTTATTGAATCAGTTTTATCTTTTTCCTTGGTCACATGGTTTGGTCAAGCATCGCTGAAAGAAAAGAGCTCCCTGCAGCAGGTTGTTAAGCTGTCGTCCAAACTGAGCGGAGGAATCCAAACATCAGTTACATCCCTGTACATTAGCCAGGTACATAGCTTCTTCTGTTATAAAATATGTTTTTCACCCTCTTCACAGGGAGTTTTAGCTTTTTCCCTCCAGTCGGAGGTTTTTAGTCCCTAAATGTAGGACAAGACGTTTTAAAAATAGCTTTGTTCCTACTGCTGGTATTGAAATGAACAAACTGAACTGACACCAGTGTTCTCAGTGTTTTAACAGATTTTTATCTGATGATAAATTAATTTTTTTTATACACTAGTTGGATTTTGAAGTTTTTACTCTCCTCTTTTATGTTCTACTTTGCTTTGAATATGACTGTGGAGTCTTGAGCACTATAATCTGTGAATGGTTTATTTGAGGTGTTCTTACTTTTAACATTGTGTGTGCCCATGGATGTATGCTTATGCTCTGTACCATTGCAAACTATATCTACCCTCGGGTATAAATAAAGTAATCTAACCTAATTTTGGCTTATTATGCTCCTTTCAGATCATTTATGCAAATTTCTGCCTTTTTTTCCCCCCTTCCATTTCAGCTACTATTTAGCTATTTTTATGCTATTTTTAGCTTCTTTTTAGGGGCTAATTCCATATTTGTTGCACTCATTTAAACTTTTTCAGCCTATTTAAGCATAAAGTGTGCTCTCTCCATTTTGTTCTGGTAATTTAAGCTTCTTTCTAAGCTTCGTGCTGCTGTTTGGTATATTGCTTTTATGCTATTAGTGCTTATTTTAGTTGATGTTTTTTGCTAATTCATATCTTAGATCTTCTTACCGTTTTTCTTTTACATTTTATTGTTGGATGTAAACGGGACCCTGTGTACATAATTTCATTCCACCACATGTACCACATGTGGTGCGAACGACAATAAAGAAACTCTGACTTTCTGCTTTTGTAGCCACATTTCAGGTGTTTTAGCTAATTTCAGCTTTTTCAGATAATTTCCACTTTTGTGCTAATTTCAGCTTCTTTCAGCCTAATTTGGCGCAACTTTACTCTCTCCACTTCCTTCTGGTAATTTAAGCTTCTTTCTGCCTTTTCAGCTACTTTTTTTGGTTTTGTTACTAATTTGAGCTTTTTATATAATTTCCTATGGCTCATTTCGGTTCATTCTAACCAAATACAGCAAATATGTGTTCTTTCTGCTTTCTTCTGCTAGTTTAGGCTTGTTCTGCATGTTTTAGCTATTTTAAGCTGTTAGTTCTTCAGCAATAAGCATCTACACTGTATTTTTGCAGGAAATGCAATTTCTCTAGATTTTGTTGCCATCATTCTGTGGGTTTGAGGCACATTTAGATTGTCCATCCAAAGATCATCACTAGAAGAAAAATGTGTAAGTAAGATCTATATTTGCATCAAATGCATCAAGTGGTTTAACAAAGCTACTACTTAGAAATCCTCCATCATTGCAGATGCAGTGGCATACCTTCATTATAAGCACGGCATGACTTCACATCTCGCTCCTGCTGCCGTCTTTTCTCTTTATTTCATTGCTCCTTGCTTTCTTTCCTCCTTCTTCCCCGGTACCTTTTTGACCTCCTCCTTTCTCTCTCATCTGTGTCCACTCTGCCAGTGATCCATGGATGGTAATGGCCATTCCTGCTGCTCCCACAGCACAGTCCATTACTACTGGAACACCCAGAGAGTGCAGGGAAGAGAAACATAGAAACAAAGAAAACAGCAGACAGTCAGAAACAGAGAAAAATGTTGGTTACAAAATAGCGGGTTTGTGAAATGAAGATAGTAGCATGACAGCATGTGAGGATGTATGTGTGTGTGTGTGGTGTAGATGATTTCATGGTGAAGATTAGCGAGGGCCAGGTACGATATCTTGTTTCCTGTGACCTGCTCGTCTCAAGGTTTCCCACACTCACCACGTCACTCCATCATCTTGCCAAGATACAAAACATATTGTTCGTTTCACCCCCCAACACACACTCGCTGTTACATCACACACTGACTATAGCTCATGCTGCTGAGTTGTAAATTCAAACGATCTCCCAAAGCCTCGTACATACTCTCACTTTCAGTCCAACATGTGTGTGTGAAGGTGTGTGTGTGTGTATGCGGTTGTGTAATGGTATATTCATGCCATAGCAAAAAACTTCTGTGTTTCCCGTAACTCACTGTGGGTTATGATAACAACCGTTTCTCCTGTCAACAGCCTATAATGTCAGATTTACAGGGTTGCCCCCAGTAACCAGCCGGGGCTAGCGTGGCTGAGTGATTCTACAGCTTCTGTCAGAGCCAGAGAGGCCATCTATCACACACACATACACACATTCATGCACAAAGACACACATCTAACATGCCCCTCACACAGATTTTCATTATAGCAAGGGTTTGATGTTCGCATAAATTATGCGACACTCGATCTCAGCATCTCTGTCTGGCTTCGAACATCTGAGACTGCTCTTGAAGGAAGACATAATTTTATCTTTTGTTCAAACAATTTGAAGTCATGTAAATCTGTGAAAAGTAATGTAAATCCAGCAAGGAAACTAGTTCTGCACTAAAGTGTTATTGTTAGTCTTAAACGTCTAAACTTATGTCTATGAAGAAAGCTGCTTAATTTATTTGCTATAAGAGTGTCTTAGGCCTCGACAACACAGAATTTTTTTAAAAATTAAACAACCTTTTAAACAGTTTCAAAAAATATCCTTGTAAACACTTGCGCCAATTCTAAAAATGTTTTAAAATTCCCAGAGGACTCGAAACATTTCAGTAACTATGCTCAGCCTGTACAGTATTTGGCGCTGTAATGCTGCTGCTTAAAGACCTAAACAACAGGAAACAAGGTGTGGAGTATAAGCATAACAAGACAAAGATGTAAGACAGATAAGACAAAGTGGAGTTCCTATTTAATGTTAAATTAAACGTTAAACCCACAAAAGTGGAGGACTGTGACTGGGAGCCATGCCAGTCCCAAGCATGTACCGTAATTTCCGGACTATAAGCCGCAACTTTTTTTACACGCTTTGAACACAGCTTATATAATTCTGTGGCTAATTTATAGGTTTTTCTCAATGGGCTAACAAGCTTCATGCCACCAGAGCATTTAGCTTCGTCACATTCCGGCACTCACATAGCTGCCCAATACACATCTCTCTTGAACTTCTTGGTAGACTACTGTTTTTTTGTTGTTGTTGTTTTTGTTCTTTTTATCAGCCATGCTACAGGTACTGTTCAGAAAAAAAAAAAAAAAAACATTTACTATATTTGTGCATTTTAATGTACGTATTTAATTAAAATTTAAAAAAAATTGTGTAAATATCTCATGTTACAATGTGAACAACTACAGCTTATAGACAACTGCGGCCTATTTATGTAAAATTTTAATTTAATTTTTAAATTTAGCAGGCGCGGCTTATATTCAGATGCACTCAATAGTCTAGAAATTACAGTATGTATTGTTATTATGTTTGACATGCTGGGTTAGGTTAAAGTTAAATTAAAGTTGTGACTTTGACATAAGTAGTTTCAAAAGGTTGTGTTTTTCTGTGTCCATGTCCAAGATGTTTTCATTCCGATTACTGTTTTCAAAAAAAAAAAAAAAAATTGGGTCTCCTGAAATGCCATTACTGTGTGGACAGCAAGTTGTGCTCCTCCACACTAATGTGAATATAAAAAAAATATACATATACTGTATACTGGTGCACTTGCAACCTGTCCAGGGTTTCCCCACCTCTCGCACAGTAATTGCTGGACATGGGCACCAGTCACTGTTGCAGCCCAAAATGAAAGAAGCAGGTAAAGTTGATGGACGGACGGATGGATGGATGGATGGATGGATGGATGGATGGATGGACATTTGATGCTGTATTTGCATCACACAGCCTTGCATTGCAATATTTTCCATCCATCCATTATCTTTTACCCGCTTCTTCCATTGTTGGGTCATGGGGGTCGCCCATTGCAATATTTTTTACAAAGTATGATTAAATTATGTTCAAAAGTTACATGAATAATTAATAGATTGTCTAAAGTAGCTTATTTGAACAAAAGCAACCATCAATTGATGTTTGTGTATTTGCAGAACATATGCAAAGCTAAACAAGTGTCAACAAGTCCATCCATCCATGCATGCATGCATGCATGGATGCATGCATGCATGCATGCATACATATATACATGCATACATGCATACATGTATACATGCCTACATGCATACATGCATACAAACATACATACATACATACATACATACATACAGTACATACATACAGTACATACATACAGTACATACATACAGTACATACATACAGTACATACATACATACATACATACATACATACATACATACATACATACATACATACATGCATACATACATACATACATGCATACATACATACATGCATACATACATACATGCATGCATGCATGCATACATGCATACATGCATACATGAATACATACATGCACACAGACACACATACATACATACATACATACATACATACATAGATACACACATACATACATACATACATACATACAGTACATACATTCTGCCAGAACTTGAATGATCTTTGCAAGGTCTTGTTGCGGTCTTCAGATATGTATTTGGAAAGCAGAAGTCACTTGATTACATCGGTTGTCAATAGTTTTGGCTGGACACAAAATAATCCTTGTTCAAGCCATATTGAGTTATCATTGAGGCAGCAGCATATCAGGATTCTGGGTAGAGAATGGGAGTACTTTATCCACCAAATGGGGCTGATGTCCACTAGCTTAGCTTTATCATTGAGAAAAAGAAGTGCAGACATATTTTTTGCCTAAACTAATACTGTGATATGACGAGGTCATGAAGAAAACCTAGCACAGCTAGATTCAGCTTCATTTTGATGTAGTCCATGAAAGTGGATCCAGGTTACTCCGGTTCTGGTGCAATCCCAGGATTATTGTGGGACATGTGAGGATGCTTGAGAGCATCTTGATGACACAGAAAAATGCAAAAAAATCCATATTTGGTGTGTAATAAGTGTGTAGCACTAACATAACTTCCTTCCCATTAAAGGATGTTTTTCAAATTTTCGTGATTCATTCATGGCTTGATATAATCACTTGCGTATCGAGGTCATCCTTTGTGAAAAAAAGGCTCAAGAAATAGGTACAGAGATATCAGTAAAGGGCAGCTTGACAGGTTCAAGAGAGAATTCACAGGGTTGTAATTATAGTATCAGTGTGTTAATACTGCATTAATGTATGAAACATACATACATACATCCTTGTTACCTGCTTCTGCCAAAAGTTACAAGGAAACGCATGTTTTACATTATTAGTGTTCAGCATATATTGTAGATCTTTTAGCAGATTGTTTGACATTCATTTAAAATGCAGTAGTCCCCCGTTTATCGTGGGGGTTCCGTACCCTGAAGCCCTGCAATAAGTGAAAAAATGTAAAGTAGGAATCATTGTGTGAGGCGGGTTACACCCTGGACAGGTTGCAAGTCCATCACTGGGCCACATAGAGACAAACAACCATTCACTCTCAACCACACTATAGGGACAATTTAAAGTTATCAGTCAGCTTAACATGCATGTTTGTGATCTGTGGGAAGAAACTGGAATACCCAGAAAAAACCCACGCATGCACAGAAAGAACACGCAACCTCCACCCAGAAAGGCCCCCAGACCGGGATTTGAACCAGGGTTTCCTGCTCGCTGAGAGGCAGCAAGTCTACCCGTTGTGAGTTGTGAGACCATGCTGCTTAGATGCTGAATCTTTTTAAATAATTTATTAAAAAAAAAAAAAAATCACATGCAGATCATGCGGCTCATCCGTCCATCAGCCATGTGTCATGTCCAATCTTACTTTGAAAAACATCAAAAGAGAGAGTCCGTGAAAAACAAACCATGAAATAGTGAGGGACTACTGTATATGTGTATAGCTTAACTGTTTAATATACTATATTATTTTACATTATTAGTGTTTAGCATATATTTTAGATCATTTAGCATACCATTTGGTGTTTGTTTAGCATATATGTTAATCTTAGATACTTATACTGTATACTGTTTCTTTTTATACTCTTTGCTATTTTGGGGCCTAACTACGACCTTGAATACATAGTTTTGTTCCAAGATACTTGAGCTTGCTTGTTGTTTTATATTCATTTTGCACTAATTCAGATTTTTTTGTACTAAATATTGCATTTAATGTCCATTTTTTTCCCAAGACCTTAATGATAATGCCCTAAATAATGGACTAATACATTTTACAGATACTAGATTTTTTAAAAGCAGTCATGACATTGAAATAATGAACATCAAAAACAACAGAGGAAATATCACACGCCAGCATAAAACAAAATAATAAATCTGCCTTACTACTGTGCCTCTTTCCAGCTGCTTCTTTATGCAGAAATTGATGTTTCACAGAGTGGAAAACTGACGTTTCTCCTCATATTAACAAATCCAATTCATTGAATAAATATTGAACACTGCGGGTGCTTCTAAGAGCCCCATTTACTGCAAACATCTAATTTCCTCTGGATCTGAGAAGTTGGGATTGGAGCGGCATGTGCTTAGAGCTTGTCTGTGGCTTTATAGTTCAGGCTCATCCATGGCTTCTAATGCCTCGGCTTTGTCAATAGACTATTCAGACGCATTTATGTTGCTCTCTAGCAGGTGTCATTTACGCTGTAGCTATTGCTCTGAGGATGCAAATAGTATAAGATTGCAGGATTGGGTCATGTCCACTGGTCCAGATGAGGTGAAGGAAAAATATTATATTGGTTAAAATGAGATTTGTCTGACATGCATTATGTATTATTAGATAAAGCAAAAAGTATTTGTGTACAGGTCTGAAATAGGTTACCACTTATTTTGATTCAGCTAAACTGAGAAATGGAAACTCGCTCATGTAAATATGCAAACTGATTAGACCAAATATTAAAACTGCATATATTCTATGTCTGCTGTGAGACAAACCATTCCATTTTATCAGAGGCTCTGATAAAGAAGTCTAGGTGATCTTGTGGTGCCTGGCACAGTACTTTGCAGTTGGATGGTTTGGGTTCTGCAGGGTAGGTCATTTGTAAGTCAGACTTATTACAACATATCCCTTGAATGCATGACTAGGCTGTGTCTAGGGATTAGGGCATATGAGCTATGACAACAAGGCCTATATATCACACACTTTTGCACCGAAGTAAGTCATTCTGAACATGTTACAGTAAGTCAGCCATGCAAGAAACATGTTTTAGTTTGTTTTATAGTCTAAATCCAGTAGTCCCTCGTTTATTGCGGGTGTTCGGTTCCAAACCCACCCTCAGTAAGTGAAGTTCCGCAAATAAGAAGCGTTATATTTATTTTAGTATTTATGTTCATTTTAAGGCTTTAGAAACCCTTTCCACACTCTTGCAATGTTCTAAACTCTTAAACACGTACAGTACTGTACATGTAGCTTGACTTTCCAGATCTGCAGAACAGGCGCAGCGCTCTGTTACGGACAGCTGTGACTGAGTGGAGAATGGCTGTGGACTAGCTAGACTGTGGTTAGAGCAGTCATCCTCCAATACAAGAGTTGGGGGTTCGATTCTACCAGCAGTCACATGCCGAAGTGTCCTGCATGGGTGAGACACTGAACCCTCCATTGCCTCCAATGTATGTCCCATCGGTGTATGTATGTGATAAAGCACTGATCATTATTTGTATAGATATACAGCAGTAGAGTGCTTTATGAATGAGTAAATGAAGGCACAGATTGTGTTGTGAAACGCTTTGAGTATATCAGTAAGATAGAAAGGTGCTATATACATGTAAGTACATTCCATTTACAATTTACTATTCCGGTACGACTCTCTTCCGTTCCAACCCAGTTTGTTTCTGCAGATCTAACATGCAGCAACAAAGCCCACAATTAATGTTCTAAACTCTTAAACATTCATTTTAACAACATACTTATACGTAGCTACTAAATTTTACTTACCTGTACTGGTACTAGCTCTGCAGAACAGAAACACGAGCTAGTAAGTAAAATCTCCCAGTCCTGGTCCAACCAAGTTCATTTCTGCAGACCTAACCTTGAGCAACAGAGCTCACAATCAATGTTGTCAAATCAAACTTAATATACTTATTTGTAGCTAATACATTTTACTTACGGGCATCCGTGCTTATATGTATGTCCTCGTTAGTCAGCTAGGAACTCTTTGGTTCACGGCTGAGTCTGGAGATCCGGTTCTGGTCCAGTTCATTGCAACTCTTGAGTGCCGAAGTGAGGTCTTGATCTCAACTTTTTTTTTTTTTTTTAATCTGGTTAAATAAAGATTTAATTAAAAAAAGTGTGTGTGTGTGTGTGTGTGTGGGGGGGGGGGGGGGTGAACA
>JARVGS010000001.1:21110464-21121173 GCA_031762315.1 Hypsolebias antenori | reverse complement strand
AATTATTACCCTGAGATTCGAATGAATCTGTATGATTATTGAAAAGTGTAAGGTCAATAAGGTAACAACCATTTGCCATTGTTCTCCTACATTTTTTGTTCCAAATTAGTCAGTAATGACCTTTAGCAGCATCTGCAATTCATTTTATTGGATGAAAGGGAAAGTAAGGCTAATTAGCAAAACAACACATAGATTTCATTACCCCTGCTTGTTATAGTAACTACCACAGTATATGGAATAAAGTAAATCTACAGACGCTAACATGACTATAATAAAGATGATTGCCAAGAGTGCCAAAAATAATCTTCATCAATTATTCACCTCATGTATAGTTTTTCTCCTGTGAATAACTCAGGTTTACAAAGATGCCTAAATAACCTGAACTAAACTCAAATTTGGGAAGCATTGAAAAATTCCAATCACTTGAGTTCAGCTGGGGGATACAAACACAACAAAGGCACAGCTTGCAGGAACATTTCTGTTATTGTCTTCTATAAAAACGACCGTGTGATTTAACAATGTTGCTGTTAACACAACTACAACAAAAACTGTTGAGAAGAGCTGAACAGACTGTCGTGTTGCAGACGGGAGCATTAGAGATAAAGAAACAACATCATGGGAAATCAGATGGAACAAGATTTAGTCCAAACTGAGCAAAAAGAAGCCAACAGGTATTGTCATTTTCTGTTTATTGATTATTCTATTTTCAAACTACGTGCACGTGAGTTTGTGTGTGTGTGAATAATGTCATCAGATTATTTGCGTAAAGTTCCGGTATAGTTCCAAAAGTGTACTGTCTACAAAATGCTCTGAAGAAAAATAAAATGTTCAGGCAATATTTGTCAATAAACACTATTAATATATTCACGTTTACTACCGGAGCAGTTGGTAGAGCTGCCGCCTCTCAGCGAGAAGGTCGCTGGTTCAAATCTCAGCCGGAGGCCTTTCTGGGTGGCGTTTGCATGTTCTCTCCGTGCATACATGGGTTTTCTACGGGTTCTCTGGTTTCCTCCCACAGACTAAAAACATGCATGTTAGACTGAACGGTAACTCTAAATTGTCTCTAGAGTGAATGGCTGTTTGTCTCGTTTGTCTCTGTGTCCCTGTGTTGGACTGGAGACCTGTCCCGGGTGTCCCCCGCCTCTCGCATAGTGATAGCTGAATAAGAGCACTGCAGTGACCCCAGCGACCCAAAAAGGAAGTAGGTAAAGATAATGGATGGGTGGACATTGATAGAACTGATGATGACCAGTAACTCTGGTGGAGGTTTGAGATGATTTAAATTGAACATCAACGTTCATGCTCAGTAATCCAGGTTTAAAAAAAAAAAAAAATCCAATAAAGTCAAGTCAGGTCTTCTGGATGTTTTCTTTTTTTTGTTGAAATGTTTCAGCCTTCATCCAAAGGACTTCATCAGTTCAAGGAGTCACAACAAACAGTCCCACAGGCATCACATGAACATAGTGGACCAACCAGTTTGATGGTGATAAGATGGTTTCTGGAGTCCACCCTCTTTCAACACAAAGAAACCATCCAGAGGACCTGACTTAACTTTGTTGGATGTTTTTATCAGATTATTATTGATCATGAACTTTGATGTTTTGAACCACTTTGGCCATGGCTGCCTCAGAGGAGTCGAGGGGGGAGAGGGTGGACTCCATAAACCATCTTATCACCATCAAACTATGTGAGTGTGATGCCTGTGGGACTGACACAGTGGCTCCTCAAACTGATGAAGTCCTTTGGATAAAGGACGAAACATTTCGACAAAAAAAAGACACCATCCAGAGGATCTGATTTAACTTTGTTAGATTCAATTTGAATTTGACTGACAAGGAGAAAAAAAAAGTTTGGCTTTTAAAAGTGGTTGATTGAACCCCCAAGGTTCACAAACCATTTGGTCTTTAACCAGAAAAATGTGTAATGCTCCCTCCAGGTCAGGGGTCAGACTCTCCTCAAGCAGAGAAGTTCAAGTATCTTGGTGTCTTGTGCATGGACGATTGAAAGATGGAGCCAGAAATGGAGCAACAGGCCGGTGCCTCGTGTTCAGTAACGAGGGTGTAGTTCTGGCCTGTCGTGGTGAAGGAGGAGTTGAGTCAAAGGTTAAAGCTCTTAATTTACTGGTGACTCAATATTCCAACTATCACCATGGACGTGAGGTATGGATCATGACTGAGAGAACAAGCTCCTGACTCCAAGAGGCTGAAATGAGCTTGGTCTTGCTGAGTCCTAAAAATAAAATGAGAAGCTCTGTAATTTGAGGGGAGCTTTAAGTAGCTGTGAGCAGCTCCTCCTCATCAAAAGGAGTCAGATGTGGTGGTTTTGACATTTGACCGAGATGCATTCTGGGCATCTCTCTTTGAAGGATTTCTGGACATGTCCTACTTGGAGGAGACCCCAGGGCAGAACTCCTCGGGGGTATAATGAATCTTCTCTGTCTTGGGACTGCCTTGGGATTCCCCAGGAGAAGCTGGAAGGCTGTCTCCGGATAGAGGGATGCCTGGGCTTCCATGCTGGACCATGACCAAACTACGGTTTGTTTATTGGGTGCTCCTTTCTGCACATGTAGCCGCAGTGCGTGAACTCTCATGACAGATTTGGCTAAATACCTGGACTTGAACCCGTTGCTCAGCAATGTCAGCAAGCCAACACAGCCCAGTGATGAGCCAGCTATGAGTAAATGGAGAAAAAAATGGACGGATTTTTCTCTTTAGCATTCTGAAGTAGCTTGGCCCAGTAAGGTGGTCATTCCCTGATTAGAATGGTTTTGATCATCCCCATCCCTAAAGTGGTTTTGGGCAGGACACTGTGACCCCACTGCCCATAGATATGCTTACTGGTGTGTGAATAAGAAGATAAAGAAGTGTTGTACAGTAGTTCCTCGTTACTTCGTGGTTCATCTATCGCAGACTCGCTCTATCACATTTTTTTTCAAAATAAGATTGGACATGATACGCAAATGGCTGATTGATGGATAAGCTACATGATCGGCATGAAATTTTTATTAAAAATACTTTTTTTTTTTAAATTATTTAGCACCTGCTGCACCTCTGTGCAGCCCATGTAGCAGGATAAACTTCCTGCTGCAGCTGATCAGCTGTTCTCCGTGCAGAGCTGAGAAGTGGGCGTGGCCAAGAGCGCTTGCAGGTGGATGAGAGCAGCGGAGGCAGGGAGCTGAAATCATGACATTCTGCACTCTTTTAGAGCGTTTAGAGTTTAGAAACATTGTTTAAAATATTACAAGAGAGTGGGAAGAGTTTAAAAAAGCCTTAATATGCATTTATATAAATACTAAAATAAACTACTACTACTTGTCCTGTTCCTACTTAGCAGTTTTTCACTTATCGCTGGGCTTCAGGGTACGTATCCTCCACAATAAACGAGGGACTACTGTAAATAGTTTGTAAAAATAGTAATGTATGTGTGTGTGCATGAATAAGTGAATGAGAAACTTTTCAGAACCTGACATGGTTAAAAAGGTGAAATAAGTTGTGGACTAGTTGGTATTTAGGTCATATAAGATGTAACGCGAGTGATTTTGTCTCGTTCAGCTGCATGTTTTTGGTCCTTTTAAGTTTCATGTCAGGATTCAGCTCTAACTTTACAGAAGACGGGAATTTACAGTTTCCCAAGTTCCCTCTGCTGAGTTGCTCTCACTGACTTCTGTAAAGGTCAGACTGCCACAGCTCCTTCGCTGAGCTGCTCTCCTGGGACTGAGAAGTACGTCAGTTTTGTGCGATTGTGTGCATGTGGATCATGCCTGTGTGCAACAGCTCACATATTCTGCATATTTATTTACATTTCAATTAAGGAACACCAGAAAAGCAACTCAAACTTTATGCGTACGAGACGAAAGATGGAGGAAAGACGAAGCTTGGGGAGGACGTGATTGCCTTCACTTGCATCAACATCCTCTCTGTTCTCCACAGGTTAAAAAGAAACCAGTGTCAAATAAATATATATATATATATTTTTAAGAAAGAATCTTTCGTCATTGTAACTTGCTTACATCAATGCTTACAATTCTTCGCCAACAAGTCACTGAATGTGTCACTTGAAGCAGGTTTGTCTGAGTTGGTTTAGATGAAATCATTTGCCTGTTGCTGCTGTTGAAACTAGCTAAAGTTGACTCGACTCTACTGTAAATATGCTACTTATATTAAAATACTATGTGTTGAAAGGCAACGGCTCTTAAAGACACATAATCCTGTTGTGAAATTACCACAAGGGCGTTTACATTCTGACAAAAAGATTACTTGAACTTGCAGGGCGAGATTCACTGAAGGGATTTGTTGTGCTTTTATAGAGCAGATGCCTTGAATGCAACATTTAACTCAAACATTGAAGAAAATTGCAGTTTATTTTGATTAAATTTATTTATATAGTGCCAAGTCACAACAGAAGTCGTCTCAGTGCACTGAACAGAAACATTCACGTACATTAAAAAAGCCAGTTAGTAAAAGTTATTCATCTAAGGAAGTCAGCAGATTGCGTTCAATCCACTTCGTTGCAGTCTCCCACCCTGAGCGAGCACAAAGGCAACAGTGGAAAGGAAAAACTCCCGTTTAACAGGAAGAAACCTCCAGCAGAACCAGGCTCAGGACGAACATCCATCTGCTTCAACCAGCTGGGGTTTGAGAGGACAGGAAGGAAAAAACAAACAGAATTGTATCATTGAATATTAAACCTTTTTTATATTCTCTGTTATTTTTATATTTTGTGTGATTCCTTGTGTACGTTCCTTTGTAAACTCTGGCACAACAATTTCCTGCGGGATCAATAAATTTCAATCTTATCTTTTCTCAGAATGGCAAGTCCAGGTGAATTTTTTATTGGAGGAAAGAAAAAAATATATGTTAACGATAGAATTAATTACAAATACAAAACAGGTAGAGTGGAGCAAGTAAAGGCGGCAGCAGAGTGAGATAATATGGTCAATTGGTCCTCCAGCAGTCTAAGCCTATAGCAGCATAACTAAAAGGGATCGCTCAGGAAACCCAAGCCGACCCGAACTATAGGATTCACCAAAAAGGAAAGACTTAAGCCTAATCTTAAAAGTTAACAATGTGTCAGCTTCATGGACAGAAACAGGAAGTTGGTTCCACAAGAGAGGAGCCTGAGAACTGGAAGCTCTGCCTCCCAATTCTGCTTTTGGAAACTCTAGGAACCCCAAGTAAACCTGCAGTCTGTTAGAAAAATATGGAACAATAGGATCTGTAACATAAGATGAAACTAGTTTGTATGTTAGCAAGATTTTGAATTCTATTCTAAATTTGACGGAGCCAATGGAGAGAAGCTAAAAAAATATGCACTGTATTACTAAAAAAAATAAAAACCCAACAGAAATTACTCTTGGGTTTGTGTATTCTGCATTTGATTTGTGTTGGTTTCTCCTAAAGGCTGATAGCGTTTCTTCAATCTTGAGTGTATATTTTCCAGCATTTCTAGGTTTAGAGTCTGTGAAAAGTGGTCTCTTAATCCTGATCCTGCAAATCACTTCAGAGAGTCCAGCCACCAGCAAACATCAGGATTTACAGCCACTGAGCTCTACATGTGCTGTCTGAGTAACTACCGATTTTGTTATGTTCCCATAATCAGATTCAAAACAGATTTTCCAGTTTGGAGCTATGCCAAATTCTTTTCCTTTTTCATAAGTTTGTATAAGCAACCCAGTGAGGCCACAATTTAAAAAAAGAGGTCTTTTAACCAACAAAAGACAACCATGAATTAAAGGAATACATATTTGAAGGAATATATATTGCTCAACAATTTTCTCACCAGAGTTTTATAAATGAAGGTCATCTAAAGAAAATATGGAGTTACGGCCATCAGAGACATGTTCAAAATAACATTAAGCACAGACTTGTGCAATATTTTGACATGTGATCTTGCACATTCTGTTCGATTGGGAGTATGGGTTGTGAATTACACACAATTCCCACATTGAAACAAAAATGACTAGAACCACCTTCTTCCACCTGCATAATATCGCTAAGATTAGAATCATATTGTCCAAAGATGATCCAGAAACTCTGTTCCATGCATTTATCACATCTAGGCTGGACTATTGCAATGGTTTATTATCTGAGTGTCCAAATACTTCTTTAAAAAGTCTTCAGTTGATCCAAAATGCTGCTGCCAGAGTCGTAACTGGAGTTAGTAGACGAGATCATATTACTCCAGTTTTAGCTTCTCTCCACTGGCTCCCAGTCAAATTCAGAATTGAATTCAAAATTTTACTTCTAACCTACTCACCAACCTAGCTCCATCTTATACTTGAGATCGTATTATTCCATATTTTACTAATAGAGCACTTTGCGCTCAGACTGCAGGCTTACTTGTGGTTTCTAGAATTTCCAGAAGCAGAATGGGAGGAAGCTCTTTCAGTTGTCAGGCTCCTCTCTTGTGGAACCAACTTCCAGTTTCTTTCCGTGAGGCTGACACATTGTCCAGTTTAAAGACTGGGCTTAAGACTTTCCTTTTTGATAAATCCTAGGGTTGGCTTGTTATGCTGCTATAGGCTTAGACTACTGGAGAACAAATTCACCTCATTTCCTTACATGAATTGTTAAAATTGAATAGTTTTCATTTGATGCTATTTCTATCTTAACATATGATTCTTGACCTGCTATTGTGTATCTATTCCTCCTTCCTGTTCCTCTCAAAACAGATGGTTGCTTGTCATGAGCCTGGTTCTGCTATAGATTTCTTCATCATGAGGGAGTTTTTCCTTTCCACTGTCACCTTCATGCTTGCTCAAGACGAGAGTTTTGCGATGGAGTTAAATTCAAAACAGTCTGCTCCTCAGATAAATAACGTTAACTATATTTATTTATTTTTTATGTATGTGAATGTTTCTGTTCAATGCCCTGAGACGACTTCTGATGTGACTCGGTGTTATAATTGAACTGAACTGAATTGAGGCTGAAAGTTGCAAGTGAATTTGAAGTGTCACAGTTATCAAGGTTCTGGTTAGTCAAGATCACAGTGTCCCAGAGAAACCTGCTGAGTCAGAATGCCTTCCAATGTTCTGTAACCATGTCTGTTTGTGAAGGCAAAGTTGATGTATGATGGTATTTACTTATGCTTGGGTCTTATTATAAACCATCTTATCATTATCAAACTTGTTGGTCCACCATGTGAGTGTGCTGCTTGTGGGACTGAGTTTGTTGTGGCTCCTTGGACTGATGAAGTTCTTTGGATGAAGGACAAAACATTTCAACTACAACAAAAAAGAAACCATACAGAGGACCTGACTTAAATTTGTTGGGTTTATGCTTGGTTTCATTTTTTTTAGCTAGAACATCATTTCTTTTCATTTTTATGAAGGCAATTTTTTTGCTAGGGGGGACATAAAAATGACAAAGGTACTAATGGCTCTAAATTTATTTCATTGGAATGGGAAGAAGACTGATGTTATGCTTTTTTGGCAGCTCCACTGACCCCAACCATGTAGATATAGATTACTTGGCTCAATATACCAAGCCAGTCATCATGTACCTGGGGGTCAAACTGGATACCGATCTGAAATTTGATAATCAGATCAGAGCAGTGGTTAAATCTTTCTTCTTTCTGTCAAGGCAGCTGTAAAAATTAAGCCAATTCTTTGTAGAAAACCCTTTGAGACAGTTATTCACTTCTTTATCACCACTCAGTTGGATTACTGTAATGAACTCTATAAAGGGGTCAGTGCTTCCTCTGTTGCTCACCTCTAAAGGCTCCCAAATGCTGCCACACATCTTTTAACTGGCACAAGCAAAACATGAACATATTTTCCCTACTTTAGCCTCACTGCAATAGCTGCATGTACATTTTAGTATTCATTTAAAGTTTTTATTCGTTTTTAAATCCTTAAATAGTCTTGTCCCGCTCTACCTCACTGAACTGACACATCCCCATAACCCTTCTCGTTCTTTCAGATCAGCAGTCACCTGCTCCTGATCGTCCCAAACACAAAACGCAAGCATTGAAGAGATCATGCTTTCTCTGTTGCTGTCCTTAAAATGTGAAATGACTTGGCTTTGGACACCAGACTGATCTCTTGTCTGTTTTTAAATCCCTTACGGGGCAAAAAGTGTGACTGCTGGGTGAGTGGGGTCCTCCATGCATCATGAAGGACCCCACTCACCCAGCACACACACTTTTTGCCCTGCTCCCCTCAGGCAGGAAATAAAGGAGCATTAAGTGTAGAACCACTCGACTGAGGAATAGCTTCTACCACTGTGAAAAATAGCATGTTGCTGCTGATCTGTTTCATGCCGCTGTGTTCATTCGTACTTGTCTGCTCACCCAGACTCATGTTCATGCTGCTGTTTGGCGTATTGTTTATGTACTTAGTGCTTAGTGTATTTTTTGTTAACATTTTTTCTTAGTTCATATCTTAGATCTTATTACTTTTTCTTTTACATTTCATACTTTTGTTGGATGTAACTGGGACCCTGTGTACACAATTTCGTTCCACCACATGTGGTGCGAATGGCAAATAAAGAACCTTGAACCTTGAACTTGAATTTCTTAAACTCCATCTCTTCTTGTTGGCTTTTCACACAATCTGAGATGTTTATTTTTAGTTTAATTTGAATTGATTTTAATCGATTTTATGCGTTTTCATTTTTATTATCAGGCTGTTTTGATTTGCTTTTTAGGCTTGTAATATATATTCTGACTGCTTCTGTGTTTTATTAACTGTAACTGCACAACACTTTGGTCCTGTGGTTGCTTCAAGTGGTTTATAAATAAAGCTGGTTTAATATGTGCAAAGTTGTGTTAACTGTGTCCAATTACTGCCTTAGAGACAATTGTGAAAGAAAAGTATGTAGGATGTTTACTCTCAACACAATTTTAAAACTTTCATAGCAGTTCATGCAAATACTCTGTATAGCAAATTCCCTGTATTAATGTTGCATTGCTATTCCAGACAATATTTGATGTCTCTGCCAAAAAAAATCCAACTCTGCATTAGAAGTGCTAAAACCAGCTGCCACCATCAATGTTTTACTTGTAAATACCCATGTATTGTATGTAAATAACACTATAATCCAAAGTTGATAGCAATGTCATGAAAAAATCTGGTCTGCAGGCAGTTAGCAATGGATGGACCAGACCAATGGGGGTTGTTATATCGGATGAAATTTATCTTGCGAAAGCCTCACAGAAGCAAAAACAAATCAGGGGGCTTTATCGGTCAAGGCTCTGTCTACATTAACATGGATATCCAGCTAATTAAACTTTTTCTGTTGTGTTTGCACCTCTCTATGCCTTCAACATTTATGATATTAAATGCTTGTAATCATTTTTCCAAGTAAAATTTCTGAAAACTTCAGGTGTCACTTTGCATGCATGAAAAAAAAACAATAGTAGAGTCATTTCTTTAAAACAGGTTTCTGTTTGGTCATTAAAATGTTCAAAATAGTGTATTCTGGACCTAATGTAAACAGTAGAAATCTCTATTTTATGTTCAGATATGTAGTTAGAAAACTGGATATTCTTAATTTTTTTTTTAGTAATCAAAGCAAGCAAGAAAGTGTGGCTGAGAATTAAGGCCATGCTAAGAAAATAAAAAATTACATTCTGAACAAGAATACAGTCATTGTATTATGAGAATAAAGCTGTACAATAATAAAGTCATACTATTACAAGAATAAAGTCGAAATAATATGAGAATAAAGTCGTAGTATTATCAGAATAAAGTAGAAACAATACAAGAATAGTCATAATATTATGATAATAAACACATAGTATTACCAGAATAAACTCGTAATATTATCAGAACTCCAACAAGAAAGAACATTCATTCATTCATCCTTTATTTAGGCAGGTTAATCCCAAAGAGCATTCTTACAACTGCAGTAAAACGCTGAATGTTGACGCTAGCAGTACAATAGCAGAGGGCCAACGCACTATGGCGTATGGATTCTTATGATAAACTGAAGCCGTATGGCATTGCAATTAATGGCTGCATTGACAGATTTATCACACAATGTGGATGGAGGCATATTTCACAAACACCGTGACTCGCACTGGAGGCTGTCCGCAGCAGGTGCACGCCGACCCAGGACGTTTTACGAGTTTATTCTCGTAATACTTTGACTTTATTCACACAGGATTCTATTTTCATAATATTACAACTTTATTTTTGACATGTTATGCCTTTTTTCTCATATTTTTTTCTTAGTGTGGCCCTAATATACTCAGATGTAAAAAAGACAGCCAAAAAACTGAATTAAAAAAATACAGCTCAACATACTCCAGTAGGTCTCTGAATTTACAAGCCAACAGGAACGTAAAACAGACAGAAATAGAAAATGATGAACAGTTAATATGGAGGAAGTTGTTAGGTTTCTGTTGTTTTGGCTCTCTCTGTCTCCCATGCCCGTCTCTGAGTAGATGGTGCTAGTTGCGTCTCTATGTCATCCATAGCAGCTGATTGCAAAGGCTGAGTCATTCCACGATTCCTCGTTGACCGTCGATTTCCTTCTGTTGATTAACTGACAACCCTTGCTACTTGTTGTAAATCTTCCATCCTTCCATCAACTATTTTTAGCCGCTTTTTCCTTTTTCGGGTCGAGGGGGTCACTGGTGCCCATGTCCAGCTTTCATTGCACGAGAGGCGGGGTACACCCTGGACAGGTTGCAAGTCCATCACAGGGCCACATAGAGACAAATGAGACAAACAACCATTCACTCTCTCACTCACACCTAGGGACAAT
>JARVGS010000001.1:20978381-20989990 GCA_031762315.1 Hypsolebias antenori | reverse complement strand
TATATATATACTTTTTTTAACTTTATCAGTAACTACAATAGTCAACTTTGTTGTTGTTACATCAGTGAAATTGTCTACTGTATAATCATTCTACTTATCAAGAGCCTGAAATTAATATAGCATTCATGCCCATAAAGAATTAATGTAAATGTGTGACCATAGCTGTATTTCTAAAAAAAATAAAAATCTTTGGTAACCTCTTCTACCTTTTTTGCCTCCACAGACTTTATTTTTAAATGTCTTTCAAATGTCACTAATACATAATTTTGAGTCTTCTTCACACTGTGAAAACTTTCACTCCAAAGACTGTTGCCTGTAAATTAGTACTCAGAGATGGTGGAGTCAAAAAGTAAAATATATATATATTTTATTTTATTACTACTTATTGTATAGTCTTCATCAAACTAAATTAACTAAGATACTTTGACTGTATATCATCAAAAACAGACATGTTTCTGTTTTAATATACAATGAATAATCACGTTTCACATTAATGTGACTGTTGCTAAACTGGATTTACCCAAGAATCTTAGTGATCAGGTCCAACTCAGCAGCCATACTTTAATAAGATCAGCTCTGTTCAGACCCCACCCCACCACCACCACCACCACCACCACCACCATTTTCTCACTGTTATCCTTCCTCCTGCCTTCGACTGCCACCAATTAGCCAACACAGACCGCACAATAGAACTCAATCACATCTGGCAGTTTAAATTTTCATCCATTTTTCTTCTTCCGTCCTGCTTCAAACCACCACTCGACTAAATGGGCGCAGTGCTTCCGCCGTGCCCAGATTATTTGCTCCCATTTATCTGTGTGTGTGTGAGTGTAATTATGTCTGAATGCAACTGAGTGGAACAGAAAGAAATTGCCGAGCAATGGCAGGACCACGCTCATTAGGCTTTCTGAAGCTACAGTAACTGAATTCCAGCACTTTTCTATCTAAAGCAATTAGTGCTCACATATTTAGTGATGACGGTGCTGCATATGTGCGTGAAGACAGAAAAAAATGTAGACAGCTTATCAGTTAGGATATCCTTTTTCTGTTTTTTATTAATTTTGAGTTGCTGGCAAAATTGTTCATAAATTGATACAAGTAATTAATAAAAAAATACGAAGCCGAGGCATCCATAGAAAGTAAAATTGTGTATGCTTTGCTGGTGTTTGGAATAAGCTGTCATGCAGGTTACTCAAGTCAGTCTCCCAGCATGCATCTGGACTCAGTGATGTAAGCAGATGAGATGAGTGCATTAGTCGCAACGAGAGAAGTGCTTTGGCATCAAAGCAGCGGACTCTTGGTAGAATCCAACTGAATGAATCCCACAAACGCTCGTATTTATTTATATCATGTGATCAAACTTTATCTGATTTGTTTATAACTATACACCCACACGAGGTCTGTCTTGAGACGAAGCAGAAAGCTAAAAGCGCTGGAGCTCACCGTGACTGATTGAGCATCTATACAGCTCTGAAAGCACTGACGTCTCTAACCCAAGGGCAAATAAATCACCACGGTAAAGAGAATAGGGACGCAGGGGGATAGAAAACAGAGAAATCTCTCTGTAAGAAGCAACACCTCACATAGGGCTGACGGAATCAATGACAGTCATGTGTTGTTCACATAGAAGCTGGCATATTGTTAGCTTGGGTTTTTGTATTACTTTTGTAAGTGGTGTTTAGGTGTTTCAGTAGCTGGTATATACAGTATGGTGTGTAGCAGCATGACAACAAATATAAAATAAAGGGCAGTGGACACAAGACTCTTTCTTGATTTGTAACATGGATCAACTGTACCAAAATTTGGTCCTATGGGACCCAGTTGGAAACTTGAGCAATATGTAGTTGGCGTCTGGTAGTGTCTTTTGCCCTTTGTATGGTAATACAACCCTTTGTATGTATACATGTGTCTTTAAGTAACCCTCAGAGTATTGATTTTCCAGCTATGATATTCCATCCTTTGGAAGAGGTGGAGGTATGCACTTGAAAGAAGAGGAATGAAAGTCAGCCGCAGTGAGACATAGTACATGTATGCGAATGAAAGGGAGGCTGGTGGAACAGTGAGGCTACAAGGATCAGAGGTCACAAAGGTGCAGGACTTCAATTTCTTGGGGTCCACTGTCCAGGAAAATGGGTAATGTGGTAAAGAGGTGAAGAAGAGAGTCCAGGGATGGAGTGGATGGAGAAAAGTTTCAGGAGTGATTTGCGACAAAAGGGTGGCAGCAAAGTTCAAAGGAAACATTTACAAGACAGTGGTGAAACCAGCTATGTTGTATGGTCTGGAGACAGCGGTATTGACAAAAAGACAGGAGAAAGAACTGGAAGTGGCAGAAATGAAGATGTTGAGGTTCTCCAGGAGTGACAAGGATGGATAAGACTAGGAATTAGATCATCAGAGGTACAGCACATATTGAACAACTGGGAAATAAAGTTAGAGAGACCAGCCTTAGATGGTTTGGACATGTCCAGAGGGGGGACAGTTGGTATATTGATAGAAGGATGTTAGAAATGCAGCTGTCAGGAAAAAGACAAAGAAGAGATGTATGGATGCAGTTAGAGAGGACATGAAAGTAGCTGGAGTGAGGACAGAGGATGCAGAGGACAGAGACGGAGGAGGGTGACTCACTGTGGCGACCCCTGAAGAGGGAAAAGCCGAAAGAAGAAGCCATTGTTATTTTACTTGTCTGTCTCTACAGGTGAACATGGAATCATAAAAACTTAAAGCTAAATGTTTCGACCACTGTCTAGCACTGGTCATATGTTGCTAACGGCACCCACAAACATCATTCTGCTAGTTCTTTTGACATTTATTATAGTGAAACACCACTTCCAATCCATTTAGATCAGGGTTAGCTGTCACCTTTCAAGTAGGGGAATTTCAGCCTTTATATTTCCAAGTCTGAACTGTTAAAATAGACCTTGAAGCACCTCTTACATTTTATAAACTCCACTTAATCTTAGATGGGTTTATTTCTCCATCTCTCTCCTACTTCCCATTTTCCTGCTTCTGTTTGCTGTTCCATCTTATATGGTCAGTCAATCAAAACCCTTGTGATAATGTGTCTGCAATTCCCTCAGCTTGACAGAAAAATGGACTCTTGTCTGACACATTTGCTGAAATTATTCAGTCTTCCCTTCTGAAAATTAGCTTCGTGGGTGACTGCTGCTGGTTAATATGATTTATAGCAAACATCACTGAGCATTCGGTTAATCCTCTTTGTTCACAGTAGATCTTAAATTTTTATTGTTGTAGCGTGGCTTTATTGCAACTCAGCAGTTTGTGAATCAACCCAACATCTTGTTCATCATTTCAGTTTCAGCTAATTAGCCTGCTGATGGCTAATTCCATTTGTTTCGAGAAAGAAGCCAGACCCATTAGCAATCCTCTTTCACCTTGTCGCATTCCCTCCATCTTTACTTTGCGACGCCTCCGTTGATTTGGCAGCTTGGCGAGCAGCTGGGGGGGAAGCGGCGGCATTCGGGGATGATAAAATCCCTTCAGGTGAAACTCTGTCAACACCTGTCGTCTTCGCTGTGCTCACGGCGGCTGCAGGCAGAGGAGCAGCAGCAGCACGTGCACCGTCTGCTCTTCCGAAATGCAGCGTTGTCGCCAAGGACAGGTCAACTGTCTCAGGTAATGTGACTCGTGGATGATAGGTTGCATCAACGGAGCTGAAATTGCGCTACTTCAGTCTAAATCTGTTATATTGGTTTTCCTCCTTTTGTTGGGGGAAGAGCCGCGGACAACGCCTTTTCAACTCCCCAGCATCCTCTTCCCCATCTCTCTTCCTTTCTGTTGGAGGAGCAAGCCATTTCCTGTCTTCCTTTCGTGACAGCCTTCTCTCGTCCCTCTCCTTCAATAAATGATGGTCCCCAACCCCCATCGCCACCCTACTACACTAACAGCTGCATATATATGGGTCCAAATGAGACGAGGCAAGCTTTTTATAGCTCTTTATGATGTATTAATATTTATGCCCTGCCAACGAAGATAACGATAGCGTTTGAATTTAGCGCTCGCAATTAACAAGTTCCAGCTGCCACTCATGGGGTTTGTGTTGTGAATGTGTGAGCATCTGGGTTTGTGTGTCTAAAGTGCTCAAATGCGAGAGCGTCACGAAGGGAGGTTAAATGTTCCATTTAAATGTTATGTCACGAACTAAAGGGCAGATTGAATCCATCTTGTTGAAACCCAATTAGGATGTCATGCAATAAACACGATGCGACGACTCGCACACACACACAACAAACGTAATGAGTCGGTGAGCAGAGCCGCGGAGAACTTCTATACGAGGGTTTATGATTACCTTATTAACATCATGTTATTAGGAAGCAGCAGACGGGTGATTGAGATGATGCCGCTGTAAATCGTCGTTTATCTTTGGAAACGACTGCAGCCACATATTTCAACTCTCCGGCTCCTTCTGCTTTAATTTCATCAGTGGTTTCCGAATGAAACGTGTACAGAGAAATTAAATAAATGAGGGACTTCATCAGTCCAAGGAGCCACAACAAACTCAGTACAGGTAGTCCCCGACTTATGAACGAGTTCCGTTTCTATGCCCGTTCGTAAGTCGAAAATTGCCGTAAATTGGAAAATACGTCCAAACGGCTCCTCATACATACAGTACTGTATTTTTACAAGCACTTAGCCTATCCTAACACATAACCCTACATAATTATCAAAAACCACATACAATTTAGGAGCCATAATGGAGGAAAAAAACAGTTAATTTCTTACTGGGAGCTGGTTTCTTCCTCCGTCTGTTAGCATGTTAGCTCGTGTACCTCCGGTCCACCTCCCTCCCTCCTGTAAATTTCCACTGAGCACGCGTCAACCCCCTCCCTCCCTCTCCTGTAAGTTTCGTTTCGGTACCGTATTTTTTGGTGTATAGTCGCATAAACGCCGTAACTTCAAAGCAGTGCTTTTCAACAGGAGCGCGTTCGTAAAGTCGAATCGCCGTAAGTCGAGACTTCCGTAAGTCGGGGACTGACTTAAGGCGCCCTCGACTTACAGCAACTCGGACTTAAGAACAGGTGTGCTAACATACATTTTACATGTATTTCTTCGACTTACGGCAAAAATCCGGACTTACGAACGGGTTTGCGGCGCAGTATAACGAGTTCCGACTTACATCAAAATCGAGTTACGAACAGTTTGTAGGTACGGAACCCGCTCGTAAGTCGAGGACTACCTGTACCTGTAAAATGGACTGAATTCAAGACATTCTTGTTTTATTTTAAGCTCAGTTGTCAGCGACGGCCATGTTAAATCAGTCCGACTGAAAGTTAATTCATTGTAGACATACTTCTCATGGTTTTATTTAAATCTGTTCAGAATCAGAATAAGCTTTATTATCTTTGTACCGGGATACAGTGAGTTTATGTTCATACAGTCGTCCGAAAGATGGACAGAGTGCACGTTGCTGCTGCAACAAGAGCGCGGCCTCTTATTCTTTATCAGAATACTTGTTTAGATAGAAAAAGTTAAAAGGCCATGAGGATGGGTAGTGGTATTACAAAAAAGATCTCTTCACATCTTGTCCTATCAGGACACAATTTGAGACATCAAAGATCTCTACCAGCAAACACATTTATAAACACATTACATATGCATTTGACGACAAGACGTTGAGATTTGTCCCATGAACACTCAGATAGGCCATAGTCCTGATAAGATGTTGTTCAGCCAACAGTTCTGATAAGCCTGCACAGAAATTCTCGGGGGTGGGGGGTGCTATAGATTAAGCTTTTTTCCTTAGTTTACACACGTCCCAGGAGAATTTTAATAGTTGGCCCGCATCCGAAGCCAAACGAGGAAGTCAGATTCAGATAAGCCACAATTGTTGATTTTCTTCAGGCGGACTGTTTTTTTCTTGTCAACCTTGAGTCCTGCTGGAACTTTCCAGATCCATAATGGCCAGATTGGGCATTCCACTGATCCGTGTTATGAGCCTTCTTCAAGGTTGACTCCCAACATGCTGGCGAGTCCTAGAAGCCGCAGGTGGACTGAGATTTGCACAAATCGCTTCCATCATACAGTTTAGCTTGTAAGTCAGCTGATTTTGAGTACTCGTAGCACGAAGCAAACCTTCACACAGACTTGGCAGTTTGTCACGGCCGAAACTGCTGCCGATGTCTTCCTCACAAGTTGATAGCATAGGGACCCGCCCATGCTAAAAAGCAGAAACCCTGCTATCATGAATCCAATTATGTAAACGTCTTCAGCGTTCTCCTGATACAGAACTGAAAGACACATCAGCTGCCACACTCCACACCGATCACTCATTCATCCTGCAGCGTGAGACTCAGCAGGACATGAGGGTTCTCCAGGACCCTGTCGTTTGGGTGAAAAGATTTTGTCGATTGTGTTGAACGTCCACCTCACCAGATCCATGATGGTATTTTTCGTTTGGAAGATGTGTAACACGAGCTCCGAGACACACATAGAGCAAAAGCAGGAGGGAGAGGAGAAGGTGTCCGCCTTGAGCGAGAGCAAGAGTAGAAATATCTATAAGCTATTTTTATTTTTTATTTGTTTTTTTATTTATAAAATTTTATTCATTAAAAAAAATACCTTAAACGATAAGAATTCAAAATATAAAATGAAAGGCAGCAGAAAAAAGAAAAAATGTTATTATATCTGCCCCTTTTTTCAAACAATTAGTTCAAACAATAATAATCTTCAAGTAACAGAACAAATTTTGCTAACAGACACATGCATCAACGAAGACATCTACCTGATTACCTTTGTCTTTCATTTTGTATTTTTCTCTGTTTTTTCTGCTGCTTTTAAAGATGAAACTGTTTTAAGAGTCAACTATCAGATATTTCTTTTAAAATAGACAAAAATTCGTTTTATTGACTTTTTATGGTCTAAAATGGCAGAAGTTCAATTAATAATCATAAGCAGGAGTGTTTTTGTGTTTTTATTCCAGGAGAATTTTATTCACTTCAATATTCTTTGACCTTCCTAATAGTCCTGAATATTTCAGCGTTTTTATCTTTTCTGGACAAATGGTCGCCGTGTGTAAAATCTGTTCTTCGTTTCCAGATACAGGAGGAGAAGGAGGGAACAGGAAAGACCTTCCCATCCTTCGGCGTCTGGTACCAGCCAGGCGCTGAGAAACTCTGAGCACTTTTTTTTTTTTTTTACTTCTGCTGATCTAATATCCATGTCAGCAGAGATGTTAACTCAATAAGGAACAACATGTTCTGAATTCCTGTTCTTCACAACGATCCTCGTGACGCTGCGCTGCTAAACAAAGCTCAAGTTCATGTTTATTTACTCTGAGCAGATTTTAACTGAATGTTTTATTTTCTTTTGGGGTGTTTTGTTGCTGCTGCAGCACTTTAATGAGTTTATCATCCGCTGCCAGAACCTCCGATAAATAATTAAATGTACAAGTGATTAACTTTTGGTGTCAGCTTGATTCAAGATGGCCGCCACAGCCAACTGACCTTTAAAAAAAAAATGCATAAACGTCTCTAATTCAATACATTTTACAGATGTTGAGCTAAGATTTGGTGTGTGAGCAGCAGAGAGTGATCCCAAATATTTATATTCTGAGCATCAGTAGATTGGCCAAGTTCTTTGTTTAGGATTTTGCTATTAACCTTTTGGAATCAACTCTCTGTCTGTTAGCAAAATATCTAATGAACCGCTGAACATATATTAATGAAACTTTCAGGGAATTAATTGTTGGATGTACGTTTACGAATGAATATGCACATCAAGACGGCCGCCACAGCCAACAACCACAAAGTGACTTGAACCAGTTTCACAGATATTGAGTTTAGTGTTGCGGTGTTGCTGTGTGTTGGTTTAACTTTACTGCATTTAACAAGCTGACGTCCCCCGTCGTCGCTGTGGGATTTGAACAGTGAATGTTTGTACTCTAGACGAGTTTTTCAAGTATTTCTGGACTGGAATGTGAGTAAACCTTAATGTTCCCGTACAGGAATAAAGGTTTTTATTTTTATTTTTTGCTTATCCGAGGAAGCACAGAGTGACAAATCCTGGAGAGTGAAGGTTTATCCACCATCAGGTGCAATGGTGGATCCAGAGGGTGGCCAGTGGTGGCCTTGCCCACCACAGATTAATATTTTGCCACCCCATTCATTTGAGGAAACTATACTTTAAAATTATATAAAAACTAGAAATCATAATCTTGGATTGGATTTTGATGTCACAACTAGGCCTGTCAGAATAAGCAATAAATCAATTAATCGCATGATAAATTAAAATTATCGACCTCATTTTCATTTATCGCTTTATCGTTTCTTTGTGTCTCGCTCTTTCTACTGAAGACACTGGATGACAAAAGGCTCAATTCCAGTGTTCTTCACTGACCCCTCCCTTTACCAGTTCTCTTTAAAATCTGTTTCCATCATCCAATATTGCGTTTTTGGATCGTAAAAGCAGCTAAGCTGAGAAGCTAAGCTACGAGCTAAGCTAACAGGTTGACCTCTGGGAAAAAAACTCCATCTTGTCGAAGCTCCAAAATTCACGGTTGAAACCCGTGCCTTTGTAAAAAAAAAAAGTTGTTTTTCTCTGCAAAAAGAAGCTGAGAACTTGTTTACTGATTTTTTTATTAAAAACTTTGTGTGAAAAATGCTAAATAGCTCAAACCACAGAGCGTCTGACATTTCGAGAACCAAAAACAGAGCCCATGCCACTTCAAGGGGCCTCCCTCCCATTTTTCTGAAAGAGACATGCTGCTTGCTCCCTCACTATCCATCCTTTGGTTCAAACAGTGTTATACTGCCATCTGGTGGGCGACAAAAAATGGTACTACACACAAAAATGAACCACCATTTCTTCTTAAATTTGACAATAATTACTAATTATTGTCAAATTTCAAACATTATTATCATTTATTGTAATAATTTCTGAGACAATTAATCGCCCAGCAACATTTGTTATTGTGACTGGCCTAGTTAATAATTAACTGTATTTTTTCTTTAGTATTGTTTTTTAATGGGGGAATCTCCAGCTAGTTTATTTTGTCTTAGTAGTTAATTTTCCACCACTTCCTAAAAAGAAGCAAATGCCGGCTCGCCACCAAACTGTCTGAAGTCCTCCCTGAAAGAATCAAGATCACAAGATGAGTTGCGTAATCCTCTGGCACGTTTTGTGCTTGTTTGCAGGGTTGCCGTGACATTGTTGTTGTGTTACAGTTTTCATCAGCCAACAGTGACAGCCAGTATTACACACTCACGTGTCAGTCAGGCCAGGCAGTGGAACTGGTTAGGTACAGACTCCGACTCAAGTCAAGCAGGATTGTTTAAACCTCCTTTGCTCGAAAGCGCATCGCAAAATGTTCTGTCATTTTTCAAAGGGTTTTGATTACTTTTCTATCCAACATCAACACTTGTTTTACTCGAAGCCAACTCTTCAGCTGAAAGGAGGACTTCTCTGCAAAACTGTTTTTGATGTGAAGATGATCTTTAAATGTTTTTTTGGTGGGGTTAAACTAAGGCAACTGGATGACTGCTCTTGTTTGTTGGAGACCTTTTGTTTCTCAAATTAATCTTTAAAGATCCTGATGCATGCTCAATAATCCAGGTAGAAACATCTAAAAAAAAAGTTGCGTCAAGTCCTCTGGATGGGTTCTTCTTGTTGAGACGTTTCGTCTTTTATCCAAAAGACTTCTTCAGGCTGAGGAGCTGCATTAAACTCACTCTTATAAATAGCACCTTCTCCTAGTGGATCAACCATTTTGCTGATGACAGACAATCTTTAGAGTGTGCTTGAAGGTTAAAAGATCTTAACCTTTGCCAGGGAGAATGATTTGCATGCGAGTTCAGCTTGTATAAACTTCACGGCGGTTTTAAAGATCTGAATGTGAAATGTGGCAAACAAAACATTTTGTCACCTGAGTTCCTCTGAGTGAACTGGCACTGTGACCTCCTTGACTTATCAGATCCAGTATCAAATCTAATTAGATTTGTTTTACTGTTTTCTGATTTTAACAGTTGTGGTTTCAGATGATTTTACAGTTTTTATGCTTGCTTGTGTTAGTGTACAGCACTTTGGTGTGTTGTTTTAAAAGGGCTTTATGAATAAAGTTGTACAGTATTGTAATGATAATCGATTTCTAAACACACATTAAAGTCGCCCTCCCTCAAACGCATAATTACATAGGGACTTATATTATTAATAGAAGTGGCTACAGCTTAACAATCGTCCAGCAAACATCCATTAAAATCTTAAGAGAACAGAGAAAAAGTCAAAAACAAGATGAAACCGGACACAGTTGGAACTGCTTACCCTTTTTGTCCATTAACCACATAAACAACAACCAGGGGATGAAGCCCACTGGGCCCCACAGCACCAGAACCGCGATGTCAGACTTGCTGAATCCATAAGCCTGAACGGCTGAGTTCTCAATGGGACCCCAGAAGTTCCACACCATCCCCTGCAGTAGACCCAGCAGGGAAAACAGGGTCAGAACCAGCCATCTTCGGCCGTAAACCCGGCTGTGGACTGGCTGGGTGTTAGTCCCCACGTAAGCCGGACCGAGAAGGGGCTCCCTTTCCGCCTCGGTGCTCGACCCAGCACCCATGGTAGTTGCTGTTGTCCGTTTAATTAACAAATTCCGGGTTTAGCGGCTGTTCTGTAATAGGAAATTGACGCAACAATCAGATTCTGTTGACAACACAAACCAAAACAGACGACTGGCCTCTCTCTTGTTTGTGATACTTTACTGCGCATGTCAGAGCGGAAGCAGTGCGTAACACGGAAACTGCTCCTCCGGAGCGGACATTTTGGTTCCGGCTGGCGTTGGTTCAACAGAGACGCAGCGCGTGCCGAGCCAAAATGGAGCATTGTACGTTCAAATGAAACCGTTCAGCGTCATGTGACTTGTGTTTACATCCGCCAAAAGTTCAGGCGCACGTGTTCGTGATAGGTGACGGGTGAGCCCCCGTTTCTCTTCATTTCTTCGGAGCTTGGTCCATAAACTTCCGGGAAATATTTGACTTCGTGTTGACAACCAGAAGCTAGCTAACAACATCGGTTGTATTTTTTCTTAAATGAGTAAATGTATTTACTAAGTACATTAGCGCTGAGGGTGTCAGTGTTTGCTCCGTCTCTAGGTTAGACTTCACCTGATTTGTTTTATAATTTTCCACTCAAATAAAAAAGTTGCTTTGTGTGTGTTGGCTTAAGCTATGGCTAACTTTGACAACACATTAGAGATTTAGCTGCAGCCTGAAGCGTGAGGAGTTGACTAAAGTTGAATATTTAAATAAAATATGACTTTAAACACAAATACTGTTTAAAAGTAGTAACTAAATGAAGCTCAGCCAGTGATAAACATTCATTTTGAATTAGACAGTGAATACAAAGAATATTCAGCATAGGACAAAAAGGCTTGTAAATTATTGGCATAAGAAAAAAGATAGTCATAAGAAATTAATTTTCCATTTCTTGTTTCATCACAGTTTTTTTTTTAATCCAGGTAGTCTCATTGAGCCACGAGAACTCATTTTCAAGCGAGACCTGTTAGGAAGCAGATGGTGGGGGTTGAGTGCCTTGCTCAGGGGCCCAGGGTGGGGCGAATGAGGGTGGAGGCAGGTGTGGGTGTTTCACCTTTTTCCACCCAC
>JARVGS010000001.1:20773092-20788906 GCA_031762315.1 Hypsolebias antenori | reverse complement strand
TCGACGTACGGCGGTATCGACCTACGAACGGTTCTTAGGTCCGGAACCCGTTCGTAAGTCGAGGACCACCTGTATATGTAGTGTCTGTGGTTTTGCTATGCTATTTGTGGACAAGAACCGTTACAGAATCTGGCCACATCTCCATTTAGATCCTTTTTTTTTTTTGTATTACTATCTATGCGGAAGACAATGATGCAATTGTCTGGGTCTGTTAATTTGTTCATTAGTCTTTCTCTTGGCAGACTATTTCATTAACAAACATATAGACCTTTAATGAACTGTTCAGGTACTAATCATTAGATACACGTCTAAAACTCCTTAACTTTAGAAGCCAACCCTAATTAAAACCCTAACCCTAAGTTAGTCAGTTTTACAGATGTTGAGATAGAATTTGGTGTCTGCTGATTATCTGTTAAACAGTTGACCAGACAATCTGAAACAAAGAATAAACTATTTTTAGTTTTCATTGTGTGAAGATAGAGTAGTTTAGCAGCAATAAAAACAAAAAACTTGGATGTTTTCCCATTTCATATATGGTCATATATGGCTATGCACTACAAAGTAAATTTAGCTAGCAATAAAATGCTATTGGGATTAAGGAGCTAAGGCTAGGTGATATGGACCAAAATTGATATCTCAATATTTTTAAGATGAATGGTGATATACAATATAATTTTCCCCCTTAAATTAATAAAAATATATTTCTGAGTAAAAGCTTTGTTCCAGTTGTTACACAGACACATATAGTAAACAGCTGTAAATGTACAAAATGTTAAAAAATAAACTATTTACATATACAGTATTAGTTTATTTTTATACCTTTATTTACATATACAGTACATGAATTAAATAATAATCCTCTTCAGCTGTGCCACCTTCACATTAGTAAGAGAGTGAGAACTGCAGCTGCAGCTCTGACAGACTTCAGCCTCCTTCCCTGAAACAAACCACGGGTCAAAACCCATTTAGCCATGCTGCGCGTTATGAGAAGAAAAGTGAGAGGTGGCCCCATGACATTAATAAATCAGCAGCTTATCATATCGCTAAAGACACAGTCTTTACATTAATGGCTAACACAACGGCTAACTTTGGCCATTTTGCTCCACAGTTGAGACTGGGACTGTGTCAAAGCACTGTTACCTGTTCTACAATACACTTCTACCGCAAGGATTTATATTGAAAGTGCATTTTTTTAAATATATTATGTTAAATTAGCAGGGAGACTCCCATTGTGGTTGTTCATAAAAATGACCAGCAATGTAAAACATATCTTTGTCTATGTGGAGCTCAAAAATAATTCATTAGTCTATTTTTCCCATCCTGATTCTCCCGGCAATCCAAGGAGCTTCCAAAAATGGCAGTCATCACTTAAATTGGTATTGTTAGAAACAGAGCTTCTGTAGAATATAGTTAATTTTTTTTAAAGCACTATAATACAATTTTGTTTTGAAAGTGGTGTTTACTTAGTTTTTTTGTACGAATCTGATTGTGTTGTTGGTGTGGTGAGTTTGTGAAACAAGAGTTTTCAGTGGAACAACACTTTAGGTCAAACTTTGGTTTGATTTGGTCAATACCCTTGTAGTCTTGGAGCTGTTACTGATTCATGTAGAGATGAAAGAAAATGGTTAAGAGGCTAGATGCATATCTGACAGGAAACAGATTTGGCCCTAAGTTACACTTTTCAAGTAGTTTTATTTTGATTTTAATCACGCTTTATCACGTTTTGCAGTAGAGCGTTCCAGTGGATTATAACAGGCAAAAAGATTAAAAAAAAAAAGTTTTCAATCAAGTTTAGCCTAAAAAACTAAAGGCATCACACTAGGCATAGAGTCCATTCAAAGAAAATGTATCATAAATCCAAAATAAATGACAATTAAGCAAGCACTTAACTAAATAAAGAGCTAGAAACTAGGCCTTTCACAATAAACAACAACTCAATTAATCGCACGATAAATGAAAATTATCAACCTCATTTTCATTTTTCGTTAAAGTTTTTTCGTGTCTCTTTTTCTACTGAAGGCACTTGATGACAAAAGACTAAACTCCGGTATTCTTCACTGACCCCTCCCTTTCTCTTTTTTTTTTTTTAAATCTGTTAACTGTCCAAAATTGCATTTTTGGATTGTTAAAAGAGCTAAGCTATGAGCTAAGCTAACAGGCCGACCTCGTTGGGAAAGAAAAAAAAAAACTCCATCATTCAAGTTCCAAAATTCACGGTTGAAACACGTGCTTTCATGTAAAAAGTTGTTTTTCTCTGCAAAAAGAAGCTGAGAACTAGTTTACTTTTTTTTTTTTTTATTAAAAGCTTTGTGTGAAAAATGCTATGCTAAAGAGCTCAAACCACACCGAGCGTCCTCCATTTTGAGAACTGAAAAAAAGGAACAAGAGAGAGCCCATGTCACGTCAAGGTGCCTCCCTCTCATTTTTCTTAAAAAAGAGACACGCTGCTCGCTCCCTCACTATCCATCCTTTGGTTCAAACAGTCTAATACTGCCATCCGGAGGTCAAAAACTATATTACACACAATTTAAATTGACCAACATTTCTTCTTAAATTTGACAATAATTACTAAATAATTATTGTCAAATTTCAAACAATATTATTGTTTATCGTAATAATTTCTAAGATAATTAATCGCCCAGCAAAATTTGTTATCATGACAGGCCTACTAGAGACACAAGATATCCACAGGAAAAAACAGCTGACAGCAAAGAAGATGTAAAAAAAAAAAAAAGTAGAGGATGAATACGAAATAAAGTTTTAATTTTAGTTTAAATGTGCTTTCTTCATATAGCTAGATTTACAGCTTGATCATAGAACATCTACTTGTACTTACATTTACTTTCTTTACTGGATTTTTCCATTCTCTGTCACGGTTTGTAGAGTTTATTCCCTGAACCCATGCAAAGTTACACAAGGGAAAAACGCTGATGTGGCATGATTGCGCACCTTTTGTGGAGGTGGCTAATGTGTAAATACTTTTGGAAATTAGAGCTATTTTTGCATTTTTGTTTAAAAATAGCCACAAGGAAGTGAATAAGCAAAATTGTCGAGGACTTTCAGCTCTGTTCTGTTCAGAATGTTGCATGGAAATGAAGAGGGAGGCAGAGAGGACGGTAAATACTGCGTGAGGGAGAATAAGGAGAGCTGACAGGAACATATCTGAAAGCTGGATTGTTCTGCATCGCTGAAATAAACAAAAAAAATTTGAAGGGAGGGACACACACATACACATAGCGAGAAAAGCAGGCGAGTGCAGGATCCAGTCTTTGTTCTTTGGCATGTTGGTGCGTCGACAACAGACGCACACGGACGTCAGGCTGCCATAACTCATCATCATCCCACAGAAGAAGAAAGAAACGAGAAAAAGAGGTAGATCGCTGTTATCAGCACAATACAAATAACAACACAGTTGAGTCTGTCAGGTCGTATTGTTGAGAGCACGACTTGTCTTCCTGCTCTCCCCAAACACACAAACTAAATCCAAATCCTACAAACGCTGCTATTTCTGCACATCAGTCGTCCTTTGCGTCACCGTAAGCTATCCCACATTTATTGTACCGGTACTGATGGACAGATATTAGAGCTCTGCTGATGCATCAACTGCTATTTATTTAATATGCATACCATTACATCCATTTGGTTTGGTTTTGACATTTTACCGGGGTGGCTGCGGGCAGATATTTGCTCAGTCACGACCTGGAGCCTTACTAAAGATAGACGAGAGACGGACACGTCAGAGTGGATTTCTGGGCTCTTCTGTTCACGCTGCGTATGACACGGTTAGCAGCTGAGCGGCTGTAGGTCCGGCTCTACGCCGCGTATGTACTTGCACATATGCGTAGGCCATCTTGTCAGCCACGCGAGGGCCTCTCTATTGGGTGCATTTCTGTTTTTAACTGTCTGTTCATACCCCTAAGAGACAGGCAGGGACACCGAGACTGGGCTTGTCCGAATGTATTACAGTAACCATCTGGAAGATGGTGAAAAGGAGAGGAAGGGAGGAAGAAAGTGGGACACAACAACAACAAGCCATGGGCTTTCCCATCTGTGACACTCAGACTGTCCAATACGATCACTGCCTTTGGAACCCACAATTCTCCAGGTGTAAACAATGGATGCACATACATCCTGAACATACACACACTGAAGTTAAAACTAATAATCAATTGGTACATCAGGCTTAACGACTATATTTATTATTTGTTTATGTTTTACAGCACGAAAAGGAAGTTATTTCATTCAGATGACGCAGCATCAACTCAGTCTCTGTCACTGAAAAATGCAGTCCAAATTCTTTCAATTCCATGTCTCTACGTATCAGAATACAGTATAGAACAAATGATCTGGTCCAAGAGGGTACAGAAAACCCCACCTTCCATCTTGTGGTTATTTATCAAACAAAAATGAAGCCAACATAGAGAAAATGTGTTCAAAACTCCTGGGAGTCTACCCTGTGATCCAGCAGTTTCGATAACATTTACCAGCAATAACTCTCAGTAACTTTCTGTATGACTTTTTCCACTTCTTACATAGCTGTTGAGGAATTCTGTCCCACTCTCATCTACAACGTTCCTTAAGTTAATTGAGGTTTGCTTCAGTCAGATTCAGATCTGGACTTGGACAGGTCTGTTGCAATGTCTTGATTCTTTTCTTTTTACACCATTCTGTTGAAGATTTGCTGCTGTGTTTGGGATCATTGTTCTGTTTTATGAACTAGATTTATTCAAGATTCAGCGGTCAGAGGAGTTCATAGTCGACTCAATGACTGCAAAGTCCTGTAGCTGCAAAACAAGCCCAAATCTTGTGCGCTCCACCACAGTGCTTGATAGTTGGTATGAAGTGTTAGTGCTGATATGTTGTGTTTGGTTTTCTCTTAACATGACAGTGCATTATGGGTAAACATCTGTACTTTGGTCTCATCTGTTTAAAATGAATTCTTTCAGAAGTTCTGTGGTTCTTTCTAGAGCCCAACCAATCTGGAAATTTTGTCTGTTGCCAATACCAATGTTGGGAGGTGACACGACTGCCGATAACCGATGTAATGGTAGATTTTTAAAATGATTTGTTTTTAGCTTTGACCACCTCCAAGAATCCACGTAAACGGCGAGTGGAACTGGGCATGTTAATTGAATGCAACTGTTAGCAACCATGAAGTTAAGCAAATCAGATCCATGAGTTACTCCCACAGTAGGTTTACAAGTGGTGCACTGGTCATAAAACCAGTCCTAAAGTGTGTTCACGTTTTCTATCCTACATTATTCACCATAAAGTTATCAACTGTGTTACAAAAATATCAATTAGACAAAAAAAAAAAACCCTTCCCTGTTCATTGTTTACAGTCAGTCACGTATGTTGAAGGCCTCATTAGTTTTGACCACAGCAGCGTTTATTTTTGTTTGTAGAAAAGTTAAGATTTCAGACAAAAAAAAAAATAAAAGAAATCAAAGAAACTTTTTTAAAAACTTAAAATATTTAAAAGCCAATGCCTTGTGAGTCGTTTTGACTGGAGGACAGTAGACGGGCTAAAATAAAAAAAATTAAATACACTTCTTCCATCTTTTCTTTCAGACACAGAAGCGGAGAGAAACGCACTGAAAGAGCACGTTTACCCCAAACTACGCGACTTTTGCAGGGAGAACTATGGGATTGAATTCCAGGTAAGCTCTATTTTGTCTTATTTTTTTTTTTGTTGCTTTGTTGTGTACCATACTTTTGGCACTAGAGAACTCACGGTTTGGAGCATAAATCTGCATGTACGTCATGCCTTAAACAGCAGTGGGAAGGTGGAAGGGTTCTTAGAACCTCCTGTAGAAGTCCACAGAAGGCCAGCAGCGATAAGGCTCCCATCGGTGTCAGCAGGCACACGTAGAAGGATAAGGCAGCTTGACGCAAGGGCTTTCCCTTTGTTGTTGACAGAGAACTGCCGCATTCTCTCCGTGGCGACCACTGATCACCTTCATTTGCATTGCAAATCAGTGTACACGGAAAGATCACTATCAGAGGTTTGTTTGTTTAACAAATCTGGGAGAGCCCTCGAGTCAGGGGGAGATTTGTGCCATAGATTGTTCCTGAACAGCTGCGTAAAGATTTGTTTCCGGAAAGGTAGACAGACATCTGAATTGTTTCAGAAAACTGTAAATCAGCAGGATGTCGGCGGCTAATTGTCTTCTCACACCGAGAAACGTCTGGATCACAACAAACAACTCCGAGCATACACACAACAGCCAAAGATTTGCCTTTAAAAAATGTTTAAATAGAAAAGGATTGCACAGATTGCTGCATGGTTGTGTATCATTTGGATTTTTGGCTCATGGGGAGTTTTTTTTTTAAATCCCGTTTTCCACTCTACACAGTATTTAAACAATACAACAAGCTACGTGGTGGAAGATCACTTAATGCTTGGATGATGTTACTACCACAGGTTTCACTTCTGTAACAGGTTCTATAGGCATGAGATCAGCAGACCCATTTCTGCTGTATATTCTCAATGACCAACAGTGTACACAGTTTACACATCATGATTACACTGCCATCATGCTCTTCTACCCTTCACCTTAGACTCCAATGCATTGCCATCAGTAGGCCTGTCACAATAACAAATTTTGCTGTGCGATTTATTGTCTCAGAAATTATTGCGATAAACAATAATGTTTGAAATTTGACAATAATTAGTAATAGTCAAATTGAAGAAGAAATGTTGGTTATTTTTGCATGTAGTACATTTTTTCAATCACTGGATGGCAGTATAAGACTGTTTGAACTGAAGGATGGATAGTGAGGGAGCGATCAGTGTGTCTCTAAGAAAAATGGGAGGAAGGCCCCTTGACCTGAAATGGGTTATTTCCTTTTTTTTTTTTTTTCAGTTCTCAAAACAGTGGATGCTCGATGTGGTTTGAACTCTTTAGCATAGTATTTTTCACACAAAGCTTTTAATAAAAATTAAAAAAAATCAGTAAAGTTCTCTGCTTCTTTTTGCAGAGAAAAACAACTTTTTACACAAAGGCACGGGTTTCAACCATGAATTTTGAAACTTCGATAAGACAGAGGTTTTTCCCCTCTGAGGTCGGCCTATTAACTTAGCTCGTAGCATAGCTTCTCAGCTTAGCTGCTTTCAACGATCCAAAAACGCAATTTTGGACGGTTAAAACAGATTTTAAAGAGAAAAGAGAAAGGGAGGAGTCAGTGAAGAGCACCGGAGTTGAGCTTTTGTCATCCAGTGCCTTCAGTTGAAAGAGAGCAACATAAAGAAACGATAAAGCCGGTAAATGAAAATGAGGTTGATAATTTTCATTTATCATGCGATTTATTGATTTATTGGTTATTGCAACAAGCCTATCCACCAGATGATAAAACATCAGGAGATTCTGCATCAAATATTTCTTTTAAAAATCTTCAGTTGATCCAAAGTGCTATTGCCAGAGTTCAAACTGGAGTTAGGGTTGGCTTGTTATACTGCTATAGACTTAGACTACTGGAGGACAAATTTACCTCATTTCCTTAAATTAATTGTTACAATTGAATAGTTTGCATTTGAAATTATTTATATTATAACGTGATTCTCGACCTGCCATTGTGTATCTGTTCCTACCAAACCCAGCCGGTCGAAGCAGATTGCCTCTTGTTCTGAGCCTGGTTCTGCTAAAAGTTTCTTCCTCATGAGGGAGTTTTTCTTTTCCACTGTTGCCTTTATACTTGCTCAAGATGAGACTCTGTGGCTAAAATAAGACTCAAATCAGTCTGCTCCTCAGATATATAAAGTTATTAACTTACATTTTTATGAATGTTTCACTTCAGTGCCCTGAGACGACTTCTGTTGTGACTTGGCATAATGCAAATAGTCTGAATTGAGGTTGCTGCAGAAGTTTATGTCCAACCAAGATTATTGTGGACCAACCACTCTTCTTCACAAACTGTTGGGAGCCCATTGGGTTCTTCAAACACACGTAAAGAGTCTATGAAAACCCTGCAAAGACCAAGGTTATTCAGTATAAAGAGGGTTTTTTTCCTGTTTATGTTATTCGGCAAGTGCTGAGAGTTCCAAAGGCGATGTACTGTAAGTGATGATTTGCTTATTTTTGTCGACAATCTGCAGTTAATATTTCGCCAGTCCCTCTCGTGAGAACGCACATGAACATGACTGTGTGCAGCAAAGAAAGCGTAAGAAAGCGGGGGTCTCTCCGGCCACGTGTCCGTCTGGTGATTCAGCTCGCTGTGATGAAGCGTGAGCTGAAATGATTATGCAGAAGGCTCGGAAGTTAATTCCATGACTCACTTGGATTGCTCTTCATCCTCCTACTCCTCCTCATCCTCCTCTGCCCAGTTCCGGTGCGTCTCTTCTTCACTTTCATTTAAGACTTGTCTGCAGTCACCTTTCGCTGGAGCTTGGTAATGATCTGCGTGACTTTACGTTTAGCTCATCATTTCCCCGTATGAAATCTCATATCCTTTCCACAGCTTTGTACAGTCAGAGTAGACTGTCTACCTTGATGAACTTTTTTTAATTTTTTGCTTTGATTTGTAATTTAAGAACAGTCCAACCTCTTCTTTCACATCCACATTGACACACAAACTGTTGGCTGGCAGATGCTGACACATATGCCAAGCTTCTGAAAACCAATTCTCCCAGGTCTCTCTCATAATTTGACTCTGTTTCCATTTGGAGCATTCCCTTAATGGGGTGGAGAAGGATCGCGGGAGATGGAGCAAGAGGAATAGGGCACAGAAATCCAGCCCAGGGGCCGAGGTCTGCGTCCTCATTCAGTCAATGTACAGCTGCACCAGGAGGGATGATCTATTTTTTAATACCATTTTTATTCTTGTGTGCCCTGCTCTTTTTCTCCATTTAATCATTATGTTGCATGTGTGATATTTAAAGATACAATGTAAAACATTCTAGTTAAAGAATGTGGCCATGGTGGTTGCAAGAAAGATCACGATCAGAAAGGTCAGTATATCTGTCGCCACACTGGATTACTGTCCATTCAACTAAAGCCCTATTCGCACGGGATTAGTTTTCCCTAGGGGCCACACGTAACCAACAAATTACTCCCCAATGTCTGCTTTTTATGTGGTGCATTTGCACGGGATAACCAAAGCCTGCGATTTAGCTGAAAGTTACGGACATCTTCCGACTGTGACGTTAACACGTTGCAAGTCACATTAAGTTCAGATGGACAACCCGTCACCGGCCGTGCATGTCCGCTGACCAATCAGTTGAAATGGACTTGCGACCTGTCCAGGGAGCCCCCCACCTCTTGTACAGTGATGGTTAGACATGGGCACCAGTGAAGATTCCGAAGATTTATGGACTACGTTGCGCCTCGCTACATCGTCCGCAGTCGAAGATGTTTTTCCGACGTAACGTTACCAGAGTTACAAGCCATCATTTCCGACGTCATTGAGAAGCTACGGTAATAGCATGACTTGTTGGGTGAGTTTTACCACAGCCGCTTGGACGTCGTATTAGCCCTGTTAGCATGATTAGTGTTACTGCACAATGGATAGACAAAAACTTTGAACTTAAAAAGGCTGTCCTTCATGCACAGGAGTGCAGAGGATCCCACACTGCAGCTAGGAAGCCAAAACAAGTCTCCACAAGTGAGACAGCATCACAGGTGACTATTGTTTACAATAGCATTTAACACTTTTCATTTAATATAAGTCAAAATGCTATGCATATGGCTGTTACTGAATATATGTTACCAGCTCTTACAGCTGTACACAATTTTTGTAGCAAATAAGCCTAAATAAGAGGACTATGTTCTGACAAAAGAAAGCATAAAAAATATCGATATTGGTTATCAGCCAAATAATTTTTAACATATCGGCATATCAGCCAGAAATCCAATATCGTGCATCCCTACAACCTAGTGATGATCTTTAATAGCGTTCATGGAGATGGAAATCTAGCTAAATGTTTTATCAAGTCTTAAGTCCTTCAGACCAAAGCTAGATTTTTTTCCCCTTGTAGGAATAAAATCCTAAAGCTGTAATCATAGCTGAAGGTAGAGTACACCCGAACAAAACAGTATTATCTGTAACTTTTGGGCTTTTGGAGTCCATATAATCTGTTCCTTCTGTAACTTTTGGGCTTTTGGAGTCCATATAATCTGTTCCTATTGTGTGAACATACATTCGATACTTGTATAAACTCATGGACCCTCATTTCCAAAAATCAACTAAGTTCACGGTCTTTGATGAGAAAGTGAGATTCATGGGGGTGTTTGTCTTAAGTTTAGGGGGCTGAGGGCTGCATTCCTTCTCTGGCAGTAACTCAGGAACAAAGGTAATACAGAGAGGAAGGTTGTGTGTCTGCTGGGAGGTGTGTGTGGTAGTGGTGGTGGGAGTGGGCCGATGGAATTACACCGCCAAAAGCATTTGGCCAAGTTTGTCTTTTTACGGCCGTCCAGTTTTGTGTTCCCGATGTGATGCTTTTGCTCCCCGTTTGAGAAAAAAAGGGGGACTGCAGCTGTCATTTTTATTAGAGGAGTTTTATAGCGAGACTTAATGGCTTAAAGTGACAGCTCCCACTTTTTTCCCTTCTCGCAGTCTCACCCATGAGGCCTTTTAACTGAAGCAAGTCAAAGAGAATTTGCTCGCCTTCTGTGTGCCCACCTTTGACTTTCCCACCCCTCACCCATGTGAAAATCCAAGCTAAACAATAAAAAAAGACAAAAATCTAACTTTGAGAACTCAGAACAAGAATATTTGAATCTGTATACAGTAATCATTGTCTTAATGGAATAAATCTATACATTTGGCAATCTACAATTGTTTAGTCTGAATCCCAAAAGTTCTTGAATGCTTTCTGCTGGCCGGATCTCCGAGCGACTCAAAGACTCGTTAATTATTTGTGTAAAAAGCTGCTCGCTCGCAGGAGGTCTTTATTGATAACGGCCACAATGAACTTTGCACCTCAAACCTTGACCTTTGCTCTCTCTCTGCTCGATCATTTGAGGAATTTGCCTTTGGCGTTCGGTCTTTTTAAACTGTTTAAAGACAGTAGCTTCTAGTTCTTTTGTGGTCTTCTTTCTTTGATGATTTTTTTTTCTCAATTCTTGTCTGCGAGTGGAAGTGATTGACATATCAAAGTTTAGCCCAAAATGTGTTAATAAGTTGTCTTTTAAAATTATGACATTTGTTGTGTTTAGATTCATGTTCTAACACACAATACACAAACACCAAAAGAACAAGCAAGTCGAGATGCATGATTTTGGACTTTTGGCCAATATTCGATATACCAATATGTTAAAACTTATTTGGCGGATAGCCAATACCAATATTTTTTATCCTAGACCTACTTACAGAGACTAAATAGCTTTTTCTGCTGTGGAATTAAAATACTACATTATTCTGCATGATCTTTGTCAGTTTGGCCTGTTATCAAATGCAGATGCCAAAAAGGGGGCTGAAAATGATATAACACTTCAACTTGGGTTATGTTTAATATCAAATTTAAATGTCAAATGTTATTTTTATGCCTTTATTTACATTCCTGTGTATATATATGTACCAGTATGCAGCATCTTTTATATCAGTGACTTATTTTGATGGAATGGCTGATGTCCGATATTTAATTTTATCGCTAATATCGGCCGATACCATACCGATATTATTGTGCATCCCTACAAGCAATTGTTTTTTGTGTTGATTAAATTGATTTTAATCTTTTCCATTTTTCGTTGTTATACAGAAACCTGGTTGTTGCTCTGAGTACTTTCTCTCCTCAGTATTGGAATCATCTTGGCACCGCTCGTTTCAGGGTTTATTGAAGGTCCTCTGGGTGTCTGAATGGCTTTTCTGTGGGCTGGCATTATTCAGGATGCGTACAGCCACTCTTTTGAAGTGGAAACGTGGTCTCAGTGGGGATTTGGCCAGATCACACTCATAATTCGTATTGAGAGGAAGGTCGGTTCGCCCTACTCCAGCCAGAACTCTCCCCTCTCTGTTCCGTGTTCATCTCAAAATGATTTGGGGATTGGCTGAGAAAGGCGATGCATGCTGAGATAGAAAGGAACAAGAAAAGCACCTATAACTAAAGTGTGCTCCCTCCTCAGGGCTCTCAACTGAGTTTTAATAAGTCTTGTACTTCATTCTTTATATATACAGTATATATATATATATTTTTTTTTTGCTAATTTTTATAGTTTTAAGATTACTTCTGTTATCAGGTAATGAACAGATAAAAAAAAAAAAAAAACATTTGCTATAAGCTTGCATTTGAGTCTTGTTATGAAAGTAAAATGCTTCCAAAATTGGGAGATGTAATTAATTTTAATTGGCTTTATGGCTGTCGTGTTCAAACTGATAAGCAACTTTATCTTTGCTTCTTGACAGCTCCGATATGTTTATTATGTCTTTGATGTGAATTTGCTTAGAAGTGACGATACAAGTAAATTAGTTAAGTTATGCTTTTTGATGTTTTATTTCATTCATTGTGGACGTTTCCTTTCCCTCTATGCTAATTGTAATCAACTTTCATTTTAATTTTTTAAATTTTTGATTTGCCACATAAGTTATGTGAAAGAAAAGAACATAGGATTTTATCTGCATCCAGATAATGCGAGACAGAAGTAAAATTGGGTTTCAGTAAATCACCAACCTGAAGATGCACAAGTTTTATTTATCATTTCATGGCCTATTTCAATTTCCAATTTTTAAAAAGCTTCACTCTTGCCAATATCAATTTTAGCAGATTTCAATTACTGACATAATGCAGTAGCTTCTGACGCCTTTTGTGATTGCTATCACTTTGTTTTCAAACTTTAACAAATCTGGTAAGTCAATGACTTTAATTTTATATTTTTCACTATAAAAATCCACAGTGAAGTTATGCTATCACTACCACAAATGATGACTTAACTGTGGTACAATCTCAGAACGGGAAAAACTAAAAATTGTATTTGAACATGAGATTACTCACAGGTCATTCTGATGAAGCTAAAGATCTTCCAGTTCTGGTCACAAGCCAGTTATTTACTGCGTCCGTATTAGTAACATTTGTGTTTTACAGTTGGACATTATTATTTTGCATCGGATCAAAAAAGTTATGTTCTTAGTTAAATGATGAGTTTTTGTGTTAAGGTTGGAAATAGTGTATCTGCTTCAGTGCCTCTTTCCTGTGGGGTCCCGCTTGGCTCGGTTCTTGGACCCCTTCTGTTTTCACTCATCTGCTCCCTCTGGGGTCTATCTTGACGAAACATGGTCTTTCATTCCATTGGTATGCTGATGATTGTCAGATTTATTTGTTCTTGAAACCTAATGGTTCTTGCTCTATTCATCCTTTGTTAAAATGCTGATGACATCAAAGCATGGATGGCCCAAAACACATTTGTTTTCTCCGGCTTTTGACACAGTGTGATTTGATTTTGTTTTTTATTGCTATGTGTTTTTATGGGTTTCTTTTGATGCTTTAATTATCTTTTCAGTACTATCATCATATTTTTCCCAATATATTACTCCCATTGATTTTTGTTGACTTCAACACATAAATTAACATGCAATATCGTGTATCTTGAGATGTCATGCGTGACGCTTCATACAACTTTCTACAAGTTTCATTAAAATGTGTCCAGTGGCTCCTGAGATACTATAACAGTCAAGCACACACAAACACACACACTCTCACACACATAGGTAAAAACATCATTGTTCACTTTCACCTTCCGGTGGTGAGTGATAAATATCAGTTTATGGACTCCCAACAGTGAGGTTGTTTTTAATAACTAGATATTCAAGTGTACAAACATTAGTCCACCTGTCTTCTTCACATGTGCACACTGTGCGTATATACACTTACACTTTGTCACAGCACACAGAGTGAGGCAATTAAAGCTGCTCCACCAGCACTGTTTCTGTTTGAGGTCATCAGCAGTTAAAGGAGGTGTCTTTGTGTGCCCAACGCCCTCCTCTACCCACCACTGAAACCACCGCTCTTAACGATTGTCTGTCACCTTGCCAGATGCCAGAGGGTGGGCTTTCACGCACCGCTGGGCATGGAGCCATGGAAATCCCACAGCGTGCACAACACTTTGGTTTTGTTCTGCGTACGCATGTGTGACTGTGTGGGAATGAATGAGTGTTGGGTGTAAACAGAAGGCAGCAGTTCTGAGAGCCAAGGGTTACAGTTGTTTATGCATTTATGCATATCTGGAGGCAGCTTCAGAGTTTGAGACTTCACATTTCGTATGGGTGCATGAAGTACAGGGTGTCTTTTAAATTTGGATGGTATATAAGTTGTAAATAAAGGAAAACATAATAATCTTGCTTCATCACATGTACCACATGTGGTGCTAATGACAATGAATAATCTCTGACTCTGACTCTGATAATGATTCACAAGTCTATAAAACTGGATAATTTACTATAAAACACTGAAAAGCAACAAATAGGTGTTTTAGCTGAATTTTTTTTTTTGCATCAGTTCACTTAACAGCACTGTGTGTAAGAAAACTGGGACACTTTGGTTTGGTTTGTTTTTAAGTAGAAGTTTTTCCAACTCTCCTCTATAATAGAGTTTTAGCTGCTCAATTATTCACCTAATTATTCGTGGCCTTCCTTAGTGTAACACATCTAAAGAAAGCCAATTTACATGGCATTAATGATTTTCTAAAGGAATTGTATATGTTTTTTTTTCTTAACGCCGGACAGTTCTATTTTTATTTTAGTGTAATATTTATTTAAACATTTGGCTTAGACAGGTTTAATGGTGTAGAGGCAGGTCAGCTGACCCGAGACCCAAAAGTCCCAGGTTCGATCCCCAGTAATTGCACATCTCGTGGTGTCTCTGAGCAGCACACCTTATCCCCAATTGCTCCCCGGGCGCTTTCAATAGCTGCCCACTGCGCCACCTGAGTGTATCCCAGGTGTGATGGGTTAAATGCAGAGAGCCAATTTGGCCATTGTACGGGAACATACAACGATGACAACACATAACGCATTATTATTATTAAACCTTTCTTAAGTTTGTTTTTACAATTTACTAAAGAAGTTTTCAGTTGTGCTTGTGGATTAATATTTTTTTTAAAAAGCATAAAAAATAGACAAAGCAACAGAGGAACTTACTTACTGGAGACCCATTAACAATGAATTGTTGCAAAGTATGCCTGTGTTTAACCTGTACTACAACTGTATTCTTTTTGGGGGTGCAGTGCTAAAACATGTCTCTTCAGTTCACACTTAGGATGTTGAAATAACACTTCCATCTCACACCAGGCTTTCTCTTTTAAAATGAAACTGTCAATGTAGCAATCAGTGGCAATTTTAGACTCTTTTTGGGGTGCTCAAGCACCCCTAGACTTTTAACTTGGCATCCCTGAAAAGGTAAGGAACCATCATTTGGATTTTGTAAGGCATCTTAGTTCTCAGACCTTAGATTCAACAAAATAGTTAATGAGTTTGAAATAAATATGGAATAAATTATAACATTCTTAAACGGGCCAGAAAAGTCAGATTTTTTTTTTCTCCATTTTTTTGCACTAATCAGCTCCTCACCGCCACCTGTCAATCAATCCAGTACGCTCGTTATCAACTGACCAATTGACAACCTCAATTTGTCCCAAAGGTAGACGTTCCTTACCCCCTTTTCCTCCAACAACATTATCTGGGTTTTGCATTACGAACGCTTTGCAGTCATAGAGATTTCGTGAAAAAATTTCAGAAATAAATGGTTAAACTTTGTCACTGAAACATGTAATTCAGGCACGTTACCCTGTGTGTTTTGAGATTGGAATAGAGTTTATTCCATTTCCAAAACCTAAAGGGAGTCTGGGAAAATGTAAAAGATGGATAAAGGCCAGCGGCCGACCTCATG
>JARVGS010000001.1:20758268-20770902 GCA_031762315.1 Hypsolebias antenori | reverse complement strand
GAGTTTCCAAAAGCAGAATGGGAGGAAGATCTTTCAGTTATCAGGCTCCTCTCTTGTGGAACCAACTTCCAGTTTCTATCCATGAGGCTGACACATTGTCCAGTTTTAAGACTGGACTTAAGACTTTCCTTTATGATAAATCCTATGGTTAGGATTGGCTTGGGTTTCCTGAGCTGTACCTTACTCATGCTATAGGCTTAGACTGCTGGAGGACAAACTGACCACATTTTTTTCACTCTGCTACTGTCTGTACTTTCTCTGCTCAACCTGTTTTGTATTTGTAATTATTTTTTCTATCCTTGACATGTTTATTTGTCTTTCAGGTACACCTGGACCTATAGCTAGACTGACCTTTCTGTGTTCGCTTGTCTCTCCTTTCTGTCCTCTCAACCGGCCAGTCAAAGCAGATGGCCGCTTGTCCTGAGCCTGGTTCGGCTGGAGGTGTCTTCCTTTTAAAAAGGGAGTTTTTCCTTTCCACTGTTGCCATTGAGCTTGCTCAGAATGGGAGACTGCAACAAAGCCAAGATTAAACTTGTCTGCTGGATTCCTTAGATAGAGAACTTTACTAATTGGTTTTTTTCTATGTATGTGAATGTTCCTGTAAAGTGCCCAGAGACAACTTTGTTGTGATTTGGCGTTATATAATTAAACTGAATTGAATTGAATCATTGTATGTTCCTATACAAAGACAAAATTGGCTCTCTGCATTTAACCCATCACACCTGGAATACATCCAGGTGGAGAAGTGGGCAGCTAGGCACCCGTGGAGCAATTTGGGCTTAGTTGTACTGCTCAGAGACATCACGAGATGTGCAATGACCAGAAGTTCAGAAGTTTAGCGTTTATCTCAGAACTTTTAGCATATCAATTAGTGTATTCATCTTAGTGGACCATATATCTTTTTTTTTTTCCATTCATTCAACCTTTATTTATACAGGTTAATCTCATTGAGCCTCAGGGACTCATTTACAAGGGAGACCTGATTTCTAACAAAGAGTGATGACAACAGTGGACAACAAAGACAACAAAAGACAATCATAAAGATACATACAAATGTATTTTTTTAACAAGTGAAAATAAAATGGTAATTAAAAGGACAATTAAAAGGAATTAAATCTTAGATCCTTGTATACGGTTTTGTTTTATATTTCATATTTTTGGTATTTTTGGGTGTAATTGGGACCTTGAGTACATAATATCGTTCCATCTCATGTATGTGATACAAACAACAATAAAGAACCTTAAACCTTGAAACTTTTAAGTATTTGTCTGCTAAGTGTAGCTTTTTTGCTATTTATTTTTTGCTAATAGCTACCATTTGAGCTTCTTTAAAAACAAGTCAACATTTTATGCTCCTTTCAGCCTCTTTCTAATAATTTAATCTTTCAAAAAGCTTTGTAAGCTATTTTTTGGTTGTTGCTAATTTCAGATTTTTTGCTCATTTCTGTTTCTTGTTTGGCTAATTTCAGACTTAATTTATTCAGCTTCTCTCTGCCTATTTTAGCTTATTCTGTTAACTTCTGCTACATTTCTGCTCTATTCAATTTTTCTAAGCATTTACAGTATGCTTTTTATTCTGCTTTCCACTTTTATTTTCCTGGTTTCAGTGTCAGCTGATAAACTCACACGATCAGTTCAGTGATTTAAAAAAAATCAGCTGGTTTCAACATCTGCAGCAGCTTTCAGAAAATAACCATTCAGCAAGAAGCATCCTGCATTTTCACTGGAAATGCTATTTCTTTAGTTTCTGTTGATTTCAGCGATTACACAGCACCTCTTTTTGTGCTTTGTACATCAGGACTGATAAAATCAGACACAAAAGCTTCTTTTCATCTGTGGGACGGTCCCGTCCTCTGCTCCAGACTGACTTCCTGGGGAGACTGGTTTTCTTGTGAGACACACTGCAGACCATTTCTTTTAAAGGTTAGCAGCATTTGTGTGAAAACGTAGGGGGAATTTCATCGCTCTAAAGTGCACGCAGGAAATCATCAAGGCTGCATGTGGTTTCTGACATGACATTTAGATAAACTGGCACAAAGATAAATGAATGGGTGTTTGCTCACTTGCACCTGAGTTTGCTCAGTCATCCTTTCAAACATGTAGCATCTTTAGCTGGTAATTCCCACCAGTCACGCTGCACGAATCAAAAATCTGTTCTGGGAGCAGAAGGATGGAAGATTTTAATAAGCAACAGCAAACGCTTTAAAGATGGCCATTGGTTGATGATTTCAGATGAGCTTCAGCTCTGGGAATTACACCGTCTGAAGGTCCATTAGAGCGTTTCCTCTTTGAGGAAGAGCTCAAGTCTGCATCCAGATACCGGAAGCTGTTAAACCATTTCCTAGAGAAATAAGGAGAAGACTGCTTGAATTATTCAATTATTTATTTATGATTGAATTTATTTATTTATTTATTTTACTTGTTCAGTCTGTGAAGACAACGAGACCACACAGGAAGTGATATTTGCTGTCTAATGTGGAATAGGTTTCTTCTTAAAAAATAAATGAACAATACATATTAAAAAAAATTTCCCCATGTGCCAGGATGCAGTTTACTATACCATATTATTTTACATTATTAGTGTTTAGTGTATATTTTAGATCCTTATACACTGCTTCTTTTTATACTTTACATTGTTGATATTTTTGGGTGTACAGTAACTGGGACCCTGAGTACACAATTTTGTTCCACCTCGTGTACCACATGTGATGCAAATGACAATAAAGATATTTGAACTTGAACTAAAGTGTAGAATATTTATTATCATTTTGTTCTCATTTAAATTAGATTAAAGAACGGAGATCTGAACTGTCACATGCGCATGATGAATAGCTGTGGGAGTTGCTGATCACTCAGCAGCCGATAAAGAAACTGCTGACATGATGGCAAACTGTACAAAACTAACCAGAGCAGCACTGACAAAGTAAAAGGAAGCTGGTGTAAAAGAGGTTAAACCCAACCTTTGATGTGGATGTGCCCACGTATTGTATCTGAAAAAAAAAAAAAAAAGTCAATTTTCAGCGTGTTGCAAAATGTGTTGCTGCACCGCCACTGAAGTTCCTCTTCAGAAATCAAGCCGACTCACAAATGACAAGAGTTATTGTTTGGGCCAAACTTTAGAAACAAAGTTAAACACGTGAAGTCATGAGAATCACCCTCAGACTATGAGTTGTAAATGACTCTCAGCTACTACCACGTCAAACTTTAGCTCATTTTCTGTAAAACTGACTGAGCTGCAGTTATTTGTGTGTTGGCTAATTATGATTAGCTGTGGCAGCCATCTTGAACTGGACTGACTCCCAAAGTTAAAAGATTGAAGATCTACGCCCATTGATAATTTCCTGAAAGTTTAATCTAAATCCAGCCAGTGGTCCATGAGATATTTTACTAACAGACAGTTTGGACCACTATAATTACCAGCAAAGTTTTATATGAAGATAGTGCACAATCATTAGTGCTCAGAATATGTGATGTGAAATGACTCTCAGCTACTACCACGACAAACGGTAGCTAAATATCTGTAAACATGACTGAGTTTTGGACACTTTTGTCTTTTTTTACAGTCAGCTGGCTGTGGCGGCAATTTTGAATCAAGTTGACTCAAGCGGTTAATAAATTGTAGATAGTCATCTATTGATTGCCTCCTGAGAGTTTTATTAATATTCGTTCAGTGGTTTATGAGACATTTTACTAACAATCAGATGCACAAACACACACACAGACAAAAACTAGCCCCTATATTTTGCTTCTGTAAGAGTTTTATTCAATAAAAATTAACATAAAAAAGTCAATTTGAATATAACAACAGTAGGATTAATTATTATATATTTTTCAAAGAACTATGTTTCCAAAATAAGATTGTTCAAAGAGGTCCTTATGATCTTTCTACAGAACCTCACGTCAAAAGATCTGAACTATCACTTTAAGTTTTAATAATGTTCCCACAAAGAACCTGGATGTCTGCCATGTGCAAACTTTATCTTCCTATTTGTCAAAAAGTGGAACATAACTGAATGTTTCACATGCAATAAATAACTTTCTGTTGAAACAACGGTGTTTCACATTAATTCCTGTTTTTTGAGGTTTATCTCTCATTCTTATCTCCTGTAACAACATTTGTTAGAGCGTGATAACTTTTGTACTGAAACCGTTTGTTAGGCAAGCAACAACAAAGTCAGATGGTCACAGGCATGTAGGCAAAAGTTGTGAGGAGAATGAAACCGCACCACATTTAAATTGTTATCATCGACTGATTTATGTGTCTTAAATTGTCCCACCTCAGCCGTAGTTATTCCGTCCATCTGTTCCTGATTCAAAGTGACTACAGGGTAAATGTTTCTTCCCGTAAAGAGAGAAACTGTCCATCTTTTGCTCTATCGAGCCACGAGCCGACCCGCTCCTCGCACTGACCGTCTACTCGTCATGGAGCAGCAGTTTGTGTGCCACAAAATAGGTTAAATATGTATCAATGTCTAAATCCAACTGGAGGCCCGGGGGCAAAAACTGGCCCGCAGGTGAGCTCAGTCCGGCCCACCGATGAAAATAAAACAAGATTTTAATAAAATGAAAAAAATAAAATAAAATAAATAAAAAGCTGGGAGAGAAACATTTAAAAACTCTGAAATTACAAATGATTACAAATAATGTAATGATGATTAATATATTATAAATTATATAGTGATGATTAATGATGATTATAAATGATGTAACAATGATTAATGATGATTGCAAATTACAAATGATGCAGAAAAACTGGTGCATGCATTTGTCACGTCTAGACTGGACTATTGCAATGGTTTGTTATCTGGGTGTCCAAATATACTTCTTTAAAACATCTTCAGTTGATCCAAAATGCTGCTGCCAGAGTCTCAACTGGAGTTAATGGGAGAGATCATCTCTCCAGTTTCAGCTTCTCTCCACTGACTCCCTGTCAAATCCAGAATAGAATTCAAAACCTTACATCTCTAACAAAGCTCTCAACAACATAGCTCCATCGCATATTACAGATCTTATTGTTCCATATTTTCCCAACAGAGCACTTCACTCTCAGACTGCAGGTTTACTTGTGGTTCTTAGAGTTTCCAAAAGCAGAATGGGAGGAAGATCTTTCAGTTGTCAGGCTCCTGTCTTGTGGAACCAACTTCCAGTTTCTGTCCGTGAGGCCGACACTTTGTCCAGTTTTAAGACTGGGCTTAAGACTTTCCTTTTTGATAAATCCTATAGTTAGTGTTAGGCTTGTGCTGCTATAGGATTAGACTACTGGAGGACAAACTGACCTCATTTCTTAAATGAATTGTTACAGTTGAACAGTTTTCATTTGATATTATTTCTATCTTAACATGTGATTCTTGATCTGCCATTGTGTATCCGTTCCTCTCAAACCCAGCCAGTAGAAGCAGATGCCTGCTTGTCCTGAGCCTGGTTCTGATAAAGGTATCTTCGTCATGAGGGAGTTTGTCTTTTCCACTGTCACCTTCATGCTTGCTCAAGATGAGAGTTTGTGGTGAAATTAAATTCAAAGCAGTCTGCTCCTCAGGTAAATAATGTTAAATTATATACAGTACAAAGTATGAATGTTTCTGTTCAGTGCTCTGAGATGACTTCTGTTGTGACGTGGTGCTCTGTAAATAAACTGAAATGAATTGAATTGAAAACGTTTTCATCAGAGTGAGCCTGTTACAGAGATGATCTATGTCCGCCTGCCAATGAGTTCAGTTAAAATACAATCAAGATTTAAATTGTTAATTAAAATTTACATTGTGAGAAGAATGGCCAGGCATTTGACTTCTGAGCTGTTGGTTTTCAGTAACTGTAGCCCCCTTAAAATCTAGTTGAAAATCTCTGATTTAAACATAAGTTCCACAAATTAATTCATAAATTTTTAAAAGAAAAAAAATAGGCGAGGTCACTAATGCTCCCATCTGTCAAGGCTCCTTAAGGGTCGTGCTCAACAGTTTGAATCCCTAAAGACATTACAGTACATTTTGACTTGAATATTTAGAACTAGTATTAGATACAGAAAAAAATGACATTTTTCCATCTGAGTTCTAAATCCATGGTTTCTTATTCAACCTCCATAAATAGGATGAGGATCTAAAAACGTTCCTCTGTTAGATTAAAGCATCCATCTGTAATTTGACACGGTTAGAGCTTTCAGACACCAACAGACAATTGTTCATGATTAATGCTTGGGATGACTCTTCTGTAATTCAGCCCTGTAGAGAATTACCCACGATTCACTGTGAAGTTAGAAATTGCTGCTTTAATCTAATTTCAACCACTTAAATGTTGTATAAATGTAAAACTTATTGAATTCGGAAGCATTTTACAAACAGCTAAATCATGATTAAACTGAGCGCCAGCAGTGAGTCTGCTGGGTTGTTTTTATTTAATGTCTTGGGTTGGTTTTTATTACTTTTAATACAGTTCAGCAGTAGACACAAAAACCTGTCATTTTTGGTAAACTAATGCATGGGAACCTTTGCCTTCTTGACAATGACTGGTGGGACAAGAAACTGAAGATGGACGAGTAAATCAGTTATCAGCACGGCTGCACTAAGTATTGTACATTTAGTGTTTTTACAATGTGCAATAGACACATTATATCAGAAAAACTGCCTGGATGATAATAAATGGTATATTGTATATACTAGACAATGGGTTCAACATAATGGTACTTCTTCCAGTTATTTAATAGTCAACAATGGTGTACCGCAAGGCTCAGTCTTAGGATGCACCCTCTTTACAATCTACATGCAGGTCAGAGCATCCCTGATGCATCCTTACATTTTACACTGATGATACAGTTGTTTATTGTCGAGCTAAAACAGTTGCTAAAGCTTTCCAGTTTTTGCAATCTGCTTTCGACATCATCCAGTCAGATATGTTTCATCTCAAACTTGTCCTAAACGCTGACAAAACCAAAGGGATGTTTTTTTTTTCAAACAGGAAGTCGGTCTCAGCAGTTCTTCCTTTGATTTTAATCCTCAAATGGTGTCCCTGTTGAGTTTGTTGATTCCTATAAATATCTGGTCGATTCGCATCTCTCTTTTAAGCTCCAAGTGGAAAACCTAGTAAAGAAACTGAAAGTTAAACTGGGTTTCTTTTTCAGAAATAGATCCTGTTTAACTCTGAATGCTAGGAAACACCTTGTAACTGTGACTTTCCTTCCCGCCAATGACTACGGTGAGATTTACATGAACTCCCCTGCAAGCACCCTGGGGTGCGGTGCGAGGGTCCTTGGGTCCTCCCCAGAAAATTTAGAACTAAAGAGATGCCATTTCCTGCATTTTGGTGTATCTTAACAGGTTGTTAAACATCTGTACACATCTGATGAAATTTATTAAAAACAGGTCTCTTGTAAATGAGTCCTCGAGGCTCAATAAGACTAACAACCTGTATAAATAAAGGTTGAACTGAATCTACTATTTTTTAGAGCACTGAATAGAGCAGCTCCGCTTCGGTCAAGCATCCCAGGGCGCACAGCTGAGCGAGGTGAAGCCGACACCCCACCCACGTCAAAAATTCCAGTACATACTATGAGTGGTTAGTGCTATGTTTGCGCTGGTTTGTACCGTTAAAATGTTCATTTGCGCTGCTTTGGTTTCTGAGACTCAGCTGAAGGTGGATGAAGACGCTTCATCCCTTCGGGACATGCGGTCAGCGTCTGCTGGCAGCAGCGTGTGCGCGAGCTGGTGCGCCTGCTGCAGCAGTAACATCCACTCCACAGACATGGACAACGTCTCCTGTCGTATTTTTGATAAATAATCGAAATAAAAATGCGATGACTTTGGACTTTTTAATGGGTGGAGATATGAGCTGACGGATCCAACTGAACAGGAAATTGATCAGTCAATCAAGTGTTTTAATGTTATTTTATTGATTTGTTAAATAAATGGCCTCATATATTTGATGGGTCAAAAATAAATAACATCTCATATCACATTTTATTCTCATTAAATCGCACAAGATGTTTGTTTAATCCAAAACAGAAAAAGAGAATCCGTGATAAATAATTAATATTCATTGGACTTGAACTAGTCTCTGAATATAATTCATTGTAGGGATGGATTAGCTAACACTGCCTTTACCCCTACAAAACGCACACAGTGAAAACGAGGGGAGTTCCTGGATCTTGTTCCTGCAGGATCCGGCTCAAATTAACCACTGGCCAAGAGTCATAACTGGCTGTAACTATCATACACATCATTGCACCCTGTATTCACTGGTTAAATGGACATCATTAACTTCACGTTGACTCTCTCACTGGTACCTTTTCATCTTTAAATCACTTCTTGGTCTGCTGCCTTCATACATCTCCTCCTACATATCACTGTGTGAGTGTAACTACAGCGTGCACTCCCAGGACATCATTACATGCAGTGGCCCTTCAGTGTGGACTGAACTAAAAAAGGTCGTCTCCTACCCCGCTCCCGTTTCCTGGAATATCTTGCAAAAAGATCTGAAGCTCTCGACCTTGACCTCTCTAAGTGGCTTCAAACATCTGTTAAATTCATGGGAAAAACCAATGCAGACATGTTCTTGGTTTTAGTTTTCTACACTGCCTTACAATCTGGCAGGTTTTTGTCACTTTTTTTTTTTAAATACATTTTATTTTCACTTATTCCCAATTTGTATGCATCTTTTACGATTGTCTATTGTTGTTCCACTGTCGTCGTTACTCTGTTTAAATCAGGTCTCTCTTGTAAATGAGTCCTCGAGGCTCAGTGAGATTAACCTGTCTAAATAAAGGTTGAATGAATGAATTACTAGTTCTTTCAGCTCAAGTGAGCATTTTAATTGGTTTTACTGATCAGAACAAAATAAAAAACATGTGTTTGTCACTCCACCATCTGTTTACCTGGATGTCATCGTTCTCGTTTTTCCTCTCCGTCTGTCGCATTCGCTCGTTGGCAGCAGGCCACCGTCTCCATTCATTGATATTTCCTCTGTTCTAGTCCGTTACAGAGGAAACACCGTCTGGCTCCTCAGCCACGATACAGACAGACAATCAACAGAGAAAATCGAAAGTCAAATCTGAAAAACACGTCCGAGTCTTTTCAGCGCACCGTGTTCATACATAACCCACGGGAGAAACATTCATTTCGTAAAGAGGATGTCTCATTACTTCAGCCTCATGTCACTTTATTTGTTACAAACAAGCTGCAGCAGGAGAAACCATTTCTGTCAAATCTGATGAACACCTACAGTAGGTTTGTGGAAAACGGAATAAAGTGGGCAGAAATAAAAACAAGACATGTTTATCCATTTTGAGACAGATTCTGATAACGATTCCGGTTAAGTGCATGAACTGCGTTAATGCTCACATTTGCTTTCCATATGCCGTCCCGTGACGCCTATGATTATTCTCCTACAGTTCTTGCCCCTGAGTGTTTTCAGATCAGCTCAGCCTTCTTCCACCCAGCAGACAGTCTGACTAAGAGACAGCCCTCTGCACTGCAGTCTGCATTTAACCCGGCTGGAAGCTGTGATTTTTATCCAAATGATACGTTGCCTGCAATGTTTCTTTGCGCGGAAAAATGAAAAATACTCAGAGTGGAGGTGGTCAGTTTATGCTTGGTTAAAATGCAATGACCTGTATGCCCCGAGATGCACCGATTCTGAAGCACTGGAGAAATACCCACATCGATTGGGCTACAAGGCAGCAGCCGAGAGCTGAAAATGCATCTTCTCTTTTTGGCCTTGATTCATTATAAAAACTGTCGCCTATCCTGAGTGCACGATCGAAGCAAAGTGATTGATTTTCCAGATGAAATATACCAGTTTCCAGAAGAACAATTTACCCAACGTACTCTATTATCATTGACATTTGTCATCTGGGCTCTGTGGCAGCAGCGCTCGGTCAAACGAGCAGTTGAAACTTTTGTGATTTGTAGTTTTCAACCTCAAAGTTTTATTATTTCAAATTACTGCTGTATTAATTTAATTCGCTGGCTTGACCTCGTCTCATGTTTATGTTGTTGATAAGTTGGGCTCCTTGTGAAAGTTTACCCATTGCTTTGAGGGTTTCCCAAGCTGTGTTCATTTAGCTCTCGAACATTTCCATCTGGTGTTAAAAGCCTGACGCCAACTAACCGCAGCTCACTTTAGAGAGGCTTTCCCAAGATGTGCCCATTAGCTTATAGGAAGGAATCACTCAACTTTAAAGTGAGTTCTGGTAAATAAATAAATAAATAAATAAAATGAATTAAGTATACATTTTTAATAGTCCAAACATAATTTAGGACAGCATTGTGGTAAAGCCAGAGCTTGGAAAATAAATTACGGTCTGAGCAAAATATTTAGTTAGCAAATTAAATAAATATTTAGCTTAGGAATTAAAATGTTTGGCTTAGAAATTAGATGTTTAATTTCCAAGCTAAATATTTTATTTTCAAAACTAAACAGTTAATTCACACCTAAATATTTAGTTAGCTTGGAAATTAAATATTTAATTTACATCTAAATATTTAGTTCACTAACTATTTAATTTGCAAGTTAAATATTTTGTTTAGCTTGGACATAAACATTTAGTTTGTAAACTTAATATTTAGCTTAGAAATTAGATGTTTAGTTTTGAAAATAAAATATTTAGCGTGGAAATTAAATATTTAATTCACACCTAAATATTTAGTTAGCTTGGAAATTAAATATGTAATTTACATCTAAATATTTAGTTCACTAACTATTTAATTTGCAAGTTAAATGTTTCATTTAGCTTGGACATAAACATTTAGTTTGTAAACTTAATATTTAGTGTGGAGCTACATATTTAGCTTGCTATAAATAAATATGTAAATTGCAAGTTAAATATTTAGTTTGTATACTAAATATTTAGCTTGTAAATTAGACATTTAGTTTGGAACTATAATGTATGAATAACATGACTTTGAAAAATAAAAACCCTTTTTTTTCCTTAAGAAAAGCTAAATAAACCAAAATATTGCTGTTAATTTTTGACTGTGTAACTTTACAAATGGCACCCCATATGATCTGTTTACCTATATTTGTCTGACTCTACATGTGAAACCTACAGGCGTCTCCTCCATATGTTCATGGCCACTGCCTGTGAGCTTGCCTGCGACGCGTACGACTGCCTGGTTAGCTCGGCACTCACCCCCACCACTCTTAGGAGTGGAGATTTTTTTTTTTTTAAAGTGTAGACACTGAAATGCTAATTGAAGGGGCAAATTATATGCTTGTAAGTGGATGTTGTGTTTAAAATTAGTGTTTATGTAATCATTTTCAGTCTACAGTACTTATACAAAATAAGTTTCATTTGTTCAAGGGAGTCATATATTTGTTCATAACTTTATTATTAGTAAGCCTGAGATTTACCGGATCCAAGCAAACAGCGATAAAATTAAATATCGAACATCAGTCATTTCATCAAAATAACTCACGGATATAAAAGGTGCTGTTTATATATATATACTGTATATATATATATACTGTATATATATATATATATATATATATATATATATATATATACAAATACATATATATATGTGTAAACAGCGCCTTTTATATCAGTGTTATTTTGATGAAATGACTGATGTTCGATATTTAATTTTATCGCTAATATCGGCCAATACGATACATGCTGATAATATTGTGCATCCCAACTAAATATTTCCCTAATCTTTTCCTAAACATTTACGTAATGTTCTTAATAAGTTTGACTGTAATTGTAAGTGTAGCACATCCTAATATCCATGTTGAATTACTTTTGTCACGAAGCAAAAATGGAGGAATTGGAATTACCTGTCTTTCCGTTTGTTCATGTTGTGAGCATGATAACTTGAAAATTAAGAACGATACCGACTTCCATTTTTGTGTTTGGCTACATCTAGATGCAAGAAACATTCCTATTGAAAACTGGGGTGTGTATCAAAATCCAAGATGGCTGCCACCATATATATTTTTGTATACTTTGGGGACAGTATTCTTTCTTTATTGGTAGTATTGTATCTATTTATACAGGTTAGTTTCCATTGACCCTCTAAGACTCATTTACAAGAGAGATCGGTTTTCTAGTTTTTACTTAAAAGTATAGTTTCCTCAAATGACTGGGGTGGCTCTTGGGGTGGCCGAAGAATAATCTATAGTAGCCAAGGCCACCATTGGCCACCCCCTGGCACTGCCTTTGTGCTTGGTCACAAATAAAATTGCACCCTCCACTTTCAGCAATGGGGGACATCATTGTACTGCTGTCTTGTCTTTATTTTTGCCTTAATGATTGTTATTTTTGTTTTTCCTGCTTGATTTCAAACTCTTTCTTTATGCCCCACTTGGACAGAAATCCAGTGTTTAATAGACTAACGCTCAATAAGTAAAAAAATTGAGAGAAAAGCTTCTCCTGTAGTTGACCTGCCGTGGGCAAACACTTTGCAAGGGCATTGGAAAGCTGCTTAGTGGGACCAGCTTCAACTCTTATGTAAGCAATGGCTCCCCCACTACTGTACTTTGAGGGGAGGGTTACCAAGGAGAGGGGTTGCACAGATGGCTGAAAGAAAAACATAGGACGACGAAAAGACCCAAGGAAATAAATCTAGCCTCATGAGAGTCTTCCAACTAGAATTTCTTCATTAAAAAGCCCTCTTCTACTTCCTTCATGTCCTCCATATATATA
>JARVGS010000001.1:20714839-20726160 GCA_031762315.1 Hypsolebias antenori | reverse complement strand
TTAGAGTTGCAACCCTCAGTCCTACATTCTTCACTTTCCTCCTCTCCCTCTGTCTCCTGACACGTTTCCCTCCTCGTAGTCTTCGACTTTAGGGCCACGCTAAAAAATGTATAAAAAAATACATTGCCACACTAAGAAAAGAAAAATTAAAAGCCATAAAATTATGAGAATACAGTCGTACGAGACTTTTTTTCCCCAAGTCAGATCCACAACGCGACCTGTCAGTCAGTCCAGTAGGCATGTCAGCAAATTACCAGTCCGAAGCTAAATGCTCTTATAAGTGAATCGCTGGGTCTCTTCAGCCTCTTTCTGGCATATTTATTGAAGACCTCTAACAGCGCTGCACGCACATAGTTTCGCTCAATGAGCGCCGTTTTCCAACGGAAACAAAAACGACACTCATGACGTAATGACATCACGTATATGCGTCCCAGAAGCAGCATACAAAAACACAACAGTAGAGGGCAGTGTTGGGACACGTTTTGAGCAAGAGCATCAATAATAGTAAAGTTTAACAAACATTTTTCATTTTACCACAGTTAAAATGCGGTAAACTTTATCGCGTCGAGTTCTGATAATGTTACGGCTCAATTAGCTTCGGATTGGTCACTTGCTTACACGCCTACTGGATTGATTGACAGGTCGCGTCATGGATCCGACCCATGGAATAACAAAAAAAAATTTTAGGACAGTTGTTAAAAAAAAAGTATTGTACGACTTTATTTTCGTAATTTTATGGCTTAATTTTTATTTATTTATTTATTTATTTTTTCTTAGCGTGGCCCTAAAGCTCCGTCGTAGTCCAGAGGACCTGACTTAACTTTGCTAGATTTTTCTACCTGGATTATTGAGCATGCATCAAGACACTATTTGTAAGGTTGTTCTTTTAACTGTGCTCATGGTTTTCTTTTTTTTGTTTGTTTTTGTTTGTTTTGCACATGTGTGTGGGAGGATCGGGGCTCATTAGCAAACATCAACAACTGAATAGATTAAACCCCATTCAAGATGGCTGCCACAGTTTAATGACTTTAGCCATCACAAAAATGGCTCTAACTCAGTCATTTTCACAGATACGCAGCCAAAATATGGTGTGGTAGTAGCTGGGACTCATACTTCACACACTCTGACGGCTAAAAGATCTCGCAAGATTGCATGTTGGACTACAAATGTTTTATCACTCAGACTTATGCAGCAAACTTAAAACTTTCAAACTTTACCTTTTTATTTTTATTTTTATTTTTTGCTTTTCTTAGTGAATCTTTCCAGAAATACAGATTATGTTGACATTTTACAGCTAAATCACTGCTAAAATCATCAGCTAATTCATGAGGTCATGGTCTCTCAGTGTGTAAAACCACATGATGACAACAAAATACTGTATATGATTTTCAAAGTTCAATATTTTCAGTTTTATGAGTTTACCGCTGTCGTTCCTTAGACGTAGCTTGAATCACAAACCCAGAAAGTCTTCCAAAACATATTTAAATTGTGAATCCTCCACAGACAGAATTTGCATTTCACACTTTTTCTTCCACCCTCCCTCAAACACACTCAAAGCTTAAAGTGGAACAGGAGTTATCAGTGTTGGCCTAAAAGTGTCAGATAGCATTAGAATGCCTCCTGAAACCTCAGCTTAGCGTTGTAATGAATTCACGAATGAAATTATGAGATCACTGAAGTCTTAATAATAGAGGAGTCCTCATCCGTAGAATATTTATTATTAATAAGAAAAATGCACTAAATTATGTGTGCTTAGATGTAAAAAACAAAACCTAAAAACTGTTTAATTCATCTATTTTCTATTTTATTTTATTAAAAACAGCATTCCTCGAAGGACTGCATTCTGCCCACATGTTTAAATTAAGATTTGTTCTTTTGATTAAATCTTGAAATTAACATTATGTACTATCTTCTGCAGTATTGTAGAATGCTCAATAATCCAGGATGAAAAAACCCAACAAAGTTAAGTCAGGTCCTCCGGACGGTTTATTTTTTTGTTGAAACGTCTCGTCTTTCATCCAAAAGACGTCATTAGTCCAAGGAGCCACAACAAACTCAGTCCCATAAGCAGCACATTCGCATAGTGAGCCAACCAGTTTGATGGTGATAAGATGGTTTCTGGAGTCCACCCTCTCCCCCGTCGACTCGTCTGAGGCAGTCATGGCTAAAGTGGTTCAAAACATCAAAACTGGTTGGCCCACTATGTGGGTGTGCTGCTTATGGGACTGAGTTTGTTGTGGCTCTGCAGACTGATTAAGTCTCTTGGATGAAAGACAAAACGTTTCAACAAAAAAAGAAACCGTCCAGAGGACCTGACTTAACTTTGTTGGCGTATTGTAGAATATTATGTTACTACCACTCAGAGTGTTGTGTACTACTATTCCACCAAACTTTAGCTCAATATCTATGAAACTGACTGAGTTAAAGCCATTTTTGTGTTTGGCATCCATCTTAAAATGGGTTAGATAAGGAATAATATGTAATTGTCCACGTTTTGCCTTTCTACAGCAGGTGACAAGAAACTTGATTATGATAAATTAAACTCCTTCCTTTAAATTTTAATATAGCATTCCATACCATATGCCCTATTTCTAGAGCATATACAGTTTGATTGTTTTCCTGTCTATCCCTGTCAGAAATATAAGCGCTCTCTAAAGAACATTTTCAAACAAGTTTGTTCTTGCATTGTAACAATTTCTTCTTCATGCTGTTTATTTTTCCAGGCCTATACATGGCTTCAGAAAGAGACGGGTCCCGAAACTGATCCAGTGGTCATCGTTCGGTTTATTGGCTCCAGCCAGCCCTCCACAGACCTACGAACTCTACTCCAGAGCATCTGTGAACAGATTGCAATAAACTACCGCTGCCTGATTCACTTTTTGCCTAACAAGATTCAGGAGATGAGGGAACTCCTTATAAACCTTCTTGGTGAATCTTCATTCCATAGGCCTTTGGTCATCGTCTTGGATGCCTTAGAGCAGCTCTCAGATGCAGATGACGCTCGCAAGCTGTGGTGGCTCCCCATACAGCTTCCTCGCACTGTCCGCATTGTCGTTTCAACGCTGCCTAATAAACATGGCATCTTGCAGAAGCTCCGCCACCTCATCCACGATGAGAGGTATTACGTGGAGCTCATTCAGAGGGACCGAAAAGTCTGCAGTCAAATGTTAAAGCAACAGTTGCTTGGGGTGAAGAGAAAGGTAACCTCAGGCCAACAAATTTATGTCAACGAGGCACTTGCCAAGTGTACATTGCCAATGTTCATCAACCTCATCTACAGGGAAGTAGTTCACTGGCGGTCTCACAAGGATGTGGACGATAAATCTCTCTGCTCTACAGTGCATGAGAGCATAGAACATCTATTCTACTCTGTGGAAAACAAGCTGGGCCAGCGATTTGTCTTCAGGGCATTAGGATATATCACCATGGCCAAGGCTGGGCTAACAGAGGTTGAGCTAGAAGACATCCTATCACTTGATAACATAGTTCTTGGGGATGTCATTGTAGCCAGTTACCTCAAAAACCCTTTAAGGATCTCCTATGACTTAGTTGCTAAGCTCAGAGAGGAACTGGAAGGCTATCTGGTGGAACGACAAGTGCGAAATGTCACACTGATGGTCTGGGCCAACAGGCACTTGCACCTTATTGCCCAGAAGCTGTATCTCAGCAATGAGGAGGATGTGCATCAGATGCACAGCCTCTTGGCTGAGTACTTTTTGGGGGCATGGGCAGGAGGCAGGAAGAAGATCTTCACTTATGATAACAATCATTTCACCTCCCTGAACATTTCTCATCACAAAAACCCACATCATCAACAGTCCCATGAAAAAACCTCCTCCGATAAGTACTCGTATGACAGACAGACCCCTGAACAGCCTTGGGTGTTCCAGTGCAACCTTTTGGAGCCTGACATTTTCTTTGTCAATCACAGAAAGATGACAGAGCTAGTGTACCACCTTACCAGGAGTGGGCGCACAGATGATCTTATGTTCGGTGTTATCATGAACTTCAGCTGGCTGTACACAATGATCAAGATTGGCCAGTTTGATAAGGCTTTAACAGACATTGACCTAGCGTACAGCTGCAGCCAAGAAAAAGAGCTGAAGTTTTTGGCTACCACTCTTCGTAGTATAAAAGTTAAAGTACTAAAAAGCCCTGCATCACTGTCGGCTGAGCTGCAGCAAAGGCTTTTACCAGTTGTCACCTCTCTACCTAGGCTTAGACACCTCCTCCTGGAGTGTGACAAAGATGGCCCAAAGTACTGCTCTATAGTGCCTCTCCACTCCTCGATGGATGTCACCTACAGTCCAGAAAGGCTTCCTCTTTGCTCCAGCTACATGCAAATTGTAGAGATTTTGCCCACTCTAGCCCCAAACATTGTCCTAGTAGCATTAGAAGATGGATCTATCAGTACTTGGGATGTAGAGAGCAGACAGCTCTTACGACAGATTGATACAGCCAAGTCTGTTGTACTAGGAATAAGGCTAACCACTGATGAGAAGTATCTGGTTGTTGCCACAACCAAAAATACCCTGCTCATCTATGATAATCACAAGTCTTGCCTTTTATCAGAAGTTGAAATAAAAGGGTCAAAGCACAGTGGTGTCACTGGGGGAGTCGCATTTATCAATGGTTTTACTCTTTCTACCCATCATGCTTTGGCTTGGCTTGAGGCTAGTAAAGACATCAGCATCATTGATCTTGTCTATGGCTGGCCTCTTTACCAGTTTCATTGTTGGTACGAGGTGACTTGTGTCCAATGCTCGCCAGATGGATTGTATGCTTTCTGTGGCCAGTACCTCAACACAACATCCATCTTTCATCTAGGAAATGGGGAGAAGTTGGCCACTGTGACATCTGAGTTTTCTGGCGGGTTTGTAAAGTCCATCCTTGTTCTGGACACCCTAAACCAAATGGTAATGATCGACAATGAAGGTAGTTTGTCAGTATGGAATACCAAAGAGGTTACGAACCCGAAGCTCATGGAGGACTATGATTGTCGAGGGGATGAGAGTGAAGTGTTGGGTATAGAGTTATCTGAAGATCAGCGCTCCATTCTTATTTGCAAGGTCTGGAGTATTGAAGTGCTTGACACAAAACTATGGAAAATGGTAGAGAAATTCAAAGCCAAACGTACTGAACGCTTTGTTGCTGCTGTTCTCTCCAAAAATGGTCAGAGCATTGTGGCCTCCATGGAGAACACATCCTCCATTTTTGTCTGGAGGAGGGACAGTGGACAATGCATGGCTAGCCTGATTGAAATCTCAGGGGCTATTGTCAAACTCATCAAATCAGCCCACCACAACTTGCTCCTTTCTGTTGCCAGCAGTGGAGTTCTGTCTGTTTGGGACATTGATATAATCACCGCCATGTCTAACATTGACAAAACAGGCAAGAAGATCCAGACCTTGCAACTGACTGGTCGAGAGGACTACGTATTTACCATGGATGGCTCAGAAGCTGTACACAAGTGGAACTTTGGCACTGGCTTCATTGAGACAGTCTTCAAACACGAGGGCATAGTGGAGAACTGTGTCCTAACCTCCTCAGGGGATCTCATGGTGACTTCAGACGACAAGTCTAGTCAGTACATCTGGCAAACCAGTACCGGAGAAAACATCTTTCGCATAAATGGACAGAGAATATCACAGTTGCTGATCACCCACAATGACCAGTTTGTGGTGTCCCTCTGTGAGCAAAATGCCTCTAGAGTCTGGAGGCTTGCTACTGGGCACAAAGTGTGTAACATTTTAGTCACACTTCAGAATGCACTTATCACCACAGCTAACACTTTTTTAGTGGGAACATCTAAGAATAAACTTCTTGCTGTCAGCCTGTGGTCAGGTAGTGTGTCTAAAAAATTTGTCTGTGATGATGGCATCACCATCGTCAACTTCAAGCTCATTCCTGACTGCCCTGACTGCGCAGTCTTTATCACGTCCACAGAGACAGTCTTCATCTGGAGTGTAGCGGATGAGTCAGTATGCCGGCGAGTCCAGTTGCCAACCAACTTCCTCAAAAATCTAGAGGACTTTCAGATCTCACCAAACGGGAAATTGGGAATAGTTTCCAAAGGTGACGAGAACATTAATGTTCTGGATCTTCACAGTGGGAAGCTGAGGCTTGTCCATGCAGCGGGCATAATCTGGCGTCAAAAATTATCAAGAGATGGACGTTATCTTGTATATGTTTGCTTCCGGAACTGTGATGAGGATGACGATGCAGGTGTAGTATCCAATCTAATTGTGATGCGCCTCGCAGATGGCAAGAGCATCGGCACATGTTCGCTTTACAAGACACCCACCTTCCTGTCTCTCTCTCAGCGAGCACTAAACATCATAATAGGCTTTGAGGATGGCAGCATTGGCACATACACAGTTGTGGATCGTGTGGATGCCACCCTTAAGATCAAGATAGCCACCTCCAACAGCCGACAGATTGTTAACAATGCCTCACAGAAAGTGCGCCCCAAATGTGGCAACCATTCCTTTAAGACTGTGGCCGACTGCACCTGGAGGGAGTCAACAGAAGTCTTCTCAAGAGACAGCCCCATCAATGTGTCAGACTCTGGAGAGGGAGAGTCAACGACACCTACAAAGAAGACTGAATTGGTACAATGAAAGTCGGGAGGGCAGGTGGAGGTAAGAAAAGAGAAAGGGGACAGGGGACAAAGTTTAGAATCTTTAAGGAATCGCAGTTGATTCTTGTTTACAGCCTCGTGATTCAGCTGCAGATGTCAGCCCAGCAGGTAGTTAATGGGCTGACGATTAAACGCTGCACTCAAACGATATAGTACTTACTTCTGACTTAGATTTACAGAGACTGTTGAAAAAAAATTTGTTTCACAAAAATTCTGTAACATTTTACTTTGCCATTTTGTGTCTTTTTGCATTTGAAGAACAAAATTACTATCAAAATGTCTTAGTCAAACATTTTTTAAGCCAGTCCGATGGCCTTAGCCACATTCATGATCTTATTTACATTGTTCTTGTTAAGCCATAATGTTGCGTAAGAGTATATTTATGTTTGTATCAACATCAGGTGGTACTGTAAGAAAAAGAAGAACTATGAACATAAGTATGTATGGTACATTTCTCATTTTGGCTGCTGCAATTTGTGCAACTCCTTAAAGATGTTTTGTTGTGCTTAATGCAATCAAAGTGAGTGCCTGGATTTTAAAATAGTCTTCATGTGCAGATTACAAAATTTATGAAAATGCAGGGACTTTGTAAACACAGCGTACACCATTGCTTGTTACTGAGATCTAGTAAACATCTGAAGAGATCCATGATGTTGTTCTAAATAACGGTTACCATTTTTTTTTCTCTCTCTCTGAACAGTTTACATAGATTTGATGTGAATTTATCTGTGGTTCCATCAGTTTGTGTGCAGGTCGTTTTAAGGGGAACACCACTATTGAGCATACAGTGTAGCATAGCACCATACACATTAACGCCTTAACCTGTGTACTTGCTTTAGGTTTTGTGGAGTTTTTAGGTGTTCTGGTATAAAAGGACAGAGTGGGTTCTGCTCAAACAATCTGGCCATGCGAACATATTTCAAAGTTTATTCAATAAATAGAAGCACTTTATGGAAGGTCTGTGAGAAACTGTTGGAATGTTTCGAGATTTTGATTTTCTTTAAAAAAAAAAAAAAAGAGGGATTGGTATGACAGTGGAACTTTGGCCTTCTTGGCAGGCTTTTATAAATTAATACAATCTCCCATCATAAATTTGGTTTGAATAATAAAATCAATAAGTTGTCATCTAAATACCAAACTCAGTAAGGAGCCATTTCGAAGTCTATGGGATGAAACAAGAGTCTGGGGCAAGGAACATGACCACTGAAACCCATTCAAAGCCCTTTGTGAAACTGAATTGCAAATATGAAGGTAAAAACTGTAGCTGTAGCAAAACTAGTGGAGGGAGGGCAACATATTGGCACAGAGTCAAAACAGATATTGAATCTAATATATTTTCTGTATTTATTTTGACTTTTGAGTTGACTGTAACATTTCTTCCCAGCTTTACAAAGTTAGTGCAGGCTATGAAATGTTTATTGTTAGTGCCTGTGTCCGATGTGTCATACTAATACACTATGTAGTTCTCTGCTGAAACAATATATGATTTTTTTAACTGTGTTCAAAGCCTTAATACAAAGCCATTAAAACTCAAAATGCACACTGTATGAAAGCACTGGACACCACACTTGCTTAAATTTCTGGGAACGCAGGTAAAGCATGCTAATAACTCAATTTTTCAGTTTAAGTTAAAGTATAAAATTAGTTAGCTTGGAGTAAGAATATATGTTTTTTGCCAAATCATTTGACATATAGACACTATTGTTTACGCCCTTGAAAGTGTCTTTAATTTATTTTTTCCCAGTTTGGCTTCAATTAGTTTAGCATAGTTAAGTGTAGATTAGCTAAGATTAGGTCATCTTAGCTTGTTCCAATTTAGTTTAGTTTATCATAGCTTAGTTTTTCTTTTTACGCTGCTTTGTTTAGTTTAGCTTAGCATAAGTTAGCCTAGCTTGATTTAGCTCAGTTGTTATCAAACTTTTTTGTGGGCCCGCCTTTGGAGGGGGGAAAAAATGGCACCCCCTGTCCCGCCCAAAAAATATCAAAATATTAACAATACCTGAAATATACAAGTATTCACATTGTGAACGTTTTATTCAACCTTTATTTATATATAGATTCATTGAGTCACGAGGACTCATTTACAAGAGACCTGTTTTAAATCTCTAAAATGCTATCCCTTTGGGTGAAATAATTTAAGGCAGAAATCTCACTATCAAATAAAAATAGCAATTTTAAGGTATTTTCACTACCTGTCATATGAGTTTTGAAATATCTCACTAAATTAAAAATAAACTTATACAGGCAAAAACGCATTATGAGGGTTGTAATGTTTCAAAACAATAATTTCTGGAATTTTATGTGGCTAAAAGTACATTAACATTTAACAACGGCATGATTAGTCATTATACAGCAAACTAGACAAACAAATTCAACAGAATCAATGTAAAAAACGTTAATTATACTACATATATTGTCATTAAATTAACTACATTTATCACAGTACAGTTATGTCATGGTATAGTTCCATACAAAGTACAAACATGAAATTGACTCACAGTGATAACATTATGAGTTTTGAAGAAAAGCATAAAAGTGAAAAAAAATAATATCTTAGGCATACACATATATATCTTTAAGCTGGTAATATATTGGATTCCAAGAACTATAATGGCAGAAACAGTGTGTCTCAAACAGGCTGCGTGCGCTCTGCAAACACTTGTTGGCACACCTGTTTAGCCTCAGGGCGTGATTTTAGCAATAACACGCATCTACTTTCCAAAGTTAACCTTTGTTAAAAAGAAAAATATGTCTAGTAAATAATACATTTGTTGTTTTGTACGTTCCTAAAATAGATCTGGGCTGCAACGAGGCGTTGCAACATTAGTTCCACCTTCTGCATGTTCTCGACTAGGGTAAAAAGAGTTAATAAATAAACACAGTAAGTGACATTGCACCTCCTATGCACGTACCACAGTTTGAGAACTTATGGTTTAGCTTATTTTGCCTCATTTTGGTTCATTGTAATAAGTTTAGTTTAGCTTAATATAAATTAGCCTTTCTTGATTTATCTTAGCTTATCCCTGTTTGGCATTGCTTAGCTTTAGCTTAAATACGTTTGGTTTGGCTTAGCTTAGCTTAACCTGATCTTCTATGGTTTGCTTTAGGTTTTTTGAGTCATTTTCAAAAGTTAAGTTAACAAAATGTACAGTGAAGCATACATATACACGTGTGTACATAAAATTTAAAGTAAAAGCACACATAGTGAGCATTTAGTGCATAGTATGGACTTTCGGACACAAATTTCAATGCTGGTAACATCACACGGGCTGGAATAAGATTTACTGGCAAACAGATAAAATGTATTAGATCATTTTTGAGGGTATACCTTGCAGAAGACGTTGAAGCTTTCTACAAATCCAAAACAAAAGTTATGTTCAGCTGTTTTGAGCTTTGATGAGTTTAATCTTTTGACAGGCATGACTGCAAGAAACATGAACAAATCGCACACTTTCACCCTAACATCTACCTTTTAAGGGCTATTCCATCTTCTTATAAGTTTAGTACTTTTAATCAGTTGAGACAGCCCTTGGAAAATTTCTAAACTGGTAGCAAATCCAAGCTTTAAAGTTTCCCCACCAACTCAAGAGTTTCTAAATTAAAAGATGATATCCTATTACGCAATTGCCAAAGTTCCAATTATAGTTTGTTTTTATTTATTTACTGTCTCAGTTTTTTTAAGGCTTGTACTGTAATTATATTGTTACCAAATTGTTGAAGTGTTCGACTGTGATTATGTTTCTGATAGAAAAAAATGTGCTATCTTTGCTATCGAATAAAGTTTAAAAAGAGTCCTCCTATAAAATATATTGGAATGCCAGTTTAAGAGTATATTTGAATGTGTCCATATGGAAGCCAGTAAACAGTATTATTATATGTTATGTAACTTGAATGACTTCAAACAACTTACATGTTTGCAACTTCTGGTTGACAGACTGGTAATGAATGTTTCTATGGTATTCTTTTTATTGTCAGGACTGATTTACCTGTTTAGAGATTTATATTTTCATAAATGTTGTACTTACATTTTGTTACAGAGTTGTCTAACTGGAAAATTTAACGAAAAGAAAGTTATGTCTGAAGCAATATGAACCTAGTGTGTATGCATTGTTTGTATAAAACATTTTAATGTAATAAAATGGTTCAATTTTTGCCTCCACGTCACTCTGTCTGCTTTCATTCAAGTAAAAAAAAAAAGGGTAAAATTATGGAACTCAGGTTCTGTTCAAAGGTAATCAATATCTTACCTGTTTTAGATAGATTTTTGAATGGTCTCTATTTGGAAAAATAAGAGTATAATTGTGACTTGACGAAAGAACAATAGGCTGGTTGGACTAGAGTCAACACCAAAGCAGATTGTTGTCTTCTTAAGATTAATAATGATGTTGCATTTCGCTCAGAAACCTTTACAGTAGTCCCTCGTTTATTGCGGGGGTTATGTTCCAGACACACACACCCCCCGCGATAAGTGAAAGTCCGCAAAGTAGCGATGTTGTAGTAATTTTTAGTATTTATTTTTATTTTAAGGCTTTAGAAACCCTACCTACACTCTTGCAATGTTCTTAACTCTTAAGCCTATGTCATTTTAACAACATAAATACAGGAAATGGTAAATGGAGCTTACTTATATAGCGCTTTCCAGCCCCCTATGAGGGGCCCCAAGGCGCTTCACAGTACCAGC
>JARVGS010000001.1:20689281-20699667 GCA_031762315.1 Hypsolebias antenori | reverse complement strand
ATTAATAAATACGTTGATTTGTTCTATAAGTTGCAGGGCACGCAAATTGGACTTTGCAAAAAAAAAAACACGACTTATAGGGCAAAAAATATGGTATTTATCATTGATTTCTGTGGTTTGGTTAAGCAAATGCACTGACATTTCTAGTTGCAGAATTTTACATGTACATTTTGAAGCTAAAACCATTATTTAGGGGTAACCAACAAATGCTTTTTAGGTGTTGGCTAAATGTATAAATCCAGCAAATTGAGCTCATACAAGGATGGCTCTTGTGAAAATTAATAAAATAAGTAGTTGTGACTGCATGCAAGTATCAGTAAATGTTATTCACAATTGGTGAATATTCTACAAAAGTTAAAGATAATGTAGTGCCTTTTATTTACTTGTGCATCAGGGCTGAACATCATTTTAAAACGACCCTCTGCCTTGGCGCTCGGCAGACTTGTTTACTTGTTTAAGAGCAGTTCAGGGCTCCTGGGTGAGGATGATCCAGGGATGGAAACCAACAGCTTGTCTGTGGTGTAAAAACACACCCAGAGCTATTGATAAGTGTGGGCGGCTTGGTAATACTGAAAATGCACGACTTGTTTACAGCAGACTGACGCTCAAGGCCGTTCAACGAAAGAAAGTCTATGTGCACACTTAAAAAACATACGAGCTCAGAAACACAACTTAATGTCTAAAATCAGAAACATTTTAATATAAAAGACTGAAGTGGAGCAAACACTGATTCTAAAATAGTGCTTTAAATGAAGTTATGAATTAAAAAAAAAAACATTCTTAAAGGAATGCATATCATGCCAAAATAATATATTATATTGGGAAATTATGGGGATGTGTCTAGTTTGGTCAAAATTTTAAAAGAACATTATGCACAATGTCATACAGTATTGCAAGATGTCACATTTAGAGGAACCAAAAGGACTTAGTGTTGGCTAAAGTTGATTATCTTGAAATGGATTGACTCCAAATGTTAATCAGTTGTAGGTGTAAATCCAGTGATTTCTTCTTGTGAGTTTCATTAAAATCCATCCAGTGGTTCATGAGATATTTTGCTAACAGACACACAAATGCGGGCAAAAGCAATGTTGTGGTGGCTGATACAATCCACAAACAAGAAAAGGCTTGAAATAAATGTGTCGTCATGGCAACTCACCTGGCCTTATCACACCCGGCTCATTCAAATCAGCCACATCCTGGTGAGCCGGCCGACGCACGTGTCAAATCAGTCAAATCCAAAGTCGTGGAGCCTCGTCCAGAAGCAGCTCTGACCTCCTCCAGCTTGTCGACACACGTTTAAAAGTTCTGGTTGTTTTTGTGGAAGCTGTAATGGAAAAAGTTCCACTCCGCCAACACTGATCAGATGAAAAGCTCCAGCTTCTTTTATTAGAAGAGTTAAAAGGTGAGGAGGGTTATCTCGTCATGTGGATATGATCAGTTATGAAAAGCAGGATAAAGCTGCAGCTGTGACAGCATCTTTTTTTAGTTTTTGTCACTGTCGCAGACTTTAAAAAATAGTGCGCTGACATTTTAGCAGGGAGAGCTGATAAGAAGCTCAAAATGGACGTTTTTATCAAAAGTTGTGCTTCTTTTCTATCCGAGAGTATCACCAGGAGCAGTCAGGAAGAAGATCTTGTCAATAATTTCTCTGTTTGCAGTTTTACAATAAAGGGCACGTTTACTGGCGCCTGTTGTTGAAAAGCATAGGAGGCAGCTTCCTGGGCTTTTCAGTGGAAGTTTTTTACTCACCTCAAACTGCTTTCTGAACACTATCTTACTCTCTTGTCAACTTTTAGAGGCCCAAACAGAAGAGCTCACTTACGCAAATTATACATTAAAATGAGCAACTCGTACACATGATGCGTGCCATTACTTTTAATAGTCGGTTTGAGCAACATTATTTTTTAAGAAGAAAAAGAAAATCCCATAGTATTTCAAGGATAATGCCTAAAATTGTATTAACGGCGCAATTTTTAGAGTTCCAATGAAAAGTGGACATATTAAGATTTAGTCTCCGTCCGTATGTCCGTAAACTTTCTATTGTCCGAACCATAACTTCTCATCCACTCAAGATAATTTAACAAAACTTGACACTTAAGCATCATCACTAGCAGAGTGTCGATACACTTTTTAAAAATGTCTGCAACCGAGAGATTTTTTTAACAATTTTTAGCTACAATTTTGTGTGGTAGTAGCTGACTGTAACCGCCAGTGATACTACTGGTGCTAATAGTTTGTTCAATCCAATTCAAAAATACTTTATTAATCCCAAAGGGAAATTAAATGTTGTTGTAACTCGTTACCCTTGTTTCATTAAGCGATATTATAGATACTGATGGCTGTAGGCAGGAAGGATCTCTTGTAAAGGTCCGTCCCACAGCTGATCTGACGAAACTGGCTGTAGATGCCATCCGATCCGTCCGCTCAGACTCGGCTGGCCTCTCAGTTCCCCCCCGTCTGCAGGACCGCCTGAATGCTGGACTGAACTCCCCCCAGACCGATGGCCACTCCTCCCAGCAACTGCCGAGCTCCTCGTCGTTGCAGATAGCCGGCTGCAAGTACCGGGGGTTGATCCCAGTCTTTCTGCTGTTACGAGCCACGTTTCCTGCCATTTCCAGGATCTCAGTGGTCAGGCACTCGAGCACAGCCAGCAGGGAGACAGGAATGCATCTACAGCGCCTCCTTTTCAACTCATTTGAGATTTGGGACCATAGCTGAGATATTATTTGAGCTTTTGAGATGTTAAGGTCTTTGTATAAAATTCTCTAGCAGAACACAAAGTTTAGATTAGATCAGAGAGATATAGCTAAAATTTGGAATGCTAATAGCTGACAGTGATCCCCAACATTGACTGCTAAGATATCTATCAATTTCTTAATCCTGGTGCATGCTCAATAATCCAGCTAGATAAATCTAACAAGGTTAAGTCAGGTCCTCTGGACAGATTCTTCTTGTTGAAACCTTTTGTCTTTTATCCTAAATAGTTTTCAGTCTGAGGAGCTGCAACAAACTCAGTTTTATAAATAGCACATTCTCATAGTGGATCAACCAGTTTGCTGGTAACAGCTAAAACTAGTTGTTCACATGCAAAAGGAGGACTATCAGCCTAACGACCAATAGTTAGTGCCCCAATGGCTGCTTGCTATTCACAGAGGGCTGAGTGATACTAGCAATAACAGCATTGTAAGAGGGTGACAGTTGAACATGGAGTCCTCCCCCTGTTTAATGATGGACGAGTTCTCTTCACAAAGATGGCTTCCTTCACTCCTCTCAACTCCGTATTCCTCTATCATGGATGTGCACATCGTCATCACTAAAAGAGTGACCTCTGGCCCTACACTTGAGTGTAAACTGCAGAGTCCTGGCCTGATGTTTCTCTTCTGTGCTGGTCCATCCTTTTGGCAGTGGATATTTAGTTTCCCCGACGTAAAACTGATCACCTTCCTGACACTGAACAGCATGCACAGTATTACTCTGTGCCGGGGGGACTGGATCTTTTGGATGAACCAGTCTTTGCTGTAATGTATTTTGGGGTTTAAAAGCCACTGGGACGTTGTGTTTAGAAAATAAACGTCTCAGTTTATTTGAAACTCCTGCAACATATTTAATGACCACTGGTCTGGGTCTGGGTTCCTCCTTTTCACCTGATGGCTGGCTGGAGTCTTGTTTGGGTTTCTTCTCTGCTTTCAGGAAGACCCAGTTAGGATTTCCACATTGCTCCAGGGTCTGCCTGATTTCTCCTTCTGCCTGGCTCCTGAGTTAGTGGGGACACTGTCTGCTCTGTGATACAGAGGCCTGATGACTCCTAACTTGTGCTCCAAAGGGTGATGGGAGTCAGAGCTGCAAGTACTGGTCTGCATGGGTGGGTCTATGGTACACATCACCAGTTTGCATCCATCAGAGACTGAGACCTCATAGTCCAAGAAAGCCAACCTGCCATCTTTTAAATCTTGCATGAACTCGATATATTTATCCACAGAGTTGATGTGAACAGTGAAATGTTGGACTTTCTGAGATTTAATTTTAACCCAGGTGTCGTCAACATACCTGAACCAATGACCATGTCCCTGAAAAGGACGCCAATGCTCTCTTTTCTACCTCCTCCATGTTGGCAGCAATAGGAGAAACTAGAGACCCCATAGCACACTCATGTTTCTGCTATTGCCAGTAATATCAATTTCTTTGTTTTTAAATTATGGGGGAAAATAAAACTGTTTGTGACAATGATACATGCACAATAGCTCATGAACCACTTTAGGGAAACTAAGACATTAATCGTGGATTTGGTATAACATTATTCCCTGTTTTACCAATGTTTGCACTTTCTTATAAATCTCAAGTTTCACATTCTTATAAAAGCAGAGCTGTGATGAACTAACTTGCTTTCAAGTTGATTCAGAGGAAAATAAAAATTTCTGGGATTTCAATGAGAAAAAGTTCTGAAATTCCAAAGAACAAGATTTTATTTTATTTTATTTTTTTACATAGACGGAGCAAGCATATAGTTTCAGGTTATTCTGCTTGGCATACCTTTTGAAGTCTTCAGCTCTTTGTCGAAATAAAAACCAATGCTTGTAAACCAGCTGAAACACACTTTAAACTCATACTGTACTAGATTAGATATACAACACATTTCTGCATTTTTGCTAGTTATTGCAACAAAATAATAAACTCTGCCTCAGTTTTAGGTTTTTACATTTTTTTAAAATGGATGTTTTTGCTCTACACCAGGTAAATTGTCATATGGTAAAATTGGCAGCGTCCAGAATCCTATTCATTTCCTCTGTATGATATTTTTCCCTGGGAAGCCTGAGAGAAAAGGTGATAAAACGGCCATTTTTATCTCACTGTCACACGCCTACTACGACTGTCAAACCGCCGATGACACTGCAGTCACAGTTGTCACTGCAAGTCTGTCTCACGACTGCCTGGCAGCACCTCGAAATCCCACTGAGATCTCATGTTGGTGTGTTAGCGAGGAAAGACTGTGAAGGAAGGGGGGCAGTGGTGGGGAATGGCTGCTCATACAGTGGTCTTACAAAGTGTCTACAAATGCTAAGAAGACGTCACATTTAACAGAGCGGCGGCTTCAGTGAGCCATCAGTCTCTGCAGAGGATGTGATCAGGCATACAGCGCAACTCCTCAAGCGTCAGACAGAAGGAAGGCACACCTCAAGCATAAAACAACCCTCGGGTCTGGGCTGCACATCTGTAAAGCAAAACCCAAGCTTTAAGATAATTTATATACAGTACATGCTATACAGACTGAAGTACTGTACGGATTAGACACAGCTGATAATTGAAGCTTGTCAGGATAAAAACTGAACCTCATCGAGCAGTAATACACTATTCTTGTACGTATGAAGGTACACAAGGGTTTTCATTCACATATTATGAAAAAGGGTATTGTACCATAGTTTTCATGTTTCGTGGTTTTAATCTGACTCTCTTCAATTGTTTGGGTCATCACATACTTTTTTTAACAATTCCAATCAATTATGAGCTGGCAAAACTTACTGAAAAGTTGCCCCATTTTGTATGCATTGCATTTCACTGGTTCCCAAAGTTGGCTCATGAAACTATCAACTAAATGTGCTATAGTTGAGAAATGAAGATGTCATTATTCTCTCTTTTGCAATAAATTTGGTTTAAACATGTAAATGCTTCAACCAGTGATAGTTTTCTTGTGGTAATTTGTGGGTCGGTAGCAGAAAATTTGAGAATACTGTAATTGGTTGCGCTGTTCTGTTGTAAACTTTGTGTTGTGTTTGTCGTAAAGTCTGGATGCCTCCCTGTAATGTGGACCCTCCCTCATATCACAATGACACACAGAGGAAGTTAAATGAGGGTTAGGATTGTGATTGTGTCAGGAAGAGTATTCGGTGTAAAACAATTTCCAAATTTTTGTGCGTAGATTTGCTGTAGCAACCCCTGGAAGAAGGTAGCAGTAGAACGAACAAAAAAAAAAAAAAACTTTGAATTTGCTCATTTTAACTAGAATAAATATTTAAACATACAATTCTTGTGAAAAAGTCTGCTCTCTATATATACCCACACAAAATGATGAAGGACAGGTCTAACAGTGATGTTTAACCTGTTGGCCCACTTTTCTATTACCACACCTTTCCTATGCTTCCATATGAACAAAGTCTCCCTTCTCACCATACTGTCAAATACACAACCCATACTCAACCTATACAGTACTTCATACTTATAAATTGCATAACTTTATATTGTGTCACAGCTTATATAATCTAAACTTTTAATAACTCTGTCAGATGACTTGTGATCTAAAGCAAGACTAAGGTTTTGTCTGTAACAGACTTGGTTTCTTTGTTCACTTGGGATCCTCCTCAGAAATATTCATATCTGCACCCCAGGCAACATCTCTGAGAATGTTCATCCTATTACAGTCATCAGAGAAGAAAACAAGAACTTTCATCATCTGTTGGAAAAGCATACATGTTATTGAAGCTCGGTGTTTTTGTCCCTGACCCTGATCTACCTGTATTTAAGTCTTTAGTGTTGGTATATGTAATGTTTAGACCAGCAACTCAACCTCCCAGCTTTACAGAAATGTTTGCAGATAGGTTTCAGTGTTCCATGGGTACAACAAAAACAAATGAGATCATATGTATACGGCTTAGAGGAGATCATTTCAAGGTGGTAGTGAAGAGTGTGCTGAGGTGGTGTTAGATGCCAGAGGTCAAATTGCTGAAGTGTTACGGTAAAATTTATGGTGAAGTTTTTTTTTTTTTTTTATTATTATTATTATTATTATTATTATTATTGTTGTTGTTATATTTTAAGGAAACATTTTAAGTAGGGAAATGGTTAAAAGAAATCACGGTTTAACCTAGTCATTCTCAAACTTTAGGATAAGTACAAAGTACCACTGCTGGTACTCATGATCCATCCATTGTATTTAGAAGAAATTTTGGTATCTTATTGGGGGAGTGATGGCGTAGTAGTTAGAGACGGTGGGCCTGTGATCGGAAGATCGCCGGCTCAAGCCCTGGTACTGACAGTATCGAAAAATGTGGGTGGAAAAAGGTGAAACATCCACACCTGCCTCCACCCTCATTCGCCCCACTCTGGGCCCCTGAGCAAGGCCCTCAACCCCCACCATTTGCTCCCTAAAAACAGGTCTCTCTTGAAAATGAGTTTTCGTGGCTCAATGAGACTACCTGGATAAATAAAGGGTAAATGAAAACAAAAAAATGGTATCAACTATTTGTAAGGAATTGACAAGCTTTTTATTTGTTTGCTTTAGATTTATTATTGTTGTTTTTTTTTTTCTTGATCAGTCTACTAATCTTCACAAAGATGACTGATCTGTCCTTTGAATCTTGGCTCTTATAACTCTTTCTTTTGAACGTTTGTAACAGTATTTTGGTTTTGCACAGTCAGTGTTCCCTTCGTGTTGCAAATACATTGGTCATTATAACCAATCCATAGTGGGACAAACAGTCTTCATAACCCTCAGAGTGTTTTTACTCCCTTGGTCTGTAGTAGAGCTGCGATTTTTGTCCCGAGCCCCAAGCCCGACCCGAAATTTGCAAGTATACCTCGCTGCAGCAAACAGAACGGAGAGGAGACGGACCACTTCCGTCCGTCCCCGCCCTCGCCCGACCCGAAATTTGCAAGTATACCTCGCTGCAGCAAACAGAACGGGGAGGAGACGGACCACTTCCGTCCGTCCCCGCCCTCTTCGCTCCTTATTTGGAAAAGATAGTCCGGTGACGGTTAAGGTTAGGGTTAGCATTACGGTCAGGCTTAAGGTTAAGCTAAGGGTTAGCATGACGGTCAGGGTTCACGTATTTGCAGGACTGATTATGAATATAGCGCCCCCGTCCTTTCCGGAGTGCAACACTACCACTTCCAAATAAGGATCTGCGACTGACAATGGTTTGTCCCCGCCCCATTCTGCATGCTGCAGCGAGGGCCTACTCAATAAATCTGCCTTGTGGCCTTCAGAATCAATAGTGCAGACACCTGTAGGTTGAAACAAATGGACTGAAGGTGTTGCTTTGACCACTTAGATGCTGAGATGGTGACACCAGGGCCTTCTAACAGGCATTAGACAATGTCAGCATTCTCACATCGTTTGATTGGATGGTTAGGCAGCATGGTGCTACAGTGCTAGAAAACTTCATTTGTAGTATCCTCCACTAGCTATATGTTGAGCGGACCATCTCAACCCTGAAGTGAATTAATAACGTGACAGAACAGGATGACTTTCAGAGTTAGCTTTCGTGGCGATGGAAAAAAACCTAACGGTTGGAACAGAAACACCATTATGACCTGTAGGACAGAGGATCTGAGCTTTGAGGAAAGAAAGGAGGATGGAGTTTGTGTACAGATAATAAAATCTGTTGCTGAGGAAAATACATTTGATTCAATTTTCTATATTTTTGTTAATTATGTCCATGATTTTTTTGTCAGGAAGTGAGACAGGATGGAGTGGATGAAGAAAAGTCTAAGGAGTGATTTGCAACAAAAGGGTGTCAGCAAAAGGTCAAAGGAAAAGCTCACAAGACAGTTGTATGGTCTGGAGACAGAGACATGGACAAAAAAGACGGAAGACTGGAAGTGGCAGAAATAAAGACGTCGACTACTCCTACTCCTAGGAGTAATAAGGACGGATCAGATTAGGAATGAGATAATCAGAGGTACAGCACAGGTTGAACAACTGCGAAATAAAGTTAGAGAGACCAGACAGATGGTTTGGACATGTCCAGAGGAGGGACAGTGGGTTTGGACATGTCCAGAGGAGGGACAGTGGTTTGGACATTTCCAGAGGAGGGACAGTGGGTATATTGGTAGAAAGATGCTGCCAGGAAAAAGACAAAGGCCAAAGAGGAGATATGGATGGATGTGGATATGGATGTAGCTAGAGGGGACATGGAAGTAACTGGAGTGAGGACAGAGAAACCAGAGGACAGTGAGATGGAGGATGATGACAGTGTGGAGACATGAAGAGGGAAAAGTCAAAAGAAGAAGATATTGATTCTTTTGGTAAATACAAATTTTGTAAATGCGTAGCTGCGGCTGCAGTTAAAGGAAACAATGAATTGTGTCAATTGGGTTTCTTGCTTCAGTAATGGCATTCATTCTTGCTACAGGAGATAAATGTATGTGATGCAGCACCATAGTATTCCTTACCGATGTTTTCTGCAGCCTTGACATCATAATGGTGCTATTAAGAGGTGGATAAATTCAGGGAGGACACCACACCATTGGAGGCCTAGGTTTAAAATACATTGCTCGTCGTTATATTTAGTAAAGACATTCTATGTACCGTCCTACAATTGGGTTGTGTGTTGACCTTGACAGCTAATACCATGGTTTAACTAGCATTTTATACAGTTGCCTGGAGTCATTCCAGTATGTACATGGTAAGGCTCATTGAGAGCCAGTTGATACCTTGTTTCCATGCAAGAAGAACACCAACTTCAGCCTGACAAGTACTGCTTTGTGAGGGTTCAGTACTACTATTCTCTAAAGATATATTTAGACTAAAGCACTTGCATTTCAAAAGCGGAACATTTAGGTTCATTAGCAACAACATTGTTCTGGTCTTTTAGGGAGTCCAGTTTGAAACTGGGTTGTCATTTAGCATTTTGTGTAGAAGAACAAAATACGTATTTTAAACTTTGTGGGATAGTTGGGACTCTTTAACTAGGCTATGGTAGCTTGGTAGTCAATGCTGCTGCCTTGTGATCTTGAGATTGTACATCTAAGCCCAGGTTGCATCGGGAAAGGCACCCAGCATAGAACAATTGCCAAATCTTTCATGCAAGTTTGCTCACTGTGCTTATCCCTGAAAAAGGTACTGGCTGGGAAAAATAAATACTAATTTGTTTGTGTTTAGAGTCTTGGAACTTTTGGTTATTCTGTTCAGTTCTTGTATCATTGTTCATAGCCTTGTCCTTAATTCCACCAAGTTAACATCTCGGTTTTCTCTTGTTAATCACCAGTCATGTATGTATACACTCCTGGTCTGCCTCCTTTTGGCTTCAGTTCAGTTAGTTTCTGTGATTTCCTGTCGTCTTGTTAGTTACCTGCCATGATTTGCTGCCCAGGATTCCTGACAGTTTTTGCTCTGGAACCTACGTCCTCATCTCTTACAGTTGGGTCCTTCCACCACAGAGATATTTAATTTGGGTTTAAATTTTCTCCCAGATGTTTACATTGGTTATCTAGGAATCCACTACTACATTACTAATAGATCCAGCTGTTAACGTCAATTACCATTTTACCAATTCATGCATGAACATGGAAAATAAATGTAATGCCACATCACTGGTGGTATGGGGTTGCATGAGCGCTTGTGGCATGGGCAGCTTGCATGTCTGGAAAGGCACCATTAATGCAGAGAACTAT
>JARVGS010000001.1:20654586-20669948 GCA_031762315.1 Hypsolebias antenori | reverse complement strand
GGTACTGTAATTACGTACGTTCTGACTTACGTAGAAAATCAGTTTACGACGCCGCGTAGGAATGGATCTAAGTCATAAGTCGAGGACTACCTGTAATTTAATTCACTAAATATAATAAAAATTGGTGCGCACCACTGGAGAGTCCATGCGCATCACCACCGGTGGCGAATCCACCACCCCCGTGGTAGTTTATTTAACTTAGTGGATTACATAAAATAAAAGTAACTTTTGCAGCTTAATCATAGTTTTAGTTTTCCTGTTACTTATTTGCAGTAAATGGTAGGAGCATAAATTTATGCGGCCCATGTTTTGTTGTTATTTTTTTTTTTTTTTTTTTTTGGTAAATAACAAATGACTTTTTTTTTTGCGTCTTCAGTTCCTATGACATCATCAACTAGTCAATGTCAACTTTTTAAAAATATGTAGTTGTTCAACTCCTACCAGTAATACATGGGTGTGTATTTAGGCTGAGCTCTGTCCACATGCGGGCTTTGGGCTGTTCACTCTGACTGGCTGAAAATGTCTAACGAATAAGACGAACAGAAAATTTAACCCAAAATGACTTTACGTAGGGGCGGCACGGTGGTGCAGTTGGTAGAGCTGTTGCCTCTCTGCAAGAAGGTCACTGGATCGAATCTTTGCCGAGTGCCTTTCTGGGTGGAGTTTGCATGTTCTCTCCGTGCATGCATGAGTTTCCTCCTGGTGCTCTGGTTTCCTCTGACAGACCAAAAACATGCATGTTAGACTGATTGGTGACTCTAAATTGTCCCTGGGTGTGAGTGAGAGACTGAATGGTTGTTTGTCTCTATGTGTCCCTGTGATGGACTTGCAACCAGAGTGTCCACCGCCTCTGATTGAAAATACTTTGCATTGTGTTGGTTCACGTTTGACAGAAAATAGAACCTGAGAATTGGTGTGACCGGTCTTTTATTTGTTCGGCTCTTTGAGAATTGCTTGAAGATGAAACGGATGGCCTCCTGTTGCTGATGAAAATACACTTTCACTCTCCCACTAAGCTTCAGTCCAGCTCTGAGAAATATTGCTGTTTTCTTTTTCCTTTATTTATTTATTTTTTTGTCTTGCTTTTCTAAAAGTGTTCTTCAGATTTCACCTTGACAGTGAGGATGCAGCAGCCTCGCTGCCCATGAGCTAAAGAAATAAAAGAAATTCATTTTCTCAGCTCTCCTCTGTGGAAAAACAGTCAGACAGAAAGAGGCGCTTAGGTCAGAGGGTGCATCTGTGTGGGCTGGTTACATTTTCCTGTGTCTGCTTTCTGAGAGCCGAGTCGGTCGATACGTTTGAAAGTCATCCTGTTTATTTTGGGAACTTGTGTTCTTGTTAAGACACCAATGAGGAGCAGCAGGATCTCAATGATGCTGACTGAGACACAACGAGAGGTGGGAGATGGAAAGAGCTCTGTTGGGGTCATGAACAGATAAAACAAGAGACACTCTCAGCCTGTGATGTCTGACAGCCTCCTCCACAAAATAAAGCCCCCCTGCTCAGACTTCGTAACATCTAAGAGTGTGTGAAAATGATTTGACTTCTGCCCTTAAAGAAAATCCTACAAAGTGAGGTATTAGAGAGCCATTAAGGGTTTTCTTAAAGGTGTAAGAGCTGATGAATATTAATTCTATAAACTGGTATTGCTATGTTGTGTTCAGAGTGAGCAGTCAGGACAACCAGTCAGCTCAGTTGAAGATGAGCACCACAGCCAACTGACCTTAGGGTTCACAAAGATAGCTCTGGGTCAGGCACTTTTACAGGTACTACATAAAACATTGGTGAGGTATAAGCTAAAAGTCATCCCCAACACAGTCTCTGATCAGTCAAGCTCCAGCAATGGGTTTGCTGAACACAAGTTTATTCAGTTTGGGTTTCTGACTAGGATCGATCGATCTTCTACCCAGGGTTGTAAGTGGCGCCGCTCACTCTCCTACTCCATGTTGGGATACTTTTGGTGGCCGTTGACAATCACAGATGGGATGTTTACTTTGAGCGTTGATATGGAATATATAATATATGGAATATGGAGTATATGGAAGAGATGGAAAGAGCTGCTCTCAGTCTTTGTGTATCTAACGAAAGTAGAAAACAGGGAGCCAAGAGGGGAAGTCAGAGATATTTTTTCGATGTAACGTTCGTTATCCTAGTTACCAGCCGTCATTTTCGACATCATTGAGAAGCTAATAGCCGAGAGCACAACTTGTTGGTTGTGTTAGCCCTGTTAGCATGATTAGTCTTACAGCACAATGGATAGACAAAAACTTTGAACTTAAAAAGGCTTGCAGAGGATCCTACACTGCAGCTAGGAACCTGGAACAAGCCTCCACAAGTGAGACAGCATCGCACGTGACTAATGCTAATAAATAACATTTAACACTTTTCATTCAATATGAGTCAAAGTGCTATGCATATCATATGGCTGTTACTGAATGTATGTCACCAGCTCTTACAGCTGTTGTACAATTTTTGTAGCAAACAAGCCTAAATAAGAGGCTATGTTCTGACAAAGGAACGTATATAAAATATCTGTATTGGCATCGGTTATCGGCCGAATAAGTTTTAACATATCAGACACAAATCCAATATCGTGCATCCCTATACAGTGCACCTTATGTATTAATTCTAGTTGTGCTTACTGACCTCGAACCGATTTTATGTGGTACACGGCGTTCAAAAATCTGTCAAAATGAACTTGTTTTGCTTAATGCGCCTTGTAATCCTGTGCGCTTTGTAGTCCAAAAAATACAGTAAGTATAGAAATTAAGCAAAACGTTGGAGTATTTGCAAAAGTAATGACAGGAAAACAGCTAAAACTAGTACTTTTTTGTTGTCTATATAACAACCCAAAAATTTCAGTTTTATGTTGGTTTTGTTCAAAGCTTGATAGAGATGCTGCAGAGGGACCAAAGAGCCACATGTGGCTCCATAGTCACAGATTGCAGACCCCTGGTCTAGATTGATGTCAGGGGTTCCAGTCCTATATTTTCATTCATTCATTCAACCTTTATTCATACAGGCTAGCCTCGTTGAGCCACGGGGACTCATTCACAAGAGGGACCTGTTGCACTCACACCTAGGGACAATTTAGAGTTACCAATCAGCCTAACATGCATGTTTTTGGACTGTGGGAGGAAACCGGAGCACCCGGAGGAAACCCACGCATGCACGGAGAGAAATTTACAAAAGGGAATCCCCCTGCTTCACAATAATGCCAGACATTATAAGAAGGGATTTCCCAGCACCTCAGCAGCAAGCAGATGTAAAAGGTCAATTTTAAAAGAAATTAAAATGACAAAGGATTATTTCTGAAGACATATCTGTTAGAAAACTAATCTGCTATTTGAGTTACTGGGATCAGATGATGTTTTATGGACTAATTTTTACGCAAATCACAATATTTTCACCTGATTTGCGCTGCAAATTGTGCTCATTCCGACTCGTTTGAAAAAAGGACGTTGAATATGGGGCTGCCAGGGAGGAGGAAAGCAAGATAACAACAAGAGGACATTCATGGATGTGGTGAAAGAGGATAAGCATGCTAGGATGCTATGATGGCATAGGTCTGTTCTTACAGACGTCCATATTTAAACCCCAAAACTTCAGTGTTTTACGTATAGTCTTGAGTCGTAAGCATCAAAAAGTTTAATCACGAAAAATTTTACCTTTCAATTACAACACTTGGATTGAGACACAACAGCTTGGCTTGATGAAGTAGGTGATGTGTTTCTACCCAGTCTTTGTCAACTACCAGCCTTTATTTGTGTACCGCCACTAGTTTGTCATTATTTAAAGTGTTCGCATGAATTGAAAAATAGTTATTGTTCCATTTGTTATCAGTTTGTGTGTTTTTATCCCTCACAGCTACATCTATGACCCGTCTGTGGCAGTGGACGTACGAAAAAACGACTCAACGAGCAGCTCTCTCTACCAACCCAACCACCGCACAGGCGGGGCCCCCAATCAAGACCCTCGCAGCGGCAGCAATAAGCAGAAGCATGGCATCCACAACCTGGGCTACAGCGACAGCACCCTCAAACTGGAGTTTGACAACAACCATGTCAACCACAGGCTACACGCCGTGCCGCCTCTGGCGAAGGAGCTGCACCGGCAAGCAAGCGCACCACCTGCAGAGGGGGGGTTGTACATCATCCAGCCAGAAGATGTAGGGCCGCGATGGATCGACATAGGTCCGAGTCAGGTTCCCGTTTACCCCAAGATAGAGGCGCTGGAGAATCAGAGGAGCTCTAGCGAGCAGGAACACGAGGCCACGAGGAACGGGTGGCACAAGACTGATGGTCAAAGCCAGTCAGTGGACGACATAGACGAGGGAGTGGGAGGGACGCCAGAGTACCTGTGCGACACCGGTGACGAAGGTAGCATCTTATCTGTGGACATTCACACCAGCACAACCAGCTTGTCCTCGGGGGGCACGAGGGACGGACTCACACCAAATAAGACTCCAGACATTTCTACTGAGGAGAGCGGGATCTCTGTGTCAAAGAGCGAGGAGGACATGGAGGCGAACAATGAGGAGGTACAGAGCGTCACGGACTCTATGGTGGCAGAGGCCCTCGCTGCTTTAGAGGCGGCCACCGCTGGAGAGGATTCTGAGTGACGGACAACCCTTGGATCACAGAGAAACTAGTCAGACTGGGACTTCAGAGCAACTGGACCGAGCATCCAGAACCGCCATGAAACTTTGCCAAAGGTGTGAACAATAAAGTTTTTCTCTTAAGATCCTTAAATGAACCAAGGAAAGCTCTGTTTACGATAAAGAGCAGATTTATTTTTAAACTCGTGAACACTTTTTACTGTGACAGAACATAAGGCCGGCCTTGTGAAGGCTTCTTTTCCAAAGCTGCAACGTTTGGATAGAACTACAGCTGAGCAGACTGAGTCCTGTTCTTAGTGTATTTAACACTTGGCAGTCCTAAAGAATCCTGGATGTGCTCAGTCACTGTTTTGACATGCACATATGACCTTTTAGTACTACGGGGGGTGTGATCACTAAAGTCAACATTTCCAGAGTAAAGACAGTTCATGCGTCTCATGTTTTTATGTCTCTATTTCACCAAGCAAACAAACAGGACAGGTCATACAATTATTTTTACACATGTAACAGTTTTATTCCTAATTTCTTATTATTTATAAAGTTTTAAGATTTAGTTTGATTTAGAGACTGTCTTTAAAGATCACAAAAGAGCAGGGGCATGCAGTTTGTGTTCATAGATTTGCACTTGTTTGTTCTCACTGATTTTTAGATTAAAGCAATGAATGTTGACTCATTGTGCAGGTTTAGGGAAAAACAATGACAATGGCCGTTATTTTTTACCAACAATTTCTATGCACATAATGATTGTTTTTATTTGTTTATGCTGAAGTATACCTGTGGTTTTTACCGACCGTACCTTTATTTTTTGAGCAGCATAAATTTAGCAAGCCAAGTAAAGGTCAATCTGCACACTAAACTACTCTGGAGCCAATTTGTATCGGTTGTTCTGTTTGTTTTTTTTGCAGGTCAAGCTTCTAGTTTCTAGTCTGACCTAAGATATAAGTCCAACTCATGTGCCTAATAATAAACTGAGGCTGAAGAAATGGTTATAAAGATGTTTAAGAATGATAAAATGGTTTCCGTTATGAAATTCTGAATTGTTTCATTGAGAAATCCATTTTTTCTAAGAGAAACCCTGCCAATCATTTCTATTTCTTGTATATTTAAAAAATGGAAGTACAATAAACTGTAAACAAAAAGATGTGTGTGACTATTCTTACATTCAATGTATTTTAACAATGATCAGTTTCAACAGGCTGACAAGGCATTTAACTTGCTAATGAATTAACTAGTTAGCGATGAGAAGACTTGTGGTGAAATACAACACGGATAATGTTCACAATGGTTCAGATATGTGTTAAAAGCACCCAAGGTTCTTGTATTTTTTGCATAAACATCTGTCATATTTAGTTGGCCAGTGGGACTCCGAAGGCAGCTGAGGAGTACCAGAGGGCCAAGCGGTCCGCAGCTGTTTCTGAGGCAAAAGCTCGGATGTGGGAGGAGTTCGGTGAGACCTTGGATAACGACTCTCTGTCGGCTCCAAGGAGATTCTGGCAAATCATCAGACAGCTGAGGAGGGGAAAACAGCAACACTGTATTCAGTGAAAGTGGGCTGCTGTTGACCTCAACCGGTGATGTCGTTGGGAGGTGGAATGAATACTTCTTGGACCTTCTCAATTCCACCAGCATGTCTTCCATGGAGGAAGCTGAGTTGGGGGACTTTGGGGTTGATCCATCCATAACTGTGGCTGAGGTCGTCGAGGTAGTTAAAAAGCTCAGAGGCAGCAGGGCTCAGGGAGTGCATGAGAGTCACCCTGATTTCCTTAAGGCTCTGGATGATGTGGGACTGTTTTGGCTGACACTGTGCCTTTGGAACATCGCAGTGCCACTGGATTGGCAGACGGGTGGTGGTTCCATTCTTCAAAAAGATGGACTGGAAAGTGTGCTCCAATTATAGGGGCATCACTCTCCTCAGCCTCTCTGGTAAGGTCTATTCAGGGGTACTGGAGAAGTGAGTCCGATTGTTGGATCAAACCTCAGATCCAGGAGGAACAATGTGGGCTCCATCCTGGCTGTGGAACACTGGATCAGCTCTTTACCCTCACTAGGGTCCTCAAGGGGTCATGGGAGTTTGCCCATCCTGTCTACATGTGTTTTGTGGACTTGGAGAAGGCATTTGACCGTGTTCCTCGGTGTACACTGTGGGGGTGGGGGTATGGGATTAGGGGCCCATTGCTCAGGCTGTTTGGTCCCTATACAAGCCGAGAGCTTGGTTCACATTGCTGGCAGTAAGTCAGATCCCTTCAGGGTGGGAGTTGGGCTCCACCAGGGCTGCCCGTTGTCACAGATTCTGTCATAACTTTTATGGACAGAATTTCTCGGTGCAGCCAGCGGGTGGAGGGTTTCCAGTTCGGTGGCCTCAGGATTTCATCTCTGCTAATTGTAGATGATGTGGTCCTGTTCGCATCAGCATGCCGTGATCTTCAGCTCTCACTGGAGCGGTATGCAGCCAAGTGTGAAGCGGCTGGAATGAGAATCAGCACCTCAAAATCTAAGGCCATGGTCAACTGGAAAAGGATGGATCGCTCTCTCCAGATCAAGGGTGAAGTTCTGCCTCAAGTGGAGGAATTCAAGTATCTCAGGGTTTTGTTCATGAGTGATGGAAGAATTGAGCATGAGATTGACAGACATGTTGGTGCAGCGTCTGCAGTATTGCAGACTCTGTACCAGTCTGTTGTAGTGAAGAGACCTGAGTTGTAAGGCAAAACTCTCTCTTTACCGGTCGGTCTCACCTATGGTCACGAGATCTGGGTAGTGACCGAAAGAACGAGATTGCAGATACAGGCAGTTGAAATGAGTTTCCTCCGCAGGGTAGCTGGACTCTCCCTTAGAGATAGGTTGAGAAGTTTGGTTATCTGGGAGAGACTCAGAGTCGAACCACTGCACATCGAGAGGAGCCAGTTGAGGTGGTTCGGGCATCTGTTGATGATGTCACACTTCGCAGAGATCTGTGTTTTTGGAGACTGGGACCAGCACTATTGTTGCCTTAGCTAACAAGGCTAACATGGTTGTATGATGTTGTTGTTTACTAAAGCTGTTATATTAGAATTGTAAGCTAGCACAACAATTGTTCCTAAAAGGAAATATCCGGTGTTTCCCTGCAGTGAATACAACCCACTGAACAGACTATTGATGTTGTATTAGCTGACAATTCTGTTCTTAACAGTGTTAGCATTGGTAGCTAACACTGGAGGTACAATTGTACTAGCTATTGGTGCTAATACTGTGGCATGGATTTGTATCAACAGTGCAAACTAACACAGTAACTTACCGAGGTGGAAATGTGTTAAGTATATGAAACACTTCTGGTTGATGTATTAGCCTACAGTGCTAAAACACAAGTGTATTATAAAAGCATTGATAAATCAACAATTGCTAACAGGGTTTTTTTGTCATTCAGATAAGACTAGAGCAGAAATTTAAACAACATTCTAATAGTAGTCTTTTGATTGCTAAAAGTAAATTCTGTACTTTTAAGCAAAAATGGAGTTGTAAAAGCTCTCCTAATGCTTGTCATATTAATTCTTGTTACGTAATGCAGCCTGTCAAAAACAACATATGTGTTTAAAAAATAAAAAAGTACACAAATGAGCCGCTCTGGAGTACATAGCATGAGAAATTAGTGGCGGCTTAGAGACCAGCAATTACGGTACATTCTTTTATATGATTGTCTATTGTCTGTACTTCATCTGTGGTTTTGTCTGAAACAGGTCTCTCTTGTAAATGAGTCCTCGTGACTCAATGAGACTAACTTGTATAAATAAAGGTTGCATCAATGAATGATTTAATGGAGCTGTAAAAAGAGAATGTACACTAAATCTGTTATATTGCAGGATTTTGAAGTAGAACAATAAACTGCCCAAAAAAGTCACAGTTTTATTGGTCTACAAAGTATATTGTGTACAGCACACATTTCTATTGGCTTTGTGTAGGAAAACTTGGTAGTTTCACAAGAACAGAACAATAAATGCATTGCGAACAAATTAGGGAAGAAAGGTTAATAGAAAAACGAGGGTAGGCAATTACAGAAAAATACAGAAAACACAAATGATTTAAAAACAAGAAACGCAGTAAATGACATGATCCCCAAAAAATAAGATGTATATATTATAATAAATCTGTCCAAAACCATTACTCTTCTCAAAGCCTCTGATGGTGCATGACAGTTTGTTTGTTTTCCAGCTTCTTCCTCTTCATAAATGAGAGATCACTGTGGGACTGAGGTGTTTAAACTCTGCCATTGCAGCAGTTAGAGTCTCAGCGGGTGGCATCCATGGCACCTGGGAGCCCAGCTAATGAACACCTTAGGGTGTTAGCGGGATTCGTACACAGTGCATGCACACACTGCAAAACCCTGGTAACTTTCACAGCTGGCCTGTATGGAGAGAAGGGGAAAAAAAAGCTAATCTGCTGACTTGCTCACAGCAGCAGGCTTGGAGCCCTGGGCTTCAGGAGAAAACACATGATTCAACCTGACGTTAGCTTCCCTCAAGACGTTTCATAGCTTTACTGTGGCCTCTTCTATATATTATTTTACACACTTTTTAAATTCAAAATACTGTTTTAGTTATTAGCACGATATAAGATTCCACTGTTACGCTGATGATTCTTCATTCTATTAGTGAGCCTGATGAATCCCTCAGGTATTTAGAGTACAAGCATGACTTAAAGACTTAAATAAATGATTATTCTTAGCCCCATTCTGTTGGAGGTTTCTTGCTGTTAAAAGGAAGTCATTCCTTTCCACTGTCACCAACGGGCCACACAGGATGACTACAACAGAGCTTTAGGGTCACACTAAGAAAAAAAATTAAAGCCATAAAATTACTAGAATAAATCATACAAGACTTTTTTTTTAACAGCTGTTGTTAATTTTTTTGTCTTTCTATAAGTTGGATCCATGACGCGACCTGCCAATCAATCCAGTAGGCGTGTCAGCAAATGACCAATCGGAAGCTAAATGCTCCTATAAGTGAGTCGCTGGGTCTCTTCAGACTCTTTCTCTCACTGAGTGCCGTTTTCAAACGGAAACAAAAACGAAAGTCATGACGTGATGACGTCACGTATATGCATCCCAGAAGCAGCGTATAAAAACACAACAATAGTGGGCAGTATTGGACCACGTTTTGAGTGAGAGCGTCAAAAACAATAACGTTTAATAAACATGTTTCATTTTACCACAGTTAAAATACAGTAAAATTTATCTTGTCGGAGTTCAGATAATATTACAACTCATTTAGCTTCGGATTGGTCATTTGCTGACACGCCTACTGGATTGATTGACAGGTCGCGTCGTGGATCCGACTTGAAACAAAAAAAAATGACAACTGTTAAAAAAAGTCTCGTACAACTTTATTCTCATAATATTAAGACTTTATTCAACTTGTAATTTTATGACTTTGATTTTTTTTTTTTTTTTTTTTTTTTTGTGTGGCCCTTAAGCTCCGTCGTAGGATGACTGATTGTGGCAAAGGGAAGAATCAACACAATCTGCTGGCTTCTTTAGACGTTCACTAATCTGTGTTGCATAATGTTCTGTAAGTGAATGTCTTATAACAGAAATGTCTGTAACTGGATTTGAGTTTGGATCAGAACTGGACTTGTTTTGTTGGTTTTCCTCCCACATGTAGCGTGATGGCCCACAGTGGAAAAGACTGAGGCCTGATTGCCACCACGATTAAACCAAAGCTTTGATTCGAGATGACTTGGAGCAAATAAACAAGAAGGCGTGTGTTTAAACAAGCTGAGGCATTCTTTTGAATGTTCTTTTTTACTTTTCTGTCATGATGTGAACACAAAGGGCAGCTGTATAGTCACAGGGTTGTGAAATCACAAGCTGCAGCTCAAGCATGACAAAAAAAAAAAAAAACAATAAACCAAATAGAGCTTTACTTTGACTGAACTGACGAACTAATGGATAGTCCAAGCGAGGCCAAGGAGAAAGTGGATTTACTCTAAAAACTATCATATGCAAACATTGTTTTATAAACCTTTACATCACCTTTAATTTGCTTTATACAATTATTTACCATATTTTTTGGACTACAAGGCTCACTGTCGATTTTTGAGAAAATGAAAGGATTTTAAGTGCGCCTTATAGTCCGAAAAATACGGTACATATAATTTTATGATTATCTGCTAGCGCAAGTGTATAGCAGCAGCAGCTAGCTGCAGCAATCGTAGTGCACCCTGGAGCATTTCCAAACAGGAATACCCACCAGTGACAGAACCCGGAAGCTGAAGCAGGAATGGCACCAAATTCCCCTGCAGGCTGGTCCCAGTACAAGTTTTAACATCAGATATATGTTCAAATAACGGTTTTACTAAATCACCGGTATTTATCACTGTGAAGAAGAAAAATCACTGTAATGCCACTTTGATTGGTGATATGTGCTGCTAATCTCATGCTGCTGATTATTTCATACTAATCTACTCACACAGACTCATGTTCGTGCTGCTGTTGTTCAGCGTATTGTCTTGCACCATTAGTGTTTAGCATATATCTTAGATCTTTTAGCATACTGTTTGGCTTTCCTTTAGCGGATATCTTAGTTTATATCTTAGATCCTTATTTACCGTTTCTTTCTAGACATTTTTGCTATTTTTGGATGTAACTGGGGCCCCTGTGTACACAATTTTATTTAACCTCATGTACCACATGTGATGGAAACGACAATAAACCCTAATTGAACTTTAACTTCATTATTTAAAACTTTAAAAAAAGATAATTTAATGCCATGATTGCGTGCAGAAATGCAGGCGAGACTGATATTTTTGTCAACTTTTATCTTGTATGTGTCAATTGTGGGTCCAAGGATGTCAAAAAAAAAAACAGACTTCAAACTTATTTCTCCAAACTGAGGTCATTCAAAGAGCTGTCTACAACAGGTAAGATAATAACTATTCATAAACTTTCTACAGAATCCTGCTATAAAAGATTGATGTAGTCTGTTAACGAGAAGAAAATATCTGAACTCATTAATTAAATTGTGAAGTTCATACATTAGTAAGGTCAAATAAATTCCTAACATTTGCATAAAACACTTCTAATGAGAAAATAACATTTGCATGTTTCCACGGACGGAGGACAACACAGCTGCTTTACAGAGCTGGTGACTCATCTTCTCGTCAATGCACCACTCTGCAGGACAAAACGCTGAATTATGCTCGACTCACGCTTCACCAAAAACACTTTGATTCTTTAATCAGATCGAGGACGTGCAAAAAGTTGACTTTAGTTAAATAACGGATAGTTCTTGAAGTGAAATTAAAAAAAAGATAAATCTCAGTGATGTACTTGCACTTTAAACTAGAGAAATTGCATTTCCTGCAAAAATGCAGTATTGCTGAAGAACAGCTGAAATTAGCTAAAAGCATGCTGAAATAGAAGAACAAGCCTAAGTTACCAGAAGAAAGCAGAAATAACACATATTTGCTGAACTGTGTTTAAATAAGCAGAAATTAGCAAAGAAAAAAAGCAGAATAGTAGCTGAAAAGGCAGAAAGAAGCTTAAACTAAAAAGGAAATGGAAGGAGCTGACATGAGCTAGAAAATGTGGAATTAGCTGAAAAGCTAAATTTAGCACAAAACAGCTGAATCTAGTAGAAAAAATCTGAAAGGAGCATAACAAACTGAAATAAGCAGAAGGAAGTTAATTAGGCTGAAAGTAGCAGAAATTACCACGAAAAGCTAGACTTTATCTGAAAACAGCTGAAATTAGCTAAAAAATGCTAAAGTTAGCCAAAAACATAGAACAAAAATTAACACAAAAATGTGGCTATTATATAAGCTGAAGTTAGGACCAAAAAAAAAAAAAAAACCAGCAGAAAAGAGCTTAAAAAGTAGAAAGAAGCTTAAATTATCAAAAGGAAGCGGAAAGAGCACATCTTTGCTGAATTAGGCTGAAAAAGTTTAAATGAGTGCAAAAAATGTGGAATTACCGTAGCTGAAAAGCTAAACAGTAGCTGAAATGGCAGAAAAAGCTAAAACAAGCAGAACAAAGCTGAAAAAAGCATAATGAGCTGAAATTAGCAGAAATATGTTCATTAGGCTGAAGGTAGCAGAAATTACCACGAAAAACTTGAATTTATCTGAAAACAGCTGAAATCAGCTAAAAATGCTAAAGTTAGCTGAGAATGTAGAACAAGCTTAAATTAGCAAAAGTAAGAAGAGAGAGCAAAGTTTTTCCCAATTAGGCTGAAAGGAGCAGAAATTAGCACAAAACTATGGAATTTTTTTTTTTTTAAAGAGCTGAAACGAGAAAAAAAAAAACAGCCGAAACGTAGCTTACAAAGCAAAAAGAAGCTTAAATTATCAAAAGGAAGTGGAGACAGCACATATTTGCTGAATTAGGCTGAAAAAAGTTGAAATGAGTGCAAAAAATGTGGACTTAGTTTAAAAGCTACATTTAGCACAAAACAGCTCAGTAGTAGCTGAAATAGCAGAAAAAGCTGAAACAAGCCGAAAACAGCTGAAAGGAGCGTGACAAAATGAAATTAGCAGAAAGAAGTTAATTAGGCTGAAAGTAGCAGAAATTACCACAAAAAACTTGAATTTATCTGAAAATAGCTTAAATTAGCTAAAAAAAGGCTAAAGTTAGCTGAAAATGTAGAGCAAGCTTAAATTTGCAAAAGTAAGTAGAGAGAGCAGTTTTTCCCAATCAGGCTGAAAGGAGCAGAAATTAGCACAAAAATGTGGAAATTATCTAAAAAAATATAAAAGGGAAAAAAAAAAGCTGAAATGAGAAAAAAACAGCTGAAAAGTAGCTTAAAAGGCAAAAATAAGCTTAAATTATCAAAAGGAAGTGGAGAGAGCACATTTTTTTAAAATTAGAACTAGAACTAGAATTAGGCAGAAAGAGGTTTAAAATTCCCCTTCTTCACGTTGTGGCACAGGGCACAAACGTGCTGGGAATATTAAACAACACCAGAGAAGATTAGTTTGTTGTCTTGTTGACGTTTACTTTTATAAATTGTTCACTTTTTTTTTTTTTCCCAATAAAGACTTCCCTCAACTCCACATGCAGATAAGAACACCGAGCAAATAAGGAATGCGTCAGATTCCAGCTTTGCTTGGCTCCATTAGGACGCGGGGCGCCACAGAATCCCGAGGAGCTCCGGTAATGTGTTTGTTTTTCTCAGGCCCTTGTTGGAGTTCATGATGTCACCTTTAATTATTTCTTACAAACACACTTCCTGGTCTCAGGGGAAGAGGGAAGGTCCACTTCGGGGACACCTTTCCAACAAAGACGCTGTTTGTTTGACAGGAATGAAGCATTAATCACAGGAGGGTCGATCATGTCTGTGTGAGTTCTTTGGTCTGTCTTTTAGCAAAATATCTCATAATCAATTTGAGCATTTTTTTAATGAAACATAATTACTGATACACATAAACATCTGATTAACGTTTGGATTCATTTTTATTCAAGATGGCTGCCACAGCTAACCAAGCAGTGCAATCACAAAAACAGGTTTGACTCAGTCGATTTTAAAGCTATTGAGCTAAATCTGTGTGGTAGTAGCTGAGGATCATCTGCAACATGTAATCCAAGCACTAATTCATCACAGTAGATTTTAATTTAAGACTTTGGCATTAAATATGTCTGTTAGCAAAACGTCCCATGAACCATTGGATGGATTTTTATGAAACTACAGTATTAGAAAGTAATGGATGCACATCTACAACTAGTTTTGTTTTGTAATGCAGGTTCTGCCTTAGTTAAAGCTAAGAGTTGATGTATTTTCCTCCTGTCCTTAAACGCCTCACCAGTGTGTCAACATGAACGTGATGGTTGACCCGTTAATACGCTCGCCCGACACTTTTCAGCTGCTGGCTAATGTTTCACCTGAGTTAATCATTACATCCTCCTGCCTGGAAGCAGAACAAGAAGGTTGTTTTGCTTTTTCAGACCTGGTTCTGTGTAACGTGCTCTTTCAACTCTCACAGACCACGTCGCTGCTGGAGACGACTCAGACGTTTGGAGGGAGCTGAGCTGCTGGAGCTGAAGTGGACTGAAGGTCAGAGCTATGGTTCAGAGTTGTCAAACATTGACCGCTGACTCTACCCCCTCCCCAGGTCCCAAATGTGGACCCCCTACCCCCCGTCCCGAAAGGTAAAATAAAGGCATGGAACTCCTTGAAGGAATGAACATTATCAGTCGCCGCCCTACATGCCAGAGTTTGACTGACATCATCTTTTTGGTCAAACTTTAAGCGTACGACGCATTTAGCTCTTGGGATGTATGTTGTGAATGACTCTCAGCTACTACCACGCCATATTTTAGCGCAACACTTGAAGATTTGCCGAGGATCCGAGCCAGAAAAGAGTAGAGTGCCCTCTCTGGGTCGGAGAGGAGGTCCTGCCCCAAGTGGAGGAGTTCGAGTTCAAGATTGTCCTTTTGGTTGTCATTTTGTTTTGATTTGTTTAAAAAAAAAAAAAAGGAGAAACTTAAATTTGTATGCCTATTTTATGATTTATGACTCCCTGGTGAGGTGTTCTGGACACATCCCACTGGGAGGAGACTCAGATGAAGACCCAGGACAAGCTGAAGGGACTATGTTTCTCGGCTGGCCTGGGAAGGCCTCGAGATTGCTGGCCCAAGTGGCTGAGGAGAAGGAAGTCTGGGCCTCCCTACTTAAGCTGCTACCCCGCGATCCGACCCCGGATAAGCAGAAGAAAATGGATGGATGGATGGACTTGGAGATTTGATTTGAGTTGTAGTCCATTTGCCTAGAAAGTCCGGTTC
>JARVGS010000001.1:20632355-20650800 GCA_031762315.1 Hypsolebias antenori | reverse complement strand
GTCTGGACATGTCCAGAGGAGGGACAGTGGATATATTGGTAGAAGGATGTTAGAAGTGCAGCTGCCAGGAAAAAGACAAAGAGAAGATATATGGATGCAGTTAGAGGACAGAGATGGAGGGGGATGACTCGCTGTGGCGATCCCTGAAGAGGGAACTGGCAAAAAAAGAAGCTAGACAATGTTCAGAAACCTATTTGTTAATATTTCAGACATTGTTGTCCAAGACTAATTTAGATCCTGCTGGCAAAATGAATCAGGATGTGCGTTTTGCCATTATGGCTCACAACTGAGGTGACTTGTCCCATTCAGGTATCTTGAGCTCTCAGGAGGCATCTATGAACCCCGTGAAAATCTGAAACAGAATATTTCCTGGGACAAACTTCTTGTTTTGTGTATCTTATATGGAGAGGCTGACGGGTCCTCACAGGCTGAAGGAGACGGAAATTTAAGAGTAAATTTACAACAACAAAAAAACAAACTTGGTTTTTTTTTGTAGGAGATGCTAACAGATGCTAAAGACGGAGACAAAAATAAAAACAGCAGAAACTGAATCTCCAATTGTTTCCATTTATGCACAAGCTAGCAAAGCACAGCTAGCTGCCACAAGAAATAATAAAAAATAAGGCCGTTTAGATCTCCCATGAGCCATTGCTTCTAAGGTAACTTATTTGCCTCATTTACAAGACACCTCAGTCCAGGACTGAAATGTGTTCTGGCCACCTCGGTCCATTTAGAAGATACAAGAGACGGAGCTGCAGCTCAGTAATGTGATGAACTAATTGCAACCACATGGTTGTGGGGTTACGCACAACTTTGTAATTAGTTTTTAAAAAAAACTCAACAGGATAACTAAAGTGAGTTGGTTCATTTTGTTTAGTAAATGACACGAGGGAGACGTCCAATTTAATCCGTCACGCTTTGCTTCAGCTCCGCAGAGTTCTGCTCGGCCCACTTCACGTCTTGAGAGCTCACGTGTGAGCGGGACGTGGACGGCTTCATCTGTCATGTAAGAACGACGCTTAAGGACCGACAGGTCTTTGCAGACATTTGACGGAACTGTTATCTAAATTCAATTCAATTCAAAAATACTTTGTTAATCCCAGAGGGAAATTAAATGTAACTCATCCTGGTTTCATTAAAGAGTTCTTCTAGATGCTGATGGCTGCAGAAAGGATCTCTTGTAGCCGCCAGTCCTACAACAGATCTGATGAAGACTCCCCGTTGTTGTATGACAGTCTGATGAAGAGGATGCTGAGGGTTGTCTATAATGTTCATTTGATGAAGAATCCTTCTTTGAACAATCATCTTTAGAGGTTCTAGATGAGTCCCCAGAACTGAACCAGCCTTCTTTATGAGCTTGTTGATCTTTTTAAGTCCCATGTTCTGGTGCTGCTACCCCAGCAGATGATGGCAGAAGAGACAGCGCTCTCTACAACAGACTTGTAGAAGATATGGAGCATCTTGCTGCAAACATTGAAGGACTTCAGCTTCCTCAAGAAGTACAGTCTGCTCTGTCCCTTCTTGTAGACGGCTTCACTGTTGCATCTCCAGTCTAGTTTGTTGTCCGGGTGAACCTCAAGGTATTTATACTTCTCCACCGCCTCCACTTCTTCTCCCATGAGGGAAACGTTCGATCTGTTCATTTCTCCTGAAATCTACAATCATCTCCTTTGTTTTGGTCACATTCAATATGAGATGTTTCCACACCATGCCACAAAGCGGCCCACCAGTTCCGTGTACTCAGCTACTTGTCCATCTCTGATACACCCGACCGCTGCAGACTCATCGGAATATTTCTGCAGATGACAGGAGTCTGTTTTGAACCAGAAATCTGAGGTGTGCAGTGTGAAAAGAAATGGTGAGAGTACAGTCCCCTGTGGTGCTCCTGAGCTACTGACCACCTGGTTAGACAGACAAACCTTTAGTCTCACAAACTGTATGTCCAATATGTCCAACGACTCATGGGCTTGGCTAAAGTCTGAAACAGAATAAATGGCTATAACTAGTTCCTTTTTATGGCTACTGAGCTAAAAATGGATGGTAGGAGCTGCAAGTCATCCTCAACATGAGCTCTAACACAGTGGTTCTCAAACTGGGATCCGTGAGCCTACCAAAAATAAAAAATAAATAAAATCTATAGATATGTATCGTACAAGCACAGAGATGTTTAACAACTCGTTCAAATGCACACAAATGCAGGAAATCACATCTACTTTATTCAAAATTTTCTGGGGGAGGAACCCCAGGAAGCTCCGCCCCCTCCCAGCAGCCCGTCCGATATTTGTGTTCCGGCATCGATCTACAAATGAAGCCCCGTTACTTGGCACAACTACTGCTGTTATGATTCTGTTCGGTTGTATGTAAAAAGTTCTCTAATAATTTGAAGAAGCGACAATGATCATTAAGTGAATAGGTAAAGTTTTAAAGTGGTTTTTGATTCTGTTAATTTTCTCTAAACTGTACTTTTTGAAAGTTGAAATTAAAAATGCTAAGTGTGGCTCGAATGAAAAATACCTCATGTTTAAAAGTATTAAAAAAAATTGTATTAACACTATTAAAGAAATATTTCCATTGCATTAAAGAGACAAGTTGAAGAAATTTACGGTATTAAACATGAGGGGGGTCTCTGAACCCAAACTGTTGAGGACCCCTGCTCTGACAGATCGAGTGATCTTGACAAGATTTTACTCCAAAATAAAACTATTTGTCAAGATAACATCGTGAAAAGTCTTAATTAGGAGATTTTCATCTTTTTGTTTCAGCTCTTTTCTCTGGAAACGCGTGTCCTCTCCAGTGGGCGAAACTCTCAAGTCTCAGAAGGTCAAAGACGACAAAAAAAAAAGGAAAGTCAAGGATTGTTAATCCTCCGTCTTGAGCCCAAAACACATCTCAGCTCCATTATGTGGAAATAACGTGGTTGAGAGCTGGAGGTCGGCGCGCTGGAGATGAGTAAGACAAATCATCTTTTCATTACGGCGCAGGGGGAGCGGAGCGGGCAGGAGGGAAATATGAGAGAATGAAAAATGAAGACGGATGATTCGGTCAGATGAGACTGAAGGAAGAGCAGGTGAGCAAACGGGAAGCTGACCTCACAGAAAAAAGGTCAAACATTTAAACTTTTAATGTGCTCCTTTTAATTTCTGTATCCTACAATAAAATTTCGTGAAAATTCCGTTTTCTTATAACAGTCAGTGTAAATTTAGAAAGTTAACGCGAGAAAATTAACAGTGGCAATTAGACTTTTTTAGAAAAATAACATCCACGCACAATCACACTCACGCTTTACATTATCAGCCGAAGAAAATTCATAATTTTTTGGTTTTCTCAAACTTTATTCTAAGAATTTTTTAAAGAGTTCACATTTTTCTTTTTTTTTAAATCTGGTGTCAATACAGTCAAATATACTGTGATGAGAAAAAGAAATAAAACATTACATAACTTTTCTCTAAAGATCAGTTTGCTGACATTCACCTTTGGTATTGCTCAGTGGTCACCTTGTTAAGTAAACACTGAAATATGGAAACACAAAATAGAATAATAAATACAATTGCTGCTGCATATTCATATATTGTATGAATTATAACAATGATTATCATTCGTTCAAAATATAAAACAATTATTAAATATTATGCCCATCATTAGTGTTTTCCTACCCCATTTCACTCTTTAAAGATGATAAAATTAACAATATTTGTCCTATCTTAAAGTTTACTACTATAATTTAAAGAGGTACCAAATATTTTAATAGTATGCACACAAATATATTCTTCCACAGTAATACAAGAAGTTTTTATTACTGATGGACAAATCCTCTTGAATCTACGCCAACTTTCTGATGGACTTTGTCAGACCATCACATGGCTGTAGAGGAACTTGTCCCATTCCTCTTTCCAGCGTTGCTTCAAGTCACTGAGGTTTGCAGACATTCGTTTTCTCTTAAAGTCCTGCTACATTTCACTCATGTTCAGGTCTGGACTTGAAAGAGTGGACCGGAGCAACGCCTCAATACTTTTTAGTCACTCTGTTGTAGATTAGCTCATGTTTGGATCATTGTGCTGTTTTGTGACTCACTTTGGTCCAAACTCATGGACAGATGTTCTCATTTTGGACTCTAGAATATTTTGGTCTGCAGACTTCCAGCTGTCCAGGTCCTGAAGCTGCAAAACAAGAGCAAGCCCACGTTTGGCTTTCTTTAAACATGCTGCTGTGCTTTACAGCTAAACATCGCTACTTCAGTCTCATCTGTCCCAGAGACGATGCTGCAGAAGTCTTGTGCTTCATTCACAGGTTTTCCTCCTACAACCCTTTTAAACAAGCAAAACTCGTTCAGTCTAATGGTCCTCTCATGAACTTTAACCTTTGACCTGTTAATTGAAGACTGTAGAGATGAAGCTCTTGCATTTTGTGCAATTTCCCTGACTGTTGCACAGTCTGACCTTGGGGTGAAATTGTTGGGATGTCCACTCCTGGCTGTCCTAAATGTTTTTTGTTTTTTTTACATGTCAATATTTGGCTCTACATAGTTTGGAAATTAGCTTTAACCCTTCATCGGCCAGATCATTGCTGAGGTCTTTCCATCTTGGCATTGTGCTCACGCCCCTGTCTGCTCCAGTGCAGCAAACTGATAAAACTTGATATGCAAATCTTCTAATTTTGTCTCATTTAATACTCTGTTCTTAGTTATTTGTGATCCATTTATGAAAAAAGAAAAAAGTTATGATGTATTTAAATGGGTTTTAGCGCCTAAAGAAACAGATGTTGTGTTCACTATTAGTCGAGTGGTTCAAGTCAGAGCACTGGAAGTTCTTTATTGAGATAGGACTTAAAAAACGCTCAAATAAAACAATGATTCAATTTTTTTGAAGTACAAAAACCTGACCCATGACGAGTAACCATCTTGAAAACCAGGTCACACAAACTCACTTTATTACAGGACATTAAAAACTCTTCGTCTGGTCAGGCTGCTGCATCCGGTTGTTCCCGTAGTTTGGAAACGACCTCCGTTTGGTTGTTTTGACTTTTATAACTTAAGCTCAACACACACACACAAAAACATTTATAAAAAGATTAAGTACATGCTTGGACCACTTGAACGTGATGAGTTAAAAGAAAAAAAGTTCTGGGAAAGCTCAGCTCGCATCGTGGCTGCAGGCTCCTGTCCTGCTCTAACGCCACTGAGCAAGGCACTGCTGGGGCTCGACTACAGCCACCAGAGGGCGGATTTCTAACCGACACACATTCTTCCCCCACTCCACGTTTAATTTAACCTGCAACCATCCTCGGTGTGTGCTTCCTGTGGAGCGACGGTGTGAAGGAACGACTCGGTTAATCCCTCCTGTGTCGACGTTTTAATGTTCTGGTGTAGTTTTTTTTCTTTTTCTTTTAAGGGTCCAGATGCTGCTCCAGCTCTCCATTTGGAAAGCTGTTAAGAAGTCAAAGAGGAAATACTGTTACGCACAAACAGACCTGAAAAAAACTGACGTGCACAAGCTGCTGACGAAAATACGACGAGTTACCTGGATTTTATCGATTCTCTTTGTTGGAGTTCTCTGTCTGCTCCTGGTGAAGGACCAAAAACAATCAGTTTAAAATGCGAAGAACATTATTCAACAGAGGAAATGATCCTAAAGTCTTCAGTCTGGGTTTGTTTACCACCTTGGGCATTTCTGTCTCTTCTCATACAGTCAGGATGACAAAGCTAAAAGTCAACACGGGAGCTTAAGTTAAGAAATGAAGCAAACACGGATGTTGATGAACATCATGATTCTCCGCCCTAAAACAAATTTGGTTTGGATGTTTATTCAGTCGAGCCCAATGAATCCAAACAGGCTCAGACTAAATCCTAAAAAGACTGTCAGATCTCAAATTACAGACATCCAATATTAGAAGTTGATCGTTTGTTTTCCAGCTTAGCAAATGGTAATAAACCCATGACGATGACTAGTCAAAACACAGAACGGACATTTTAGGGGACTTTCTGGGTAAAGGGCGGTTTCAGATGAAGAGCCGTCACCTAAACAAAGTAGAGAACGTAACAAGAATCAGCTTTAAGACAACTAACAACAAACTTTAAATTTTGTAAAAAATAAAATAAAAACTATCAACTTTTAAATACAGGTCAGTTATGTGATTTTAGTTTGAACACACAAGACCCGATCAGAACCGGACCAGGACTACTTCCAGCCTCATCATTATTATTTATTATTATTTATCATATTATTATATATTATTATATCAGTCAATGTGGGTGCTTTGTCTGCCCAGATTTTTTCTTCTTTCTGCTAACTTTCATTTTTTTGTGTTATCGTTTATGGGATTGTTTAGTGTTTTTTTTTTTTTTAAATGAACAAATTTTATAAATAAATAAATAAAAACACGCAAGACCCCACTCTCTTAACCCTACTGAGTGTCAAAAAAAAAAAAGACTTGGATAAAAATATGGACTCGAAAAAAGCATTACATTTGAAGTATTCTGGTTTCAAAGAATTTTGCTAACAGGCATTAACCTGGTACAGGCAGGGAAAAGATTAAATAAAATTATTGGGGGCTCGTCCGGGATCTTAATCTGAGACTTGTCACACCTAAGTAAGAATTAAACTTCAAGTTTAGGCTCATATTTAAATAAAATTCAAATAAACGATGAAAAGTCATGTTTTTCAACAGCTATTATGGCTTTAGTAGGTTTCTACAGAATGTTTATTAAATTTGAGATTGTAGTTTAAGGATGGCAGTACAGCAGTCTCTCACTAATTCGCGGTTCGACTTTCATGGACTCGCTCTCAGTTTTTCGATGATTGTCATTGTTAATATTACTTACACGTTTGGGACAGTACAGATCAAAAGTTAACGAAAATCAATACTACGGTCAGGCGCTGCCATTTTGTAGTTTTCTTTCAATAAATCTACACAGTATCGCCAGTCTAAAAGAACTACATTACCCACAAGGCAACAGTGCAATTCCCAGAATTTAACAGTGCTTCCAGCCTGCTGCTTTCTGCCAAAATAAAGGGAAAGTTTTTGATCTGATCCAAACCAGACTAAAAAGTTTGGTCCTTATTCATAGACTTCAGCGCTCAGTGGCTGCAGAGTGCCTATCAGAACCGGACCAGGACTATTTCCAGCCTCATCAGTCAATGTGAGTGCTACTTGTCTGCCCAGGAAGCCTCTCAAGCAGAGAGGTGCTGCTTGGAGTTCCAGTGTCTTCTCCAGAGCTCACCCAGACTTTTTTCATCGGATTTCTCTGGATTACTTGGACTCTATCTGGACCATTGTGTGGTTTTGTGCTGGCTCTCCGAAGGTCCGGCTCTTTAGAAAAGCGTCTGGTGCTCAATGGCTGCAGAGAGCCGATCAGAACTGGACCAGAACCGGACCAAGGCTGGTGAGTATCCATATAAAATTTTGCAATACTGTACATATACATACTGTATGTTGTTAGAATTACGTAGGTCAAAGAGTTTAGAACATTGCAAGAGTGTGGGAAGGGTTTATAAAAACTAAAATAAATATAACGTTGCTACTTCGCAAATTTTCACTTATTGCGGGGGGTGGGGGGGTGTAACCTCCATGATAATTGAGGGACTACTATAATCATCTTTGCAGCTAGATCCATTCTGACTGCTTGTCAGCATGTTGATCTTGTCAAAAGTAAAATATTTCTCCAAACAGGTATATCAAAGAAAGCACCGTAGTAAATTAATGGTTTGCATCACTCAACAAAATCAGACTTTAAATATATAAAATATTATTTTAAGAATCAGAGCAGATATTTCGACTGCAGGCAGGAGTTATGGTTCTCTGTGATGCGTTTTCTTTAAAGAATCTGTTAAAGGATAGAAGAGATGAAGTCAGACACTGCGGCAGATGAATAGGAGTGAACGTAAAAGACAATTACTCGTCGTTCTGAACATTAAACGAGAAGACAGACGTAGCTGCTGCTCCTGATCACCTGCAGCGCTGCCGTTTCATTAAACAGACCTCCTGTGACGGAGACAGAAGACGGCGACGCTGGAGGCAACCGGCGGGCTTTCTGTTCCCTCATCATGAATTTTCAGATAATCATTTCATTAATTCTGCAACAATTACCTCTCGTTACATGATTAGAAGGAAAACGCTGAAGTAGCAGGAAGCTAATCACGTCGATGCACGTAGCTTCCTGTTTTGTTCAGGGATCGCTTAAGACGTTCACATTTCTTTTATAAATAGGCCTTTTTCGTTTTAACCCACATCTAGAAATCGTCTGTTTTATCTTTATTATATAAACAAACTGACAATAAAGCTGACAGACAGGATAGTTTGTTTTTTTTTGGTTCCTCTGGATGGTTTCTTTGTGTCCTTCATCGGTCCAAGGAGCCACAGCAAACTCAGTCCCACAAGTAGCACATTCACAGAGTGGCCCAACCAGTTTCATGGTAATAAAATGGATTCTGGAGTCCGCCCTCTCCTCCGTCTACTCATATGAGGCAGCCATAGCCAAAGTGGTTCAAAACATCAAAGTTCATGATCGATAATCCAGGTTAAAAAAAAAAAATCCAACAATGTTCAGTCCGATCAGCTTGATGGTTTCTTGGATGTTTCAACACAAACGTGTCCATCTTTGTGTTGCTAAGAAACCATCTGATCACCATCAAATTGGTTGGTCCCATTATGTGAGTGTGCTGCTTATGGGACTGAGTTTGTTGTGGCTCCTCAGACTGACGAAGTCCTTTGGATGAAAGATAAAACGTTTCAACACAGAGAAACTGTCCAGAGGACCTGACTGGACTTTGTAGATCAGGATTATTCTACTAAACTGCTCAGGGGGCCACAGTTACTGAAATCCAGCAGCTCAGGGGCCAAACTACGACGGCGCTTTAGGGCCACGCAAAAAAAAAAAAAAATTAAATTACAATTTTTTTTTTCACAAAATTACCAAGAATAAAGTTGTATGAGACTTTTTAAAATTTATTTATTTTTACAGCTGTCAATTTTTTTCCCCACTCGTCGGCTCCACAATGCAACCTGTCAATCAATCCATTAGGCGTGTCAGTAAACGACCAATCCGAAGCTAAATGAGTCATAATATTATCTGAACTCCGACACAAAGTTTAGCGTATTTTAACTGTGGTAAAATGAAGAACGTTTGTTAAACTTTACTATTATTGACACTCTTACTCAAAACATGTTCCAATACTGCCACCTACTGTTGTGTTTTTATACGCTGCTGCTTATGGGACACATATACGTGACGTCAGTACGTCACGACTTCCATTTTTGTTTCTGTTTGAAAACGGCGCTCAGTGAGAGAAACTATGTGCGTGCAGCGCTGTTAGAGGCCTTTAATAAATAAATATGCCAGAAAAAGGCTGAAGAGACCCAGCGACCCACTTACAGGAGCATTTAGCTTCAGATGGGTCATTTGCTGACACGTCTACTGGATTGATTGACAGGTCGCATCATGGATCTGACTCATGGGGATTTTTTTTAATTTTTTTTTTACGACAGCTGGAAAAAAAAAGTCTCGTATGACTTTATTCTCGTAATTTTATGGCTTTTATTTATTTTTTCTTAGCGTGACCCTAAAGCTCCGTTGTATCGAACATCCAGTGATTCATTATGTAAATAAACCAAGTATTACAATTATCTGTCACCTTTAAAATTAGTTTATTGCATTGAATCATAAATGTAATAAACAGACCCCCGACCCCCACCCCCCGAGATTTTATAAACACAACCAAAGCCTAAAGTCGAAATTATCAGCTTCACTGAAACAGGTTTAGTACAGGTCAAGAGCTTTTTTTTTTTTTGTAACAGGCCTAACAACATTCGTAAGAGACGAACAGCTGAAGTTCTGAGAGGACAAACCTGCTGGGTCTCTGACGTCGTTCGACTGTGGGCCCCCACTCCTGTGGGCGTTGAAGGAACGCTCCCGTTCGAGTCCATCACTAGAAGAGTTTTCCGTTCCCTCGGTGGCTTTTCACACTTTGTCACCCGGAACCTGAAAACAACATGAAGTTTGAAAATTCCATCCATCACTAAACTAAAAAAAAAGTGCTCGTAGGGATGAAACTGAAAAACACAAGCATATGACGGGAAGCTTCTTAAAAAGTGTTGACCTGAAGAGTCAAACAAACATTTAGCTGCTGACTCTTTCCACCCTGAGCAGCATATTTTAATTAAATCAGCAGAAATAGATGGCACTCTCTTTAAAGTGTCTCTTTAATAGCCACCGGTATTAATGAGACACTTTGCTTGCCATATGGGTCGATAGCCCTCTAGTGGCTGAAAATGGTAGAGTTCAATATTTTCCATGACAGAATGAATGAAAACATCAGCTCTCAGCCAAGAAATTGGGATAAAATATGGAGAAAAAAATGTATATTAGTCGTTTCGGTGTACAAGTCGCAGGACTTGCAAATTTATGCAAAAACGTGCAACTTATACAGCAAAAAATATGGTAGATTTTTGTAAAACTGCCATCCATTTGATTTTATTCAACTATTCCTTCCTGTGCAAGAACTCTCCGCAGAAATCAATAGTGGGATAGCCTCATAACGCTGAATTAATATTAATGTAAAGTTCATAAAATGCTGTTTGCAGGAACCACCATGAACTCTTTTTAGACTGGAGGTGTTTTAAGAGCGATCTGCTTTGGTCTTTAAATCACTCGCTACGTGTCCCGCATGTTCAGCTGATCGATTCCTCAAACGCTCAGTTCTCCTGAATTTGGTGCCGCCACACAGTTTGTTGAAGGACTTCGTTGAGACTTTTCAGAAGACTAGGCGTTCCACCAGCGGTCTGATGAGGAAACTCAGCTCTGACTACAAGAAGAAACTCTGGTTGGATTTAAAATCTGTGTCGAGGATCGACGGAACAGAAGAGGTAACTTAGAAACTTTAAAAAGTACACCTGAACGCAACAGCTGCAGTGTTACGTAAAAGATAACAGCAGCGAGGTTCAGCTACTAATGTGACAGAAACTCCTGAAACAGGGAAAAGTAGGCACTGATGTTTAAATCTGACATCGTTGTTTAAACCCTAAATGGACAAAGTTAATGATGTAGATCAAAGTTCATGCTCATTAATCCAAATAAAAATCCAACCAAGTTCAGTCAGGTCATCTGGACAGTTTCTTTTCTTTCTTTTTTTTTTTTTTTATGAGTGAAATGTTTTGTCCTTCATCCAAAGGACTTTATCAATATGAGAAACCACAACAACTTTACTCCCACAAGCAGCACACTCAATACTGGATCAACCAGTTTGATGGTGATAAGATGGTTTCTGGGGCCCGCCCTCTCCCCCGTCATCCAGCAAACGGGTTGATCCACTATGTGAGCGTGCCGCTTGTGGGACTGAGTTTGTTGTAGCTCCTCAGACTAATGAAGTCCTTTGGATGAAGGATGAAACGTCTAAAAATGTCAAACAAATAAAAATAAAATAAAATAAAAACAAAACCATTCAGAGGACCTGACTGAATTTTGTTGGATTTTTTTAAATCTGGATTATTGAGCATGGACTTTGATGTTTGAACCACTTTGGCTACAACTGCCTCAGAGGGGTCGACAAGGGAGAGGGCGGGCCCCAGAAACCATCTTATCACCTGCAAATTGGTTGGTCCACTACGCATGTGTGCTGCTTACGGGACTACGTTTGTTGTGGCTCCTTGGACTGATGAAGTCCTTTGGATGAAGAACGAAACGTCTCAACAACAAACAAAAAAAAAAAAAAGAAACTGTCTAGAAGACCCAACTGAACTTTGTTTCATGATGTTTAAATAAAGGATCTTGACGTTTTATTCTCTTCACTCTCAGGCTGAGAAGTTACAGTTTCTTTACCCAAGTTTTACAGGAAAATTGTGTTTTTAAGACACCTGTGAATAAATTTCTTTAAAACTGGCCTTTAGGAAATGTTTAAAAACATAACATACTTCTAAAACAGCCAAAATCTGGTTTGTTTTCCCAGGTGCACGACGTCATTTCCTCGTAAACTAGATTCAATGAGGAAAACAAACGTGTAGTTTAGTGTTCTTCCAAATGCTAAGAAACGAACCAGAAATACAATTAAACCAATTTTCCAACACAATTCCAGTGAAACACACACACAGATCATTTCTAAAGGACAAACTTATTGGTTAACCTGTGCATGTACTGACACTTTCAAATGGCAGCCAGCTTTTTTTAGAACGGTCATCTAATTTTGTTCTTGTATTCTTATTGTTTATGGGATTTTTTTTTTTTTAATGAATAAATTTTATAAATTAAAAAAATAAAAATTTTGTTCTTGGGATGTGAAGATTCAATTCAATTCAAAAATACTTCATTCATCCCAAAGGGAAATTAAGCCGTAGCTCATCATCCTGGTTTCATTCAAGAGTTGTTAGATGCTGATGGTTGTGAGCAGGAAGGAGCTCCTGAAGCAAATCCAAAGAAGTCCGCAGGACCGCTCCAATGCTGGGCAGAACTCCTCCCTGAGCGGTGGTCACTCCTCCCAGCTGTCTGCCGAGCTCCTCATCACAATGGACAGACAGCTGAAGGTGCCGGGGGATGATCCCGGTCCTCCCGTTGTCACAAGCCCAATTTCCCACCAACTCCAAAATCTCTGCGGTCAGGTACTTGAGCCCCCGCCGCCAGATTGACGGGAATTCATCCAAGGCACCTCCTTTTCAACTCTGGGCATTTGGGGCTGTAGTTGAGGTATTATTGAGCTTTTGAGATGTTAATCAGCTGCTCCTCGTTGTAAAAAAAAAAAAAAAAAAAAAATTGTTGCCATGGTTACATAAACAAATGCCCAAAAGTAAAAAGGTTTCAGTACCAGAGGAAGTAATCATCTGAAAAGAGCGACTTATATCCAGAAAAAAGAGGAATTAAAGTCTTCAAAAGCAATAACTCAGAATGAAAGTAACAGAGCTACTCCAACATGCAGCCACCGCCAGCGGCGCGATTCTAGAACATGAGTAATCAATCTGTACGATTCACAGACAATGCAGATGTGACTGTAGAGGAGCTGAATGCCCATGTAGATTTGGGATTAAATCTGGACTGTGGTTTACAAAGTCTTTGTACCAATTCCACCTGATCTGTTTAATGAGGTAATAATAAAAGGTTTGTTGTGCATTCGGTCGTCCGCTAGGCCTGTCACGATAACAAAATTTGCTGGGCGATTAATTGCCTCAGAAATGATGGCGATAAATGGTATTGTTTGAAATTTGACATTAATACCGGTATTGCCAAATTTAAGAAGAAATGTTTGTTAATTGGTTTTGCATGTAGTATACAGTATTTTTCCCTCCACTAGATGGCAGTATAAGACTGAACCGAAGGATGGATACTAAGGTAGCGAACAGCGTGTCTAAAAGAAAAATGGGAGGGAGGCCTTCGTGACATGGGCTGTGTTTCTTCGGTTCTCAAAATGGCGGACGCTCGGTGTAGTTTGAGCTCTTTAGCATAGCATTTTTCACACAAACCTTTTAATAATAATTAAAAAAAATACAGTAAACAAGTTCTCAGCTTCTTTTTACAGAGAAAAACTTGTTACACAAAGGCACGGGTTTCAACCGTGAATTTTGGAGCTTCGACAAGACGGCGGTTTTTCCCTAAGGTTGGCCTGTTAGCTTAGCTTCTCAGCTTAGCTGCTTTCAACGTGATTTTGGACAGGTAAAATGGATTTAAAAGAGAAAAGGGGTTAGGGAAGAGCACCGAAGTTGAGCTTTTTGTCTTCAGAAGAAAGAGAGAGACACGGAGGAACGATAAGGCTGATAAATGAAAATGAGGTAGATAATTTTAATTTATCATGCGATTAATTGATTTGTTGTTTATCGCAGCAGGCATACTGTCCGCTTTAAAAAATAAAAGTTGAGGTGTATTAAGTGTTGCGTACGAGGAGCCAATTCCTTCTCTTTTTTTTTTTTTTTTTTTTTTGAAAACAGCTATTCTTCTGGCTGAACTTAATGCAGTTTACCTGCAGTGTCTTCTCTTAAGTGACACCTACTGGCCAGGAGTAGAACAGCAGCAGCGCCGGTATAAGCGGCAACAAACACTGAATGTGTGCTTCAAGCAGAATGAAAAAAGTAGGAAAAAAGTTTAACTTGTTTTATTCTTTATCATGTAGAAAGTACATTTTACTTCTCACTGGTGAGTTATTGTACAAGAAGCAAACTCATTTATGGCAAATTTTTAGTTTTTGTTCATTAACTAACAGTAAATAAACAGATTTTGTGAAAGTATTTTGCAATTTTAAAACTAGATCCGTTAGTGAGCATCCATTTTATATCAGGTAGTTAGTAATTAGTTATGTTAACTGACAGAGAACAATGCCTTTGCTTGTAGTAAACAAGATGTTGTCTGAGCAACAGCTTCTTTGTTTGCCTCACTCTTCCAGGTCCTTGTAACTTTAACAGGGGTCGTACGACAGAGCAGGTCAGAAAACAAAGCCTCGGTTTTCCCAGGCTTCACCTTCACCGTCCGCCTGCGTTTGTTCCGGGTCACCAGTAAACCCAGAGTGTGTAATTAAAGATTCGTGGGTGATTATCCAGAGTTAATGTTTGATTGTTAGAGCTGTGTGTGTCTTTAAGTTAACTGTAAAAGTTTTCATTACAAATATCCAAACAGAGCGTGTAAAATGATTCTGAGAAAGGCTGAAGGGAACGTCAGTGGAAGGCAGCATTAACAACTGTTTTTTGTTCTTTCGTTTACGAGGCAAACGCACACACCTGCCCACAGCCAGGACCGTGACCTCTCCGAGGTGACTGCGGCGCTGCTCGGGTTTACGGGCCGGCAGATTCCTCATCAGCGGCCATTTTTTCTGGCTGCAGCGAGTGCAGGAGTTCGAGTGGCTGCCCGGGGCGCCGATTGTGTGCAGGTGGCTGCAGGTGTGCTTGGCTGCTCCTGCGGGGGCCCCCGGTGAAATAGGGGTCATCGGTGGGGAGGAAGGTCCAATGGAGGTGGGGGTGAGCGGAGGCCTGAAAACAGAAAACCAACAATCACAGGTCATTAACTGTAAATCACAAGGCACACTCGGCTGCTTCAGGAATGGCTATAATTAACCCAACATGGAGATATTAAAGTGATAGTTCAGATATCTTACATGTTCTACTGCAGTTAACTGTTCATGAACTTCCCACAGAACTCCACTTTGAAACATCCTAAATAAAAAACACTGATCCAAACACATTCACACTATTCATTCAACCTTTACAGGTTAGTCTCATTGAGTCACGAGAACTCATTTTAAAAAGAGACTTGTTTTAAACCAACAAAAATAACAGATGAGGTACACAAAACAATAAACAGTCATAAAAAGCGTATAAAATGAAAAGTAAATAAAAGTTGTAATATAAAACGAAATAAACTACATTGTAAAGCAATGTAAAATACAGTACTAAAAACAGGAACATGTCTGCACCGTTGAACTTAATAGTTTAAAATCTCTTAGAGAGGTCAAAGTCGAGAACTTCAGAGCTTTTTGCAAGGTGTTCCAGAAAACAGGCCCTTTTGTTGAACTCAGTCTGCACTGAGGGGACGCTGCAGGTAACAATGTCCTGAGAGCGCACGCTGTAGCTGCACTCAAAAAGTGACATGTCGGAGGAGATGTAAGAAGACAACAGACCAAGAAGTGATTAAAAGATGAAAATGTACCAGTGTGAGAGTCTACATGAAGTTAATGATGACCAGTTAACCAGTGAATGGTGCAGTGATGGTAACGGTAGTTACAGCCACTTATGAATCTTTGCACACAGCGTCCAACATCTGCAGGGTGCTAGCAGGAGAATTCATGTAAATAATGTCACCATAGTCAATGGAGGGAAGGAAAGTATCAGCTACAAGGAGTTTCCTAGCGTTCAGATCTAATTCTGAAAAAGAAACCCAGTTTAACTTTCAATTTTTTATCAAATTCTCGACATGAGGCTTAAAAGAGATGCGAATCGACTAAGATACCAAAGTATTTGTAATAATCGACAAACTCAGTAAGAGCACCATGCGTAGATAAGAAAGAAGGAAGGACTGCTGGGATCGACTTCCTATTTCAAAACATCCCTTTGGTTTTATCAGCATTTAGTTCGAGACGGAACAACTCTGACCGGACGTTGTCGAATGACGAGTGTAAAAGATGGAAACCTTAGCAACTGTTCCAGCTCGACAATAAACTACGGTGTTGTCGGCATAGAAATGTGAGGATGCATCAGGAATGATCTGACCTACAGATGTAGACTGTGAAGCGAGAGGGTCCCAAGACTGAGCCTTGTGGTACAATATAACCAACAGCTTCCATTTAATTAGTTTCCCAGAGAAAATCTCAGCTCGTTCACTTCTGCAGCACTTTTCTAGCAGACCGTCACCGCTGAGTGACTCGTTCAAAACTTAATACTGACGGGGAACAACCACTCGTTGATCTTCCTGAAAAGTAAAAATAAATTGATACAGTGAATGTTTGAAGCAGTAAAAATGATTCAGGAAAACTTAAGTGTCAACAATGTCAACATTTTCTTAGAATATGAATTTAAAAAAGGAAATGTCTGAAGCGTACCCACTTATTTTTAGTATTTTACCATTAGTTTGTCTTCTATAAAACTCCAGAGCGCAGCTCGTCACACTGTTTAAACACAAAGCCATTATAAACGGTGCTTCTGTACGCTCGTGTACACATGCATAATGCTGAGTTTATATGCATGGCTCAGGTGAAAAACTGAAATATCCTGAGTTCAGTTCTGTTCAGGAGGCATCACGGGAATACAAAGCTGCAGTAATGTGGGGAAAGCCAGGGCATGTAGAGAATCACATTAGAATGATTTTTTTTGTGTGCATAAAATAGCATTTAAAAAAAATAGAAATATTTTTTTAAAACTAACAACTTATGGGAAAAAAATTCTTACTTGCAGCTTCTCAAATGTGCCAATTTCATATATACATGTTTTTATTTAAGGTAATCTACAGTACCGTGTGTCTTTTGTTCATGGAGGTTTTTGGAAAATGAATGAAATATGTCTAAAATATTTTACAAAAACATTCAAACAGAAAATAAATAGATTTCAAAGACAGAAAAATGAAGCTTTAACAAAATCTTCAGCCATATTTCTTTTCTCGTTTTCAGTAAATTTGACGCACATTGTGGCACAGTCAGCAGGTGGCAGTATAGCCCAGACTAATTAATATTATTATTTATACACATTATATACATTATTTTCCTCCACTGCGTAAATCACTAAGATTATGAACATCTTATCTAAAAATGATGCAGAAAAACTAGTTCATGCATTTGTCACGTCTAGACTGGACTATTGCAATGGTTTGTTATCTAGGTGTCCAAATAAGTCTTTTAAAAAGTCTTCAATTAATCCAAAATACTGCTGCCAGAGTCTTAACTGGAGTTAGTGGGAGAAATCATATTTCTTCAGTTTTAGCTTCTGTCCATTGGCTCCCTGTCAAATCCAGAATTTAGTTCAAATTCTTACTTCTAACCTACAAAGCTCTCAACAACAAAGCTCCATCTTATGATACAGATCTTATTGTTCTATATTTTCCTAACAGAGCACTTGGTTCTCAGACTGCAGGTTTACTTGCAGTTCCTAGAGTTTCCAAACAGGGATGTAACACTTCAACTTGGATTATGGTTAAAGTCAAAATTTTTCATGACATTTATGCTCTCTAACACAATGACAACACTTAGAACAGTGCAAATTTGTTAATTTAAACAAATCTAAACTCAATGGCATGCATGATGTCATAACGTTGTCCTAGGGCTTCAGGCATCCTTGTCACTGGGCTGTCATACAAAAATAGTGCCACATACACACACACACACACACACACACACACACACACACACACACACACACACACACACACATTATATATGAATGTCCGATGTCCGATATTTAACCTTATCGCTAATATTGGCCGATACGATACCATGCCGATAATATTGTGCATCCCCATTTCCAAAAGCAAAATGGGAGGCAGATCTTTCAGTTATCAGGCTCCTCTCTTGTGGAACTAACATCCAGTTTTTGTCCGTGAAGCTGACACATTGTCCAGTTTTAAGACTAGGCTTAAGTCTTTCCTTTTTGTTAAATCCTATAGTTAAGGTTGGCTTGGGTTTCCTGAGCTGTCCCTTAAGTTATGCTGCTATAGGCTCAAACTCTGGAGGACAATCTGACCACATTTCTTCACTCTGCTGCGGTCTCTACTCTACTCTACCTGTTTTGTATGTGTATTTTTTTCTATCCTTGACATGTGTTTTTGTCTTTCTTCCAATAGGGGGTACACCTGCACCTACATCTGGACCTGCCATTCTGTGTTCATTTATCCTTCCTGTCCTTTCAAACTAAGCCGGTCGAAGCAGACGGCCGCTTGTCATGCGCCTGGTTCTGCTGGAGGTTTCTTCCTGTTAAAAGGGAGGTTTTCCTTTCCACTGTTGCCATTGTGCTTGCTCAGGATGGGAGACTGCAACGAAGTGAAGATTCAACGAGTCTGCTG
>JARVGS010000001.1:20526847-20562188 GCA_031762315.1 Hypsolebias antenori | reverse complement strand
GGAGATGTGCTGTAACCACGAATTCCACGACACACCTGACGATAGTGTGCCGCGGAACAGTGGTTGAAAAACACTGGTCTAGACCAATGGTCATTAATGTTTCTCTTCAAGGGTCACTATCCTGCATGTTTTAGATGTTTCTCACACCTGATGTGAATAAATGATTAACAGGCTTCTGCAAAACCTGAATACCTGCAAGGAAACCACTAAAACATGCAGGATAGTGACCCACAGGACCAGGATTAGGGACCCCTGATCCAGACCCTGCTAGGACTAGCCTTCAGCTTGTCAATCTGGTCAGAATTAATCGTGTTGCAGTGTTGTGTTTGATCAGCTGACATCTTTGTACATTTTTTGTTCCCATTAGTACACATCAGCACTGACTCATGACGGCATTCTTGTAATTGCGGAGGCCTTCCGGTATCTTCGACGCCAGCGAGTCGACGTGTCTCGCAGAGGAAGTGCAGGCGACTGCCTCGCAAACCCTGCAGTGCCCTGGAGTCAAGGCATCGACATAGAGAGAGCCCTGAAAATGGTACGACAGAGAACTACTTTGTATGATTCTGTAGTTTATTGTCTCTAGTTACAACGTGAAGAGGGAGAATTAGAAATACCTTCCATCTGCCTGCCCACTATCTGTCTGTCCACCATGTTGTGGGCATGATAGCTTGAAAAATAATAAGGTAAAGACTTTCACTTTGGTGTGTGGCTGCATCAAGGCTTAAGTTTCCTTTCAAAACTTGCATTGCCACATCAAAATTCAAGATGGCTGACGTCATATAAATCCATATGTCTTGTGCTCTGGATATCTTGAACCATTAACAATGTGCTGACTTCCATTTTGATGTGTAGCTACATCTAGGTGTAAGAAAAGTCACTTTGAAAAAACTGGGCTGCCAAGTTAAAATCCAAGATGGCCACTGTATTTACATAATCTGACCACCCCATCTCTTGAAGAAACGCTGCTTTCTAGTTTTTCTAAATGCTTTACAGTATAGTTTCCTCAGTGTGGGAGAGGTGGTGCAGAGGTTAGAGAAGGTGGGCCTGTGATCAGAAGATGCCGGTTCAACTCCCGGTACCGACAACATCAAAATGTGGGTGGAAAAGGTGAAGCACCCACACCTGCCTCCAACCTCATTTGCCCCACTCTGGGCCCTTGAGCAAGACCCTTAATCACCACCGTCTACTCCCCCAGATGGCAGCTGTCTGCTCTGCACAGAGGGCTGTGGTAGCCCGGTGGGCTGTGGTTGCGTCAGGAGGAGCATCCAGTGTAAAAATAATTGCCAAGTCTTCGTGCGACGTAGTTCGCTGTGGCGACTCCTGAAGGAGGGAGCAGCTGAAAGAAAAAAAAAACAGTAGTTTCCTCAAATTATTGGGGAGACCCTTGGGGTGGCTGATGATTCATCTATGAGGTTCTTGGCCACCAAGAGCCACCCCTTGGCTCCGCCATTGCATTTGGTGGTGGATGAAATTGATCCCTCTACTCACCAGGATTTTTCACTCTGCGTTGCCTCAGAGAAGCAAAAAACAAACAAACAAACAAACAAACAAAAAAACATCTAATCCTGTACACAGTGTAACTCTACCCATTTGAGCATCTTGCACCAAACATATTCAAGTTTACTTACATACCCTTTTCAACTCCAGTCCAGAAAAACACTCATTTCAAAAACAACTAACATTCACAACAGGGTTATGGGTGTACCGCTTGTTGAATCTGTTGTCTTTTCCTCTCAGCTAGCTGTGTTTCTAAAGTTTTGGGCTTTAACTCTGTGCAGTCTTTATGACTTTGTTCTGCTTTCTTTAAAATAAATTGCATCAGCAGTGAATCACATTTATTTTTGTAAAAATGTGTTCTCGGTTATTCTGAACTAACTGTGTCAGCAATTGCTCAGGCTGTGATTTCTTTTTTTTAAGTGTGTTACATCCACCATGTTTGCACATTTTCATTGTGTGCAGTGACCAGACAGGTTCAACATCAAACCTTACATTCATTCTCCAGCTCACAGGAAGTGTAACATCACAAAATATCTTCTGAAAAAAAACTTATACAGCACTCTATAGCATTTTTTGGTTTTATTCTCTTGCTGTTTGCTCTGAACTGGTGTTGTATTTTTGTTTTCTTGATGGATGGCAGGTCCAGGTACAAGGTATGACAGGAAACATCCAGTTTGACACGTTTGGCCGAAGAGCTAATTACTCCATTGATGTGTACGAGATGAAACCCAAGGGACCCAGGAGGGTGAGTGGTCCCAGATGTTTGAAAACATTTCTTGTAATTCATTTAATATGTATTTACAGTTCCAGCACATGACAAAAGTACCAGCAGCCTGGTGTGTATTGGTTCCAGTTACATAAAAGCAGACAAGCAGAGGGAACAGAAATGTGCTTTGCTTTTCCTTCACACGTCAACAGAACGGATGCTGAGTGGAAACCAGTCTGGCCAAGTACAACCCAGTCTCTGAGCTTCCTTTAGCTTTTAATTTCAGTTTTGTAGTCCTTCATGAATCAGCGACGACTAACGGATCGGAGCAGAACAAATCTGAAAAACTCTGTAGGATAACACACTTCCCGACCAAAAATAACGTGACATGCTCAAACACTTTCTGAACACTGTTCGTGAATAAAGTTTGATCTCATGTATAAAGTCTTCTTCAGCAAATCTCAGATTATTTTGTGAGGTAACCAGTTGCTTTGTGGAGATTTTTTACTTTTCCTTAACAACATATTAACGGTCAACACAATAAACCTTAAGGTAATTGTGTTGAACTCCATTAAGGCCATAAGCAAACAGCTGTCTTTGTCTTTACTGAAGCATTAATGTGGAAGTGGATGTAAATTGCTTATTTATGCATCAGCATCGAGAGTTACTATTTTTTTTTAAAGAACCAGACATCTTAAGTGCAAACATTTGATTGTAAACTGCAGCTGAGACTGATAGGAGAGAGCTACGAGCCGAGAGCTACGAGCCGAGAGCTACGAGCCGAGAGCTTCAGCTCACGTTAACATTCGGCTGCAGCATTTTGCCCAGAAGCGCAGACATGTCTTGTGCCTTGGATTGCTGAAGGAGGTAGCAAACAGACGTCGTCTGGGATGAGGTGCACTCATTTGGAAACGACATTTATCTAGTTAACCTGCTGGCCTCAGCACATGCCAGTGTTTGTTAGTTTGCACGCTGGACAGCACCTTCAGTAGCTCTGAAAAAAAAAAAAAAAAAAAACTTTTTAGCTGTGGCTGCTTATAGACGTTGATATGTTTGATGCATCTTTTCAGATTTCTTTGCTTCATCTAAACATTTTTACCAAACCTTCTGCTCTTGTTTGTGTCACTGGGCAGGCCCAAACCTAAAACGCTGTTTTATTTAATACCACACACACACATAGACTCGTGATGCCGACTTTGTGGCTCAGCTGCCGTAGCTCCTTGACCCTGATATTCTCATGAAAGCTGACATCAAACAGGGGAGTCCAAATAGCTCATCTCAGAGACACCATCCATCAGCAGCGCTCGTGTCCGATCGCAGTGTGAGGCGATCTGCAGTGACAACAGCGTGAGTATGATGTGTATCAGAACCACCAGAGCAGAGAAACGACTTCTTGGCTGAAAAATACGAGTGTTGAACATGAACAGAGCAGCTACTGGTACTGGGATCCTCTCAGGGTAAGAATATCAAGTTTTCAAGTCAAGCTAAACAGCCACTGCACACACACTCAGACGCAGCTGTGCACCCACAACTCAACGATGAAGGACACAAAATGTTGATGATTAAGGCATTGAAGGAGGCCTGTCACCTTTAAATGGTCTTGTCCATACTTATCATGCTGCTGCATCCTTACGTACCTGCCCACTCTCCCAGGTCTGTGGGACTGCACCAAAAACAAGGCGCAAGCTCAGACAGGACTAGGATTTTGGGGTGGTGGGGCCAAAATTGTGGAACAAATGAACTTTGCACATTAGACAGGCAGCTTTAGATTACAGTATTTTAGTAACGTAACGTGCTATGTGTTGTCATCACTGTATGCTCCCATAGAACGACGAAATTAGTTCTCTGCATTTAAGGTTCAAGATTCAAGGCTCTTTATTGTTATTCGTTTCACATGTGGTGGAACGAAATTATGTACTCAAGGTCCCAGTTACACCCTAAATAGCAATAATATAAACTATAAAAAAGAAACCGCATACAAGGATCCAAGATGCTAAATAATAATAATGTAAAATAATACGGTGTATTAAACAGCAGCCTGAACATGAGTCTGTTGTGAGCAGATGGGTATGAGTACAGCAGCTTAAAGGCAAGAAATCGGCAGCACAGCTAAAGTGACATATCAGCAATTAAAGTGCCATTAGTGATTATTCTGGTTAGATATTCATGAGTCTAACAGCCTCAGGGTAGAAGCTGTTCCTCAGTCTAGTGGTTTTACACTTAATGCTTCTTAACCTCCCTGAGGGGAGTGGGGCAAAAAAGTGTGTGTGCTGGGTGAGTGTGGTCCTTCATGATGCAGGTGGCACTCTTCTTGCATCTGGAGGTGTAGATGTCTGTGATGGTGGGGACTTCTGTGCAGACTTCACCACTCTCTGCAGAGCTTCTAAGCTTCTTGTCCTGCATGTTTTCAATGTTTTTCTTCTTCAACACACCTGATATGAATCAATGGATGATTAACAGGCTTCTGTAGAACATGAAAAGATGATTAAATCAGGTGTGTTGGAGAAGGGAAACAAGTAAACATGCAAGATAGTGGTCCTCGAGGACCAGGACTGGACTCCTTTGGTTTACACTAAGTGTATTTCAGTGAACTAGAAGTAGGCTTGGATATCCTGTATCTAGAGCACAATGCATCACACAGTAACAAGCATTAGTTACAGTGCTGTGGACTCAGGTGAGTCACACATAGACATTAACATATGATAATGTACAAGTCAGCATTTTTGTTGGCTTTTATTTCAGTTGGAAGAAAAACAAGATGCCAAACTAAGTTATTTAGTGATTTGTACAGATTAAACCACATCCATAAAATGAACCGTATTTACAAGCTGCATTCAAAATGTTTTGCAAACTCCACCCCACCCGGCCACCCGCTTTATCGGCTGGGCTGCACATGGTGCGCAGCAACCCTCAGATCAGCGTGTCTGTCGACCAAACCTCCTCGCTTCCAGCTGCTCGCCCGCTCTCATTGGTCCAGCCAGCGGACCAATCGGAGGCCGGCGAGGCTCGCGGAGAGCACTGCCGCGGACACGTGCAGCAGTTTGTACACAAGAGAGGGGCGCTGCTGGAGTGTAGAGGAGAAACGCCTCTCTGTCTTCACCAGCCTGGTTTGTTCTGTCGGACCTGTTCACTGTCGTTCGTGTTTCTGCCACAGAGTCCGCCCACAGCTGGCTCTTTCGGCTGAGCTCTCTCCAGGTGATGGTTGTGCCTGCTTTTTCTGTTTGTTGTGAGTTTGTTTAGCTGCGTTTGCACTGGTGAGACGCACGGCTGTTGCAGCTTACTGTTCATAAAATAACTATTTTAGTTACAAATCAACATGTTTGTGGACTCAATTTATAGATTATGCACAAAGGCTGTTGCATGTTGCCATAGCGACTGCAGCTTCGGCTGCAAAACCCTGTTTTTCACCCTAGATAATTGCTTGTGATTCTCTGAGCTGCATGCCTGCTGGTTTTATTTATAAACCTTGTTGCTTCAGGTCAGAGCCTGCCCACTCATATCTTTATCCTCTTGCTAATAAAAGAGTTGCCTTACATGTTGCTCAGGCCACATTTTTATGTGCCGTTTTATTTTGAAATGCTCCGCTGATCTAAAAACAGCCGTGCGCCTTGAGTTGTTGGGTGTTTGTATGTAAGCAATGCTGTTTGTGTTATTTCATAACATTTATTTATGTAGATAAGTTATTACACTGTGTCCTGATATCTTGTTCTTTAAATAAATTGGCATCAAATGAAGACTTCTGTCACAGCGAGCAGATCGTTTGAAAAACTAGGACACTGTAAGGTTTGGTTCTGTCCAGTGATGGCTCCTCAACCTGTTTTTCAACATTTCTACCCCATGCAGACTTTAGTTCCTGTCCTTTTTATGTATACTGTGACCGTTTGCCTCAAAGATTACATAAGGTTAAAACATACTGTTGATTTGAGGGAAAGTGTGAAATTTCATGTGCTGCAGTGTAAGTTCAAGCTCAAAGCGCAGTTGATGTGCAGTGATTTAAGACGGAGTGAGCGAGACATGAGCGTGTTTTTAATGTTTGTTCCCTAGCATCCTTCGCGGTTATCAGTTCAGAGCAAGGACGACTTGTAAACACGAGCCGTGATAAGAAAAGAGGCCAGGATAAGTTGGAGTTGTCTGATCACAGCAAAATGTGGAAAACGCAAAGATCGGCAGCATAAAACACAGGATACAGAAAACACAGGATACAGAATACAGTCGTCCATCCTGACACGTTCTGCATTCAGTCCTTGAGGGTCATAATTTAATGGAGCAGCTTGGAGAAGCTGAGCTGAAGTTTTAGCTAGTCTAGGGTCTCGGTTGTTCCGAAATTTTTAATCCAGAGTCCAAAGCAGGACTTGCAGTCAGCGTGACTTTATTATTATTTCTAATAGTTGGTCAGCAGCCTGTGGTTTCAGGACTTATTGACACACAATATGGTGAACTCTTTATTACAGAAATAATCAATGTTTATTTATGTGAAATAAGTCATGGTCATGAAAAACCATAATAGTTGTCAAAAATAGGGATGCACAATATTGGATTTTTGGGCAATATGCCGATATGTTAAAACTTGTTTGGCCGATAACCGATACAGATATTTTTATATAATTTGTCAGAACATAGCCCTCTTATTTAGGCTTATTTGCTACAAAAAATGTGCAACAGCTGTAAGAGCTGGTGATATATTCAGTAACAGCCATATGTAGCACTTTAACTTATATTAAATGAAAAGTGTTAAATATTATATAATAGCATTGTCACCTCACTTGTGGAGGCTTGTTCCAGGTTCCTAGCAGTGTTGCCAGATAATTTAGCTTTTCCAGCCCAAAAATCTGTTAAAAATTGCCACATCACACAAAAATCTGACCAGTCAATATATTGTTACAGTATATTTACTGTTTGAACATGAACACACATCAGTACAAGCCAAGGTCATTTAACAATATGTGTCAAAACGCAACAATCCCAACAAAAAATCTTCCCAGAGTTCCCAGCAAAATCAGAATGAAAACTGCCCAATTGGCAGTAAACTGTCCAATCTGGCAACACTGGTTCCTAGCTGCAGTGTGGGATCCTCTGCACTCCTGTGCATGAAGGACAGACTTTTTAAGTTCTAAGTTTTTGTCTATCCATTGTGCCGTAAGCCTAATCATGCTAACGGGGCAAATGTGATGTCCAAATATCTGTGGTAAAACTCGCCAAAGTGCTATCAGCTATTAGCTTCTCAGTGACGTCGGAAATAACGGCTTGTAACTCGGGGAAAGCTACGTCAAAAAAATATCTCACTGGGGACAATGTAACGAGGCTCAGCATAGTCCAAAATTTTTCGGAATCCCACATCCTCAATGGAAAAAAAACTTCCATACCGCCGACATTTTGACCTGAAAATATCAGCCGATACCAATACCATGCCAATAATTTTGTGCATCCTTAGTCAAAATACTTGAATTCTCTGTTTTGTATTTTACATTTTTTGCATTCATGTTATCTATGATTTAAAAAAATAGAACGCTGAATGCACATCATTCATTACCACATGCCTACCACATTTGTGATGATGAGTAAAATAAGCAGGATTGTGTTTTGATACCAACAAGGAGTCGTCGGTTTACATTCAGTCACTGATAATTCACTCAGGACAGACTCAGTGTAGGACACATACTGTGTTAGTAAAATATTCCCGGATGTGAACAGAGTCAGGAGAACAATGGAATCAGAGACACCAGGTTGAAAGAAAAAAGTCTCAATTTCCCATCTTACGTTTCTGTAGTGAAGATTTTTTGTTTATATTTGCTAGACAATTCTCTCAGAATACTCAGTGTCTGGATGTGTGTGTGCGTTTGGTTGCAGCTTGTTAAGATGCAGGTTTTAGAGGGAAGCTGGAAACCTCTGATTGCTCCATCTTTACGCTTCAGTTGTCCTGGCACGCTGCGTTTGGGCGGTTTAGTAGCCGTTCATCAGATTTTTGCTTTCTGCAGTTGGCTATGGAAGTATGCATGGATGCTGATCGCCTTGACGACCTGCTCACATTTCTCCAGCTCCTTCTCCCCGTCCAGCTGGGCCACGGAGCTTGTCATGCACAAGTCTGTCTCGTCCATCTGACCAAACATGACGCCGATTAGCATTTTAATAGCCGACGACGGGGCCAAACTCAACCGCTCGGATACAGCCGTCATAGGCTGCTCACACACCTGTTCCCACGTCAGCCATGTTTGGCCGTTGCGTCAGGATTGATGTACATTTAAACAAGTCCTAAAGCACCTCTGCACACCTGTCCCAGGCCGGAAAAAGGGACTGGTGGAGCCGCCAGGTGTATAAAACTGAGAGGATTGGCGAAAGACGTAATGCGTGTCGTCTTTGTAGCCGCATCTGCAGCTCTTAAGAGATTAGCAGGTGCCATTTCCACTGCAAATAAGCAGCAGTAGACTTTCACCTGCGTAGGTAGACTATAAATATATATGAGGAGAAACTACTCCTAATTAAACCCCGATGTACCAGAGATTTGTGTTTTATTTTGACGGGGTAAAAGGGGACAAGTAATTTGAGCCTTAGTGCACCTTTTTTATTCAGATGTGTACGCACTTGCAGCATGAAAATAGGCCCTGGAGATTAGTCCTTCTGTGCACAACATGAGGTGTTTTTATATGTAGATAATCTGTGGCTCGGGCTGGAACACCCACTCGTTCTTACATGCCGAGAAAACATTTCATGGCCATGTTCAGGTTTTCTTTGAAGGCCAACGAGATAAACTGATGTTCCACGGCCCTATTTTTAAGAATGTAATACGTTTTCAAATCTAAATATCTTCCTCTGTTTTTTATTTTTTTTTATTTTATTTTTATTTTCAGGTGGCCTTTAGCACCAAGAGCAACACTTCTCTGGGAGCGGAGCAGGAGTTGACGGAGTTTTTCTCGTCTTCGCTGGTTTCCTCACTCTGCCTGTCTCATGCCATCTGTTTGAGCGCCTGCGCCAAGGCTGTTTCATAACAAGGACTTCATCTGTTGCCGTGCGACTTTGAGTGACACTTGTTCCTGCACATAATCCAAAACAACACTCTGGCTTTTAGAGAGTTGTGACATTTAAAAAAAAAAAAAAAAATCCCCCAAAAATCTATTTATTCATTTATTTAATTTTTACCTGCAGCCAACAAGTATGGTGCACTTGTGTTTACACAGTAGTCCCACCTAACTTTGAGTAGCTCCAGTTGAGCCGACCTGATTCGACATTATTATGAGTTATGACAGCTCCACGTCTACGCCCAGCAGCAGCGCTCGACTGCGAGAGGCCCACAAGATTAAGGACACACAGGCCGAGTCACAGCAGATAAACGTGCAAAAGTCCAGCTGCGACCGGTCCGATGTCACATGCCGGGAGCAGGGAAGCGCAGCCGATGGGGGGTTGCCTTCGCCCACAGAGGGGTCGGGATCCGGAAGTCTGTCCGGGGACCAAAGAGGGACGAACTCGGACGACATGGATGGACTGTCCAGCGGAAACGATTCCGGGGAGAGGGACAGCGAAGGCAGGATGGCGAGGGGTGGCACATCCCGCGGACACCAGTCCACTCGCAGCTCCCACAGTCACAGCTCTTCACATGGGAAGGACTCCGGCGTGATGCTGGAAACCACGGAGAGCAACAAGAGGTAGGAGAACAGCTGTGTGAGCTCATGCTTTCTCCATGTTCTGCGTCAACATGACAGTTTTAGTCTAAAACTTGTAAGAACTATGCGAGCGGTGTCTGTTCTTTAAAGGAAAACTAGATTTAAAATAGTCAAAACACATCCCTTCATGGTTTTACCAGCTGAGCTCAGTCTTCTTCTGACTGGCGTAAAATACCCAAACTGGTGCCCGTCAGAGCTGTTAACCAACTATTGTAGCTCCTGTGTTGAATATTTCCAGCTGTAACTGAAGGTTAACTAGAGAAATTGCATTTCCTGTGAAAATGCAGTGTGAATGCTTTATTGCAGAATAACTTGCTGAAAAACAGCTGAGATTAGCTAAAACATGCTGAAATGAAAGAACAAGCCTAACTTAGTTGAAGAAAGCAGAAAGAACACATTTGCTGAATTAGATTTAAATAAGTGGAAATGAGCACAAAAATTAGGAAACTGGCTTAAAAAAGCTGAAATTTGCAAAAATAGCTGAAAGGGTACAAAACAGAAAGAACTGAAATGAGCTAACACATGTGGAATTAGCTGAAAAAGCTAAAATTAGCATCAAATGAGCTAAATAGTAGCTGAAAGAGCAGAAAATAGCTGATATTAGCATAAAGAAGTTAATTGGACTGAAAGTAGCAGAAATTAACATGGAAATTTTGAATTTACAAGAAATCAGCTGAAAGTAGCTAAAAATGCTAAAAGCGTAGTTGTTAGCTGAGCAACTAGCTGAGCAAGTTTTAAATCGGCAGAAGAAAGCAGAAAGAACGTTTGCACAAATAGGCTTAAAGAAGCAGAAATAACCACCAAGAAGTGGAAATTGAAAGAAGCTGAAATTAGCAACAACAAAAAAAGAAGCTGAAAAGTATTTTTTTAAAAAGCAGAAAGAAACTTAAATTACCAGAAGGAAATGGAGTGAGCATATTTTTGCTGAATTAGGCTGAAAAAAAGTTGAAACAAGTGGGGGAAAAAGTGGAATTACATGAAAAAGCTAAAAACAGCATAAAAACAGCTAAAAAAATAGCTGAAATAGCAGAAAAAGTTGATACTTGCATAAATAAGCTGAAAGGAGCGTAACAAGCTGAAATTAGTGGAAAGAAGTTAAAAGAGCAACAAATGTTGAAGTTAGCAGAAAGAAGCTGAAAGGAGCACAGAACAGCAGAAATTAGCTGAAAAAAAGATTAAATTTGCAGAAGGAAGCAGAAAGAAGCTGAAGCAGAACAAAATGTGAAAGGAGCAGTAAAAGGTTGCAAACAGATCTAAAGATTTGAAGGATGTAAAAACAGCTCAGTTCATTCCTATGGGGAAAAAAGTGGCAGAAAAGGCTAAATATTTCAAAAAGCTAAAGTTGCACCAATACCAAGTCATATCACCCTTCTCCTGAAGGAGCTGAACATTTTGATATGTTGTTGAAAAGGCACCAAAATTGCGGAAAGAGAAAGATGCCGAAAAACGTACGGAAGAAAAAAGGATCACAACAGTGTGAAGGCGTCATAAACATTCACACTATTAAAAATATGTTCACAAGGTTTGAATTCAAATTTAATGGAAAAGTCTTCTAAACAAACTGTTTTTATCAGAACCATGAGCGTCTGAAGCTGCTGCACAGATATCGTCAGCAGATTCCAGGAAGCTCGTGTCAATTTTGCTCTGACTTTCTCTGAATTGGTATAATTAAACTGAGCGAACGGTGCAAACCACCTGTAGGTTTTCACAGTAGCATTTAAACTGGTATTTAAACTGGTCTTGATAGTTTTCAGACTTTCTGACGGGTCTGTTTGGGCACAACTTGTTTTGTTTTTGTTGCATGTGATTTTGCTGACACAGTCTTCAAGTTAAATGTCTTGTAACGATAATGAAAAGAATATTTCTCTGAAAAGGCTCAGGTACAGAAAGCCCGGAGAAGTCTTGATCAAAACATTTTCACAAAGTCCAGCTCCACTGAAGGATCCAGATGTCGACATGTTGCACATCATCTGTATTTTCTCTCTTCGTTTTTCACCCAGCTCCAACTTCCAGAGTCTGTCGCCTCCCAACAGCTCTCTGGCCTACAGCCTGCTGTCCAACAGCTCGGAGCACGACCCCCCCTCCACCTCCGGCTGGAGCAGCGACCAGTCGGCGAGACTCCAGACTCAGAAAGAACTAATGAAGGTCATCAAGGAGCTGAAGGTCCGCCTGCCACCAGAGCGCAAGGCCAAGGGCCACTCCAGCACCCTGAGCACCCTCAAATACGCTCTTCAGTGTGTCAGACAAGTCCGAGGTGAGGGGTGGGGGTGGGGTGGGGGTTGTTCAGGGTTTCTGATGGAGGACACTGTTTAATGATGAAACTGGATAAATTAGAGAAATTGCTTTTCCTGTGAAAATGCAGTGTGAATGCTTATTGCTGGAGAATGTGCTGAGAAACAGCTGGAATTAGCTAAAAACATGCTGAAATGGAAGAACAAGCCTAAGTTAGCAGAAAAAAGTAGAACACACAGTTTCTGAATTAGATTTAAATTAGCAGAATTTAGCACAGAAATTAAGACTTTATCTAAAAAAAGATTAAATTAGAAAAAAAATAGCTGAAAATGCAAAAACAGCTTAAACAATCAGAAGGAAGTGGAAGGAGCTGAAAATGAGCTACAAAATTTTGAATTAGCTGAAAAAGCTAAAGTTAGCACAAAACAGCTAAAAAGTGGCTGAAATAGCAGAAAAAGATGAAACTAGCAATCAAAAGCCGAAAGGAGCATAACAAGTTGAAATTAGCTTAAAGAAGTTAATTAAGCTGAAAGTAGCAGAAATAACCACAAAAAAATTGAATTAATCTGAAAACAGCTAAAATTAGCTAAGAACGCTAAAAAAGCAGCTGAATAGGTAGACAAGCTTAAATTAGCAGAAGAGCGCAGAAAAAGATGTTTGCTGAAAGTAGTCGAAATGAGCACAATAAAGTGGAAATTATCTGGAAAAAAAACTGAAATTAGCAACACAAAACAGCTGAAAAGTAGCTAAAAAGGCAGAAGCAAGCTAAAATTACAAAAAGAAAGTGGAGAGACACATTTTTGCTGAATTAGACTGGGGAAAAGTAAATGAGTGCAAAAAAATATGAGTTAGCTGAAAAGCTTTAATTAGCATAAAACAGCTAAATAGTAGCTGAAATAGTAGAAAAATCATAATCTTGCTGAAATAAGCTGAAAAGAGCATAACAAGCTGAAATTAACAGAAAGACATTAAACGAAACACAAAAATGTTGTAGTTAGCAGAAAGAACCTGAAAGGAGGACAAAACAGCTGAAAAAATAAACAACTGAAATTAGCTGAAAGTAGCTGAAAAAAGTTTAAATTTGCAGAAGCAAGCTGAAAGAAGCAGAACCAGAACAAAATGTGAAAGCAGCAGTAAAAGGTTGTAAACACATCTAAAGATCTGAAGGATGCAAAATGAGCTCAGTTGATTTTGTCTGAGAAGAAAAATGGCAGAAAAGACTAAATATTTCAAAAAGCTAAAGTTACACCAATACCTAAAGTCAAAACAGGATTGTCCTGAATGAGCTGATCGTTATGAAATGAGAACAATGTATTGAAGAAAAATGGATCACATAGTGTGAACGCTTCATAAACGTTCAGATTGTTAACCCAGACGTGAAATGTTCGCAGCCAACAGGGAGTACTACCACCAGTGGAGCGTGGAGGAGTGTCATGGCTGCAGTCTGGACTTGTCCGCCTTCACGATCGAGGAGCTCGACAACATCACGTCAGAGTACACGCTCAAAAACACGGTACAGAAACCAAATCTGCGTTTGCAGCCGAACAGTTAAAGCTATTAATTCAACGGGCTTCATGGAGAAGCAGGTCAGAAAGTCAGAGCGTCTTTTTTGTCTTTTTCTTCAGGACACCTTCTCCATGGCCGTGTCCTTCCTGTCGGGGAAGGTCGTGTACGTCTCGCCCCAGTGTTCGTCTCTGCTGCGCTGTAAGCCCGAGTGTCTGCAGGGGACGGTGTTCTCCGAGCTTTTGGCCCCGCAGGACGTGAGCACCTTTTACAGCGGCACAGCCCCCTGCCGCCTGCCGTCCTGGGCCTCCTGCATCGGCTCAGGTGAGTGGATCCTCACTAGAGATGGGTGTTTGGAGACAACGGTGGTAAATTTAGTAAATGTTCTTTGAATATTTCACCACCCTGTCAGTGCCTCGTAACATCCAATATGGAGGGGGTTTCTCATAATCAGACAGTAAAGCCGAGTTTACCTGTTACTATAGTTTGCATTTTATTACCCTTTCAAAATAAACCACAGCGTCAGAAAGACGCAGGAACTCTTAAGTTGTTTTATTTTTTAGGATGTGGTCTCCACTAGATGCCATTTTTATTTAGACTTTGACTAAAGTTACTGCCCATCCCCCGTCTCTGACTAAAATTTGAACGAAATGTGAAGTGACTGACTCCGTCCTCCCCTCCAGCCTCTCCTCCTGTCGACTGCACCCAGGAGAAGTCCATGTTCTGTCGGATCAGCGCCGACAGGGCGCAGGGCGGGGAGATGCGCTACTACCCCTTTCGCCTCACGCCCTACCAGCTCACCCTGAGAGACTCGGACGCCGCGGAGCCTCAGCCCTGCTGCCTGCTCATCGCAGAGAGAGTTCACTCTGGATATGAAGGTATCTGAAACATTTTTGAATGGATGAATTAAAACAAGTAGCTTACGTTTCGTCTAATCTGTTTGAGCTGCACATTCAGCGACTGTTCTGTTAGCTTTGGTCCAAAATGGCTATTAAAAAGGTGGAACTGTACAGATGTCAGCGCTAACTAGCCACGTTGCATTTCCTGCGAAAATGCAGTGCGAGTGCTTATTGCAGAAGAACTTGCTGAAAAACAGCTGAAATTAACTTAAAAAAATGCTGAAATGTAGCTGAAAATGTAGAACAAACATAAATCAGCAGGAGAAAGCAGAAAGAACACAAAAGTTGAAATGAGTGCAAAAAATGTGGAATTAGCTGAAAAAGCTCATATTAGCATAAAAACAGCTAAATATTAGCTGAAATAACTGAAACTAGCAGAAAGAAGCTAAAAGGAGCATAACAAGCTGAAATTAGCAGAAAGAAGTTATTTAGGCTGAAAGTAGCAGAAATTACCACAAAACTAATTTATCTGAAAACGGCTGAAATTAGCTAACATATGCTAAAAAGGCTAGCTGAAAAGGTATAATAAGCTTAAATTAGCAGAAGAAAGCAGAAAGAACATGTTTGTGCAATTAGGCTGAAAAAAGCAGAAATGTACATCTAGAAAGTAGAAATTACCTGAAAAAAGCTGAAATTAGCATGAAACAGCTGAAAAGTTGCTAAAAAGCAGAAAGAAGCTTAAATTACCAGAAGAAAGGGGAGAGAGCACAGTTTTCCGGAATTAGGCTGAAAAAAGTTTAAATGAGTGCAAAAAATGTGCTGAAAAGGCAAAAAACAAATAAATAAATAGCATAAAAACAGCTATATGGTAGCTGAAATGGCAGAAAAAATTTAAACGTGCAAAAGTAAGCTGGAAGGAGTATAAGAAGCTGAAATGAGCAGAAATAAGTTAGAAGAAGCACAAAAGTGTTGTAGTTAGCACAATAAAGCTGAAAGAAGCACAAAACTGCTGAAATTAGCTGAAAGTAGCTGAAACAGTTTAAATGTGCACAAGGAAGCTGAAAGACGCTAAAGCAGAACAAAATGTGAAAAGAGCAGTAAAAGGTTGTGAACAGATCTAAAGATCTGAAGGATCTAAAATGAGCTCAATTGATTTCCTATGAGTAAAAAAAGTGGCAGAAAAGACTATTTCAAAAAGCTAAAGTTGCACCATAACCAAAAGTTATAGCAGGATTGTCCTGAAACAGCTGAATGTTTTGATATATGTTGAAATAGCTTGAAAGCTGTGGGATGAGATTCGCATTGAAAAACGTACAGAAGAAAAGTGGATCACAACAGTGTGAATGCTTCATAACCTTTCACACAATGATGTAGTGAAACAAACCAATACAATCGTATCATCAGCATAAAGCCTAAAATCAAGTCTGAACATTTAGCCTTAGGATTCTGATAGATTGATGCATAAATGTTTACGATTCAAGCAGTTCTGGTGAGTTTTCATCTAACGCACCGCTGCAAGAACAACAAGGGAAAGAACAGAAGCAGATTGTTTCAGAACTGGTGTGAAGGGTTGTATCCCAGTCTGAATGTGCGTTAAATGCACACCAGCACTAATGAAGCTGCTCTGCTCAGTCTGGCAAACAAGTCACAAAGTGCTTCTCATCGTTTGATTTGTTTCCCTCTCTGCTCTCAGCTCCTCGCATCCCTCCAGACAAGAGGATCTTCACCACCAGTCACACTCCCAGCTGCCTCTTCCAGGAGGTCGACGAGAGGTATCCGACCCCCGTCCCTCAGTTCAGTCACAGCCGCGCTTTGTGTTTGACAACCACAAAGATAACCCCGCTAACCACCGTCTAAACTGTATTACGAATGTTTTACTTTGAAAGACATCTGCAGTGATTCCTCCTCATTACGAGCTCACATGTCCTTCAACGCGTTTTAAGATAAACGTAAAAACGGATGCATTCCTGATTTGTCAGACTGGTGTCTGTCACATCCTCGAGAGAGAAAGTCTTCATTCATTTCCTCTGTAAAGGTTTAGTAGAACTTAGAGTGTGAGGACATGTGGTGTGTTTTTCAGGGCTGTGCCTCTGTTGGGTTACCTGCCCCAGGACCTGGTGGGGACCCCCATCCTGCTCTCCATCCACCCAGAGGACCGGCCCACCATGGTGGCCATTCACGAGAAGAGTGAGTCCGTTTAAAGTTTTATTTTACGTCTTTGTTCCCATCTTTTGTTTGAATCTACAAAAATAGCTAAAACAAACAATATAAAAAATTTTTTTAAATCATTTTAACATTAAAAAGACTAATTCTACAGAGCTTTGGGAGGAAAACCTGACTTTATGTTTATCTGTTTCTTGGCTTGGTCTCAACGCGTTCTGTTGTTCGTGTCTAGTCTTTCAGTTCGCCGGGCAGCCGTTTGACTACTCGCCGCTGAGGATGTGCGCCCGCAGCGGTGAATATCTGACCCTCGACACCAGCTGGTCTTCGTTCGTCAACCCCTGGAGCAGAAAGGTGGCGTTTGTTGTTGGGCGCCACAAAGTGCGAACGTAAGGCTTTCTCATATTTGGATTTTTTTAATTTATTTTATTTTGTTTTATTTTTTAAGCTTTGCTTTAATTTCTTACTGATGAGCATCAAGACACATTACTGTAGGATTGTTTTTGTTCCACATGGTGGAGCTGAAAGGGAAAATGGGACATTTTGTCTGTTCATCTGTGCATGTTGTGAGCTGGATAATTTGAAAAATTAGAGGTACCGACTGTCATGTTGAAATGTGGCTACATCTAAGAAAAGTTCCCTCAAAAAATGGGGTTGTCGGATCAAAATACAGCATGGCTGTCACTATAAAACTAAGCATTAAAAGAGCTGCATGTAAAGTCTTTAGCAGGCTTGATATTTAGTTTTTGATGTCAGATTTGGTGTAAATATACATGCAAAGTATCGATCCATCAAGCTCCATATCGCAGTAAAAAGTTTTAACCGGACATTTTGAGACTTCCAACTAAGGGTCAGGGGTAACACTAGAAAATGGGATTCTTTAAGGGGATCTTGTATTTTCATGACAATACTTTATATATAATTACTCGTAATCTGCGAGCGTCCAAATGTAGCGGTAGAGCTCGAATAATAAGGGGAGAATAATCCAAGTTTCATTAGAGCGCTTGTACAATATAATTCAAGTTATCACAGTTGCATATCACCAACACATTAATACAACTAAAATAATTAGTTTATTTGTGGTAATACAAAAATATTTTTTCAATATTTTTTCAAAGTATCAGTGAATACATGTCCACAACAATGATCTAGAATCAGAATGTGGGTTAGAAGCACACATTAGCTTTAGCTTATTCAGAATAGTAGCAGATACACTAAAAATACAACATACACAACAATATTTATACACAACCCTTTAAACACCGTTTTATTTTTACTGAATTCTAGCAATGACTAATAGTTTTAGTCACTTTTCGGTGCATTTTCTGTGCTATAATGCTAACTGAGCACTAGCCACTTTTCGGTGCATTTTCTGTGCTATAATGCTAATGGAGTACTAGCCACTTTTCAGTGCATTTTCTATACTAAAATGCTAACTGAATACTAGCCACATTTCAGTGCATTTTCTGTGCTATAATGCTAATGGAGTACTAGCCACTTTTCAGTGCATTTTCTGTGCTAAAATGCTAACTGAGTACTAACCACTTTTCAGTACATTTTCTATACTAAAATGCTAACTGAGTACTAGCCACATTTCAGTGCATTTTCTGTGCTAAAATGCTAACTGAGTACTAGCCGCTTTTCAGTGCATTTTCTGTACTAAAATGCTAACGGAGCACATGTAATCATTCACCGATGCTACATGAGGCTATAACAGGGATTTCCGGATTCCACTCTGCTCACAACCGAATATCTTGATTTCTAAGTTTCTCTCAAGCTAGTTTTCAAGCTAATAGCAGAAGCAACCAGTAGTGTTGAACTCTTTTCAAGCTGTGTTGGTCTGTCTGATGCAATCTTAGCAGCCTCTGCATTGCACTGTGGAAGGGGCAGGACAATCAACCTGACCGTGTCAAGCTATTGGTTGTTCAGTCCATCATTAAAACACATACTAAAGGTGCATTACACAGTTTTAAAAGGTGTTTAACATTATATATTTTTGAATGTGTTCATCAACCTATTTTAAAATCTTAATTTATTACCTTTATGCGATCATATTTTTTCATTCTTGCTTGTGTTTTTAACACTGGGTTCTCCTTGTTTTTAGGAGCCCTCTGAACGAAGATGTCTTCACCCCGCCGATGGGCTGCGAGAGCCGGGTGACCACGCCCGACATCATCCAGCTGAGTGAGCGGATCCACCGGCTCCTGGTGCAGCCGGTGCACAGCGGTGGCTCTCAGGGCTACAGCTCGCTGGGCTCCAGCGGCTCGCGGGGCTCCCACCGCTCCCACCAGCAGCACCTCAGCGCCTCAGCCGCCTCCTCCAGTGACAGCAACGGCCCCGCCATGGACGAAGCTGCTGCCACCGTCACTTCACACAAACCCGTGAGTCTTGACGGTGTGGCTTTATATTGCAAACAACAAATCTGAACGTTGGCGTGACATTAACAGAGACGTCTCTTCCCCACCAGATGACGTTCCAGCAAATCTGCAAAGACGTTCACACGGTGAAGACCAACGGGCAGCAGGTTTTCATCGAGTCCCGCAACCGCCCGCCACCTAGAAAAAACACTAACGCAGGTGAGATGAAAGAACAGTCGATTGATGTACCATTTATTTTCAAACAAACTTGGGCTTCAAACGCTGGGCTTCAAAGGAAACCCAAATGTTCAGTGTTCATCCTGTTTCTCTGTTTTTTCATGCAGGCACTGCAGGAATCAGAACCATCAACAGCGATTCAATCAGAGGTCTGATAGCAGACATGACTCAACCTCCTAAGGCTTTGGTTCCCGCGCCTCTCGCGCAGAAGGAGCCGTCCACCGGATACTCCTATCAGCAGATCAACTGTCTGGACAGCATCATCAGGTCGGTGTGCTGGACTGAACAAGTTTCTGTCCAGGCGTTTGTAAGCGTTTAACTCACCTATGAATCTGTACATGCAGATACTTGGAGAGCTGTAACATTCCTACCACTGTCAAAAGGAAGTTCGGCTCCTCCTGCACCGCCTCCTCCACGTCTGATGACGACAAGCAGCCCGACGCCGGCGGAAACGGCAAAGGTACTTAAACTATCCAGTCAAGCGTTCTCAGATTATTAGAGGCAGTCGTATACAATTATCTAAATATGAAGTCCAAATAATGCTTGAGTCATGAGTTTGCACTTTTCTTGGATCACTAACAAAGCTGGTTGTTGTGTTTCTGTGAACTGTGACGACGATCTCTCTTCAGGTGGTTCAGTTAACCTCGTAAGTGAACCACCTCCTCTGCCTCCTTTGACCATGGCCTCCAAGGCAGAGAGTGTAGCCTCAGTTACGTCTCAGTGTAGCTTCAGCAGCACCATCGTCCATGTAGGAGACAAGAAGCCTCCCGAGTCAGGTGGGCACCGTCAACACACTCACTCTCCGCAGGTCCTCGCCAAGAAAATGACGAGATCCCTGAAGTTCTTTGTTTGTTTTTGTTTTCCTAAACTTTCTGACCTTACTATACATTTGGAGTGGGAAAGGGAAGTCTTTTTGTTTACAGGCCCTGTCTACACTACTCCAGAAATTTTTATAAGCAGGTATTTATTTTCTAATTTACCAGTACTTAATCCTGACAAGATGCTAAAATACCCGTGTCTGTCACTAGGGGGCGAGAACCTCCACAAGAACAACATCAATTACTTAGAAAGAACATCTTATCTGGCCTTACGAGTCTATCAAATCTGTTTTTCTTTATATCCTGATTTTATCCATTTCAGCACATAATCAAACGGCAGCTGAAGTGGGATAAAGTGAGACGGCTCCAGATTAAAAAATGCTAAGAATGCCTAAATTGTTGTGGTTTCTAGGTGGAAAAGTGCATAAAACAGGCTGCTACATAGCTGTTTCTGAAAAGCATAATTTCCTTTTTGCTTAAAGGCATGAGTGAGGCACACAAAGTAATTTGTTTTTACAAAGCTTTACTTTGTAAAGGTGCTTTTCTCACCAAAATCTCCACATGTAAGTTAAGTACAGGTGCAAACACAGCAGAAAAATCTCTGTTTTAAAAAATAAAAATGTCTGAAGTTGTGTGGACAAGGCCAAATTCTCTAGAATGATCTGGAAATGTAGGTTTTTCTTTCTCATCTCAGATTTTTTTTTCAGCAGCTTTCATTTTTTTTTGGGGGGGGGGGGGTTATTTTGTCCTTAATCTGAGTTTTACATTTGCATTTTAATGTGTTTCCTTTTAAAACAGCTTATGCTTTGCAGTCATGGTAAAGAAAACTCTCCAACCAACATAAATAGAACTTTACCTTTGTTTTATATTTTTTATCTTTGAAAATTATTCTTTCTTTCAAACAGCCCCGACCAGTTTGAGTAAAAGAAAAGCTCACCTGCATCTCCTTATTACTGTTAAATTGTGTAAAAGCAAACAAAAAACATTTCGATTTTGTTTTTAATTGTTTAGCCACAATTTTTTTTTTTTTTTTAAGAAATCCATGACACGACGACGGTGCCCACGTAATACGGTGTCGAGGAGAAACGCGTTTTGGGCAAACATGCAAGAAAATCGGTGTAATCATTCTCTTTGTAATAGGGATGCATGATATTGGATTTTTGGCCGATATCCGATATATTAAAACTTATTCAGCCAATAACTGATGCCGATACCAATATTTTATACACTTTCCTTTGTCAGAACATAGCCCTCTTATTTAGTCTTATTTGCTACAGAAATTGTATAACAGCTGTTAGAGCTGGTGACATATATTCAGTAACAGCCATATGATATGCATAGCACTTAAGTGTTAAATGTTATTTATTAGCATTAGACACCTGCGATGCTGTCTCACTTGTGGAGGCTTGTTCCAGGTTCCTAGTTACAGTGTGGGATCCTCTGCACTCCAGTGCATGAAGGACAGCCTTTTTAAGTTCAAAGTTTTTGTCTATCCATTGTGCCGTAAGACTAATCATGCTAACAGGGTTAACATGATGTCCAAATGTCTGTGGTAAAACTCACCCAACAAGTCGTGCTATCAGCTATTAGCTCCTCAACGACGTCGGAAATGACAGTTGTAACTCGGGTAACGTTACGTTGGAAAAATATCTCAGACTGCAGCTGATGTAGCGAGGCTCGACGTACTCCATAAATCTTTAGAATCTGACATCCTCGCCAACGAAAAATAAAACTTCCACACTGCCGACATTTTGAATTTTACTCTCCGCCGTGAGCTCGTGACATCATCACGTTGCGCTGCCGCTGCACCGTCATCACATTGTACTGCTGCTGCTGCAGGCAAAAACAGTGCCTTTTTTATCGTCGAGTTATTTTAATGTAATGGCCGATGTCCGATATTGAATTTTATCGCTAATATCGTCCGATACCATGCCGATAATATCCTGCATCCCTACTTTGTAACTCTCAGACTGATGAAGGGAGACGATAGCTTGAGTTGAGTGGCAGGACGAAAAGCTTAGCAAACAAAAAGAAAAACAGCATCCAGGTCTATGGAGACAAGCACCAAACAGGCAGCCTGGCTTGGATCGAAACGCCCAAATATTTCATCTGACTGACTGAGTTACAGGTTTATTAAGAATACTGAGTGACAAGTGTTGCTACACACTTATCAACCACAAATCAAACATATTTAGAGTTATGACATGTTGGCAACTAGTTGGAGACATTAAAAAAAAGTATATAGGTGTACATCCTTAAATTGATCCTTGCAACATGTTTGTAACTGCAAATAAACTGTGACATCCTCGCAAATGAGAATACAGTAGTCCCTCACTTATCACGGGGGTTACGTTCCAGACACTCCCGCGATAAGTGAAAATCCGCAAATTAGGGACGTTATATGTTCTTAACAATGTTCTAAACACTCTAAAAGAGCACAACGAAAGAGAGAAGACAGACTGATGTTACAGTTACTGAGCCAATCATCTGGGCGGAATGGCCACCGGGAGCACCGGGACATTTCCTGGTGGCCTGGCCTGCTTTGGGCTGGACCAAAGGCTCTGTTCGGGTCGCGCTTGATTATTTTAAACAAACGCTCCTTGCCACACAACAGGTTGTGCACCTGCCTTTTGTGTGGCTCTGCTCTGCTGTAAAAGCCTCAAAAAGAGAAAGGAGGGTGGCCCCTCTGCGGTCACTGAGCGGGCCAGGCCACCAGGAAATATCCCAGTGCTCCCAAGGGCCAGTTTGCCCCTCAGCACAATGCTCTGGTTAGTCGCCTTCCATCAATCAGCCAATCGTGTGTCATGTACAATCTTCCGTTGAAAACCCGCAAAGCATCAAGGGGCTGCTGTATTTATTCCATTTTAATCACAAAACATGTCGAATCTCATCTCAGTTTGATCAGAATTTTTTTTTTTTTTTTGTCTCCAATCAGTCGCACGTTGGCTTCACAAGGCCGCCAACTTTTATACTGTCAGAAAACTACAACTGAGCTGTTCTGATGCCTTCAGGATATTTAGTCATCCATTGTTTTTTGTTTCAAGTTGTTTAACAATCTACAGGTTTGATGATTTAAAAGGGAAGAGGAAGTTAGCACAAATTATGACATGTAGGAAACGTGTGCTGTGTCGCTGAGGACTCGGTGTCCTGGATTTTGTTCAGTTTCTCTTGTCCAAACTAAAATCTGCTAAAAATGGAACATCTGGGAGCCTGAATGTTTGTAGATTTGTTTTAATGTTCTATTTTCAACTAAGGTTAAATGAATGTGACTTTTTTTTAATGCTTGGCCATTCTTTGTCTTCTGTCAGACATCATCATGGAGGACGCTCCAACCACTCCCACCCTGGCCCCTCCTCCGATTATTACACCGACCCCTCCCACCGCCACCCTGACTTCTTTCACATGTGCTCAAACGCCGCCGGCCAACACTATCGTCACCTCATCTACCCTTCCTCCTCCTCCTCCACCACCTCCTCCAGCCAGTCACCCTGAGAGAGACAGCTGGCGAAGTGGAGGGGGAGGAGCCAGCCGGCTAGGATTGACCAAGGAGGTGCTGTCGGCTCACACCCAGCAGGAGGAGCAGGCGTTCCTCGACTGCTTCAAGGACCTCAGCAAGCTGCGCGTCTTCGAGCAGACGTCTTCAGCCGTGCACACGCCGGCTGCTCCGTCTCGAGGTAGCAGCTCCTCCCGGTCAAACACAACCGAACTTTGCATCTTTAGATTTACTGTAAACAACCAGAAACTGCAGCGTGAATGCTGAGAAACTGTTGGAATTGGCCGAAGTTCAAACCAAATTGGCAAGGCTAAAAAAGAAACACAATTGAAAACATTAGCTAACATCTAAAAGTAGCAAAACGGTGATTAGATGCCAAAAGTATCAAAAGACTAGTTAAATGTATAAAAAAAATGGCTAAAAGTTATAGTAGTAACACAGCAGGTTATAAATAAAAATAGCTGAATTAAAAATGTTAGCTGAAGGCTTAAGTAGTAAAAAGGTAGCTATTATATAAATGTAAGAAAGATCTAATTAAAAGCTAACCGTAGCAGAACACTAGCTAAAATATAAAAATTGTAAAAAAAAAAAAAAGCATAATACTAGTTAAAATTATTCAAAGGCTAGCTAAAAGCTGCATCTGTTAAAGGGTAGCTAATATGTAAAAGTAGAGGGCTACCTAAGAGCTAACAGCAAAATTCTAGCTGAACGTAGCACAATGCTAGCTAGCTAAGAGATAAAACTAAAAAAGCCAGCTAAAATCATTTAAAAAAGGCAGCACAAGACTAGTCAAAAGTATCAAATGGCTAGCTAAAAGCTGAATAAGTAAAGGGGTAGCTAATATCTAAAAGTAACAAAAGGTCTAGTTAGAAGCTAACGGTAGCTAAATGCTAGCTAAAAGAATCTGATGATAGAAGTTTTAAATGAACGGTAATTTACATACTTAAGAGAATAATGTTGTTATCAATAATTAAAGAGATCTCGATGTATTTCAATGAGAAATGTTTGTAAACAAAGTTAAATATTTTGAAAAGTGTAACAGTTACAAAAATAAAAGTCATGGCACTGAAAGAGCGGAATGTTTTAATATGAATGGCTAGAATAAAAGTATGCAGAAGTAGTTAGAGTAACAAAAACATACAAAAGTTTAGAAAACAAAATGAAAACGGACCATTAAAAGAAGTAGGAAATTAAAACACTGTCAGTAATCTATAAATGGGGGTTATAAAATGATTGGCGTGAAAGGCCAGACCTAACGCAGTGTCGTTGTTATTCCTCAGGGGTGCGCTGTTCACGGGATTACCCAGCAGCAGGAGGGGGCACCAGTCACAGACTGGGCCGCAGCGCAAAGAGACTCAAGCACCAGGAGTCATCGGACCAGCACAGCTCTTTGGGCCTAAACGTGAACCGTCAAGACCCCAGAGTCAGCGCGGGGCCCATGTCCCTCAACGGGCCCCTCGGAGCCCCCACAAACTCCTCCTCCTGGCCCTCTATGTTCTCCCAGGCCAGCATTCCAGCAGCCCCCTTCGCCCCCGGCATGCTTCCATTCTACCCCGTCTACCCGCCACTCGCACAGCCCCTCCCTGTCCAGGACCCGTCCCGTTTCCCCCAGACCCAGATGGTGCCCCCCATGATGGCCCTCGTTCTGCCCAACTACATGTTCCCCCAAATGGGGGCGCCCATTTCTCAACCCGGACAGTTCTACAATCCCAACTTCAGTTACCCCTATGTCCCACCGGTCCCCATCCCCTCTGTGTCCAACCCAGTCCCCATCCCCTCTGTATCCAACCTGGTCCCCATCCCGGTTCCCTGCGCCCTGTCCCGCAGCAGCACCCCCCAGTCCTTCACTCAGACGCCCGGGGACCGTGACGGCGCCCAGTCGCCCCTCTTCCAGTCCCGCTGCTCCTCGCCTCTCAACCTGCTGCAGCTGGAGGAGTCGCCAAGCAACCGCCTCGAGGTCGCCACGGCGCTGGTGACATCACAGCAGGCCCCGCCTTCTGTGCAGGGCGGAGACTCAGCCAATCAGAGGAGCGCAGACGGTAGGAGCGCAGACGGTACCTCCAAGGAGACGGAGAATGTAAGTGAGGCCTTCACGTCATATAAGATCCGTCTTTAATTATCGCCCAACTGCAGAAGGCGGGCAATAATGTATTTACCTTTAAACGTGTTAGTAAAATATCTCAAGAATGGGTTTTAATGAAACTCAAAGTAATCTGTACATCTACAGCTGATCAGCTTTTGTAGTCAACCCAGTTCAAGATGGCTGCCAGCAAACATAGTTATGATTCAGTTTTACAGGTGGTAGTAGCTGAGAGTCATTCACAGCACGTCCTCTGAGCACCAACTGATTTTTAGTTTCAAGATTTGACCAAAACAGGAACAACGGTCATTTCTCGACGCACATTTTGTTCCAAACTGGCATGAAGTGTGCGTGTAACTCATCCCCTTTTCATTTTTTCTTCGTTAGGTTGAAGCGATCGAGTCCAACCAGGATGCCATGTCCACCTCCAGCGACCTGCTGGACCTGCTGCTGCAGGAAGACTCCCGCTCTGGCACCGGCTCGGCCGCCTCCGGCTCCGGGTCCTCGGGCACCAGGTCCTCGGGTTCAGGCTCCGGCTCCAACGGCTGCAGCTCCTCGGGCACCAGCGGCACCAGTCAGTAGATCTAATTTATGTTTTTCTTTTCTCCACTCACACACCTCAGAACGTCCCGAAAAGACTCCTGAGAGGAGGTTTATTTAGTTTCACGGAGGTGACGGGCGGAGGGCACTGATGTTTCCCTCACATCCTGCATGATGGACGTTAGGAGACCGTTTCTGTCAAAACCGTCTGCAAAGTGCACAGAACATTAATTTCTGTGCTGAATCACATCTTTGTTAACACAGTAGTTTTATCGGGTTAGGTTTCGGACCCCCCCAATAAGTGAAAATCTGTGAAGTAGGGACGTTATATTAATTTTAGTATTTAAATATATTTTAAGCTTTACAAACCCTTCCCACACTCTTCTATTAAACGTACATCACTTTAACAACATGCATATATGAACTGTACAGCACTGCAACGTTTTACTCACCGGCCCTGCAGAACACAGCGGCTCGGTTCCGGTTCGGCAGATCTACACTGCCGGTTCTGGTCGGCTCTCTGCAGCCCTTGAGCACCAAAATGCTTTTGGAGGGAGCCGGACCTTCGGATGGTCAGCCACCATGTGGTCATGATTCAGTCCAAATCCATATGGGGGAAGTCCCGGTGGGCTCCGGAGAGAACGCCGGACTTCCGGGCGGGTCCTCCCCGCTCGTAGGGCCTCGTGCTCACCGGATTTGACTCATCACCGATGAGTCTGGAGGTCCGGTTCTGGTCCGGTTCCGTGCGGCTCTCTGCATGCGCTGGGCATCAAAGTCACTATGAATAAGGACCGAACTTTTTCATATTGGATCAAAACTTTCCCTCCGTTTCAGCAGGAGGCAACGGCTGGAAGTACTGTTGCTCCTGGGCGGTGCACTGGTGGCTTCTGGGAAATGCAGTTCTTTTGAGTGGCGATAGTGTAGGCTAATTGAGGGAAAACTACAAAATGGTGACACCTGTCCGAAGTATTATTTATTCAACTTTTTACTGTATCCCGTACCGTCCCAATCACGTGAGTGTTTGTTGACAGCCATGTGTCGTGCACAGTCTTACTTTGAAAAACAGCAAAAGAGCGAGTCCGCAACAGTCGACCCGCGAAGTAGCGAGGGACTACTGCAGTTTGACAACAAGAGTATTACATAAAACTTTTCATAAACAAGCGACAGCGAGTTCTTTTACACTCAAGGCCCGTCCAGATGTCATGTTACATAAACACTTTTTATTCTGTAGAAGACCGAGTGCTGCCTGCAGCAGATGATTAAACTTGAACCAGCTTTATCTGACCTGCTGGAGTAGAAACAAAAACATTTTTATCAGCATGTTTCCTCTAAGGACAGGATTGTTGACGTTACGTGTTTTCTCTTTCTTTTATAAATTAAAAGCCACGTGTTTGTGTCAGAGCAGGACGCCCACTTTGTGCGGACAAAGTTCATTCTCCTCGATCTTCATCCAAACCGCCTCCTGCAGCACAGTGTTGGTGTTGATATTAGGATTCAGTGAAATCAAGGGCATGAGAGAAAGGACAGGAAGCAGTTTTTAAATCCCGCCCTGTTTTCAGGGTTTCCAGTGACTCTGGAAATCAGGAAAAATGATTGTTTAAAAGTCGAGCACAATGGACTCTGGACACTTTAGGGGAAACTTTGCTTTTTAGTTTGTATATTGTTTCAAAGTATCATTTCCCCACATGATTGGGGTGTCTGTTGTAGAGGCTGCAGATTAATTTATGGTGGACAAGGCCACCATTGGCCACCCCCTGGCTCCGCCATTGCAGCTGGTGGTGCTTTCTTCTTTCGCCAGGATCTGTCACTCTGCGCCGCCTTAGATAAAGAAAACTCCTATCTCTTCTCCTCCACAGTGTAACTCCTACACACTCGAACATCTTGTAATAAAACCATTTAGGTTTCCCTGCTGTTAAGCTGCAAACATTCACTATTCAGATCCTTTCGTGTCGGGGACATCGGCGTACCGCTTGTTTGAAAAATAACTACATAGTTGATATTCTCCTGTTTCTAGTGCTGCTGCAGATTATGATGATGTTTGTGATGCATTTAATATTTAGTTTTTGAGGGTTATTGTCTGAATGTTTATGAAGCAGTCACTATGGTGATCCATTTTTCTTTGTTACATTTTTCAGCATCTTTCTCATTCCACAATTTTTGTGCTACTTCAACAAATCATAAATCAAAACATTCAGTTCATTCAGGATAATCCTGCAGTGGCTTTTGGTTTTGGTGCAACTTTAGCTTTTTGAAATATTTAGCTTTTTTGTTTTCTATTTCTTTTAATTGAGCTCATTTTACATCCTTCAAATCTTTAGATGTGTTTACAACCTTTTACTGCTCCTTTCACATGTTGTTCTGCTTCAGCTTCCTTCTGTACATTAAAACTTTTTTCAGCTACTTTCAGATGTTTTTTTTCAGCTGCTTTGTGCTCCGTTCAGATTCTTTCTGCTAACTACAACACTTTTGTGCTTCTTCTAACTTCTTTCTGCTAAGTTCAGCTTTTTATGCTCCTTTCAGCTTCTTTCTGCAAGTTTCAGCCGTTTAGCTGTTTTATGCCATTTTTTTTTAGCTAATTCCACTTTTGTTGCACTCATTTAAACTTTTTTCAGCTTAATTCAGCAAGAACGTGTTCTCTCCGCTTCTTTCTTGTAGCTTCATCTTCTTTCTGCTTTTTTAGCAACTTTTCAGCTGTTTATGGTAATTTCTGCTTTTTTCAGATAATTTCCACATTTTTGTGCTCATTTCTGCTTCTTTTGACCTAATTGGGCAAACGTGTTTGCTTTCTTCTGCTAATTTAAGCTTGTTTTAACTTTTCAGCTAGCTTTTTAGCATATTTTAGCTAATTTCAGCTGTTTTCAGATAAATTCAAGTTTTTCATGGTAATTTCTGCTACTTTCAGCCTAACTGACTTATTTCTTCTAATTTCAACTTATGATCTTTTCAGCTATTTTCTGCTACTTTCAGTTATTTCAGTTACTGTTTAGCTGCTTTATGCTAATATTAGCTTTTTCAGCTAATTCCCTATATTTTGCACTCATTTCTGCTTTGTCCTGCTGATTTACACTTGTTCTACAGTTTCAGTTAAATTTCAGCATGTTTTTAGCTTATTGCAGCTGTTTTTCAGCAATAAGCATTCACACTGCATTTTCACAGGAAATACAGTTTCTCTAGTTTGGGTTGTTTTTTCTCCTTTCAGCAGTTCCTGTCTTCGTTGCATCACAGAAACTGAAACATCCTCATTTTCTTTTCTCTCCGTCCGTCACAGACGAGCGTTTCCGTCTCAGATTTGGTCAAGTTGCCCTCAAGTTGTGTTTTTTGTTTGTTTGTTTGTTTGGTCACGTATCTGTGGCACGGAACAGTTTTTTTTTTTTTTGAAAACAGCTTAGTATACAGAAAACTACTATTACTCATAACTCAATCAGGATACGTGTGTTGAAGCTTTTTATGAGGATTGAGATTAAAAAACGGTAAATGCACACATTTCTACACAAATACTGTTTACCAAAAAAACATGCACCTGCGCTTTTATTTTGGTGCACTAATACTGTATAGTTTTATTCATAACATTTATGTGTCTGACTCCAACAGAACAGAAAAGCACAGTCATTTTAAAGAAAATTATTGATGAGCGGATAATTTTGAACATATTTTCTTAATAATGTCAAATAAAATGGAGACTTGTCAGTATTTCTGGGTTCTCATCATACCTTTGTACATCAGTCTGTATTATCTAAAGACATTATTTTACTATTATTTTACTAGCCAACTTTATTCAGCATGTGTGAAGGATCACTTTGTAAATTCATTCAAGAAGTTTTAACATGAATTTGAAATGATTAGGTTTGAATTCATCAAGTAAACATTTGCTCAGTGTTTTTGAGTTGGTCATGACCTGCGAGGGGACTCGAGTGAATCCGCAGGTTTATTTAAGAACGTTGGTTGTTAACGGTTAAACCTGTCGTCCTCTCAGGCAGCAGCCAGGGCAGCCACACCAGCAAGTACTTCGGCAGCATCGACTCGTCGGAGAACGACCACTCCCGTAAGCAGCCGGCGGGAGGCGGCGGTGGGGGCGAGGAGCAGTTCATCAAGTGCGTCCTGCAGGACCCCATCTGGCTGCTGATGGCCAACACGGACGACAAGGTCATGATGACGTATCAACTTCCTGTCAGGTACGGCCGTGGACGACACCACTAAAGATCTAAGACGGTTTATAGAAAAACAAAGAGGATGTTTTGAATCTGATAGAAGTGGGTTATGATGTGTTACCAATTGAAACTAAAACTAGGAAAGTGGGCTCGTTAAAGTGAGCTTCAGGTGGTTCAGGTGGTCCAGGTACATGAGAGTTTCATGTTGTCGTTTCTCTGGATTAAGTGCTAGTTCTCTTGATCCATCTTTTCATGGTTGCATTGTTACTTGAGCCGTTTGTGTTTTACACTTCAGGGCCACTGGCGGTACGGCAAGACAATATATAATTTAATGTTGGACAAGAAAAATTCAGTCTTCCACATCAAAATGAGCAGATGTTCTTAATGCCATTCGTCCTTTACTAATAAGAGTTCAGATAAATATTATTAAATAGGATAAGAAAACAGAACTTTATTAATTCCGCAGGAAATTGTTGTGCCAGAGTTTCAGTACAAAGGAACACACAAATATTATTTCAAATATTATTGTTCTCAACTAAATGGCATGACTTTTTTCTAGGAAGTACATTTAAAATAAATTTCATAAATCAGGAATAAAACAAGATAAATAGGTTTAGTAAATTATCTATTAATAAAAATGGCTACAAATCACGTTAAAAAAATTATTCAGCATGTGAGAAGGATCATTTTGAAAATTAGTTCAACAAGTCACTCATTGTAGGCATTTTTAAATAGAAGTTTTAACGTTTTTTAATTTTATTTTTTATTTTCTTAAATAAAATTAAAAACATTATAGACTTTGTTAATGTAGTTTTAAACATAAACTATTAGTATAACTCATTGAAAAGGTACATTTTTCATCTATTTCAGACATGAACAACTGGACTAATAGCTGCCAGAAATGTCGTAAAAATGTAAAAAAAAAATTATAACTTAATTGTTGAGATGACATTTTAACATGAAATTGGAAGTTATCGCTTGTAAATGTGTGAGATGTTAGTTTCTTCTTGTAGGGATTTTATTTCAACTATTAAAAATGTTTAATGTCAATATAAGACTTGTTTTTATCTGTAGCTGAGAGGCCACAACGCATCAATAAGAAACGTGACGTAGTTTGTCCCAAAGAACGTTTTATAGATTTAAAATATTGATTGTTGACGAGAAGAAAGCCTTAGTGGATAACTGAAATGTTTTGTTTTTTGTTTATTTTGCTCAAAATTTCATTTATAGATCTCTGTAAATCATATCCAGTCTAAATAGTAAATGTTAAAACAGCCATTTAATCTATTTTTGGCGACGTTTAGAAATCTTAAACGTGGTTTTTACTAAAATAGTGTCAGGTGTGGAGACCTTGAATATGTCTAACTAGTATAAATGTTTTTGATTGTTTTGTTTTAACTCTACGTTAAGTTTGGTTTGATTATATGCTACAATGGCTTGCCATACATGAATATTTGGGCACATTTGAACCAACCTGTAGCCACACTGGCAGAATTTGCCTTGATGTTGACCCTCCTGTCAATAACAGGGACATGGAGACGGTGCTGCAGGAGGACCGCGAGGCCTTGAGGAACCTGCAGAAGCACCAGCCTCGCTTCACGGACGATCAGAAGAAGGAGCTGAGCCAGGTGCATCCCTGGATCCGGACGGGCCGCCTGCCGCGAGCCATCAACATCCCCGTAAGCTGCGCGGCTAAAACGCCACGGTACGTTTGAGCAACACCCCTCAAAAACAGAAACTAAATGTGGTTTGTGGTTCCAGGGCTGCGCGGGCTGCAAGTGTCCCCCTTCTGTGCCCCCCGCCACCCCATTCGATGTGGAGATCCACGAAATGGAGCTGTGCGCCGTGCTGAAAGCGCAGGAGGAGTGCGCCGGTTCAGCTGAGCAAAACCTCACGGAGACGGCAATGGACGACGTTCAGCTGGAGGACGAGGAGGAGGACGAGGAGGAGGCGCAAAAGGACAGTGCAGACACAACGGCAGAGAAGCAGAGCGCGACCTCTGAGACTGTCGAGGAAAAGACTTAAATTTAAAAAAGAAAAACACGTAGGTTCATCGCGACCTTTCTGCCGTGCCGCAGAAAAACTCGCGTTCCAGGACTTTGAGCTCGGGATGGCAACGTACGACCAACGAGCTCCGCGGGGACAAAAAGGTGCCGGTCCTCGCTCAACACGCAGGACATTCGATTCGCCTGATCCCTAAAGACCAGCCGAAATAAAAACACTCAGTTTTACAGAGTGACCTGGTCCTTTCCCTCGACGTTGTTCAAGTTTATTCAACGTGTCACGTCGGAGGAGGACGCAGGGGAGCGTGTTGGACGAGCAGAAAGATGGACGATCACCGGTGAAGACTTCATATTGACTGTTTCTGGGCTCTGCTCTCACTTCACTCCTGTAAAATACAATTAAATGTTTTTTTTATGTTAAAAAATAATAAAAATCACATAAATAAGAAGCTACTTTTACATTAAAATTGAAATGTGCAGTAAGAGTCAGATAATTTTTTTAAGCTTGATGTATTTTTTTATACTTTTATCCTCTAAAAAAATGCCCCAAGAATGAATCTGCACTGTAAAACATGTACGTTAATTTAATGTTTTTTTTTTATTATTATTTGAAAATGATGATATCGGGAACAGAAACTGTATTTTTGACACTGGAGTCCAGTTGTTTTAGTTGATGTTCACTTTGTGTGGCACTTTGACTATCACTGACCGGCACTTTAAATGTCTATTGAGCGGTGATCCGGTCAATAGCAGTGAAAACATAAACCCAATCGAAAAATCATCACAGACAATATATTTTACGTTTTTTTTTTTTTTTTTTTTTTTAAGTTATAGCTGTGGAGAGCGTTTGTGCTACCTGTGCGTACTCGTGATTTTAAAACCCTAAACGTTCAAAAAAACATTTCCCAATTTCAAATCCGTCACTCATTTCCTCTGTGTGGCACTGATCCGGTCGTGTGATACCCTCTGCTTCGTGGCGTCCGCGACAGTTTAATATTTTTTTTGGTGAAGTTCTTTGTACAAAAAAAGATGTCAATAAAATGCAAAACACAAAGCTTGACTGATTTGTTTTTCCCAGCCCGGTTTTTCTGCATGTCCTCGCAGTTTATTTTCGTTGCTGCATGTTTTTGCAGCAGTTGGCGTGAGTACACAGACGTGTCCAGAATAAACTGGGAGCAAAGACCAGATGAGGCTGCTGCTTTCTTAACCCAACCACAGGCTCAACTGTGGTTTGAACACATAGTGGTTGGGCGAAGCCTTAAAAAAAAAAGACAAAGGCATGTCCTTGTTTGGATGAACTCTTAATTTCAGTGCACATCATGACTGTAGTAACTATGGTAACTAGGCCTGTCACAATAAACAATACTGTATATCAATTAATCGCATGATAAATGAAAATTATCAACCTCATTTTCATTTATCGGCTTTTATCGTTTCTTCGTGTCTCTTTCTGCTGAAGACATTGGACGACAAAATGCTCCGGTGCTCTTCACTGACCCTTTCTCTTTTTTCTTTAAAATCTGTTTTAACCGTCCAAAATGACGTTTTTGGATCATTAAAAGCATCTAAACTGAGAAGCTAAGGAGCTACAAGCTAAGCTAACAGGCCGACGTCGAGGGGAAAAAAATCCTCCGTCTTGCTGAAGCGCCAAAATTCACAGTTGAAACCTGTGCCTTCATGTAAAAAGTTGTTTTTCTCTGCAAAAAGAAGCTGAAAACTTGTTTATTCATTTTTTTATTAAAAGCTTTGTGAGAAAAATGCTGCTAAAGAGCTCAAACCACACCGCCATTTTGAGAACCGAAAAACAGGAAGGAGAGACAGCCCATGTCACGTCAAGGGGCCTCCCTCCCATTTTTCTTAATGTGATTCGCTGCTTGCTCCCTCGCTATTCATCCTTCGGTTCAAACAGTCTTATACTGCCATCTAGTGGCCAAAAAAAGGTGCTACACATAAAACTAATTAACTGTTTCTTCTTAAATTTGACAATAATTACTAACTATTGTCAATTTTCAAACAATATTATCGTTTATCGCAATAATAGACAATCACCCAGCAAAATGTGTTATCGTGACAGGCCTAATGGTAACAGGTGTAGATCAAACTCAGATGGCTGTCAATCAAATTGCATTAGTACTACTGTATTAATATTAAACCTTTATTTTACCAGGGGGAAAAAAATCCCTTTGAGATTAAAAACCTCTTTTTCAAGGGAGTTCACACCTCGTCTGCATGGCAGGGGTGCCCAATACATCGATGGCGATCTACCGGTCAATCACAAAGGCCTTATGGGTAGAGGCGGCTGCAGTCCATCGTTTTTCTGCACTAACAACAGTTATAATAAATGGCAGAGAGCAGAGTGTTTTTGTGCTGCTCACCCTTTTTCAGCATGTAGGAGCAAAACTAATCAAATCCAGTTCCAAAGAGACGTCGGTGTGTTCATTAGTTTGGACGTAACTGTCATACAGACGCTGCATGCACGACGAATCAGGGTTGCCAGATAAATTTTAAATTTCATATTTATCCCCTCCTTTTCTGTGCATATGTTCAACACACACCTCATCTTAGAACATCTTTACTCAACACATATGACATTAAAATATAATTTTAAAGCCACAACATTTCTCATTTAAACCTACTCATTTTCTGTAAATTAACCCCAATAAACATAAAAAACAAAACCCCACTTAACGTTTCCAGAGGTTAGTCTCGTGTAAACAGAGCCTTATAAGTAGATCACTTTGACTTGGTCATTTTAAAAGTAGCTTGCATGCTGAAAAAGTGTGGGCACCTGCATGGTTTACACAAAACTGTTAGCATGATTAACTCTTTCACTTATGTTTCCAAATACAGTACAGGTAGTCCTCGAGTTATGGCGCCCCGACTTACGGCAACTCGGACTTGCGAACGCTTCCCAGTGACGTCATCACGCCTCTCACTGACTTTCAATAGTGCCGTTTCTTTTGTGTGTGGGGTGTTAATACCTTTCACTTTAAGATCCTGTGGACTCCTCCCCCTCTCTGGCGTCCATCTTGTTCTGTGAACACAACAACATGTGCTGGAGGAGTCCATTTTG
>JARVGS010000001.1:20449907-20465560 GCA_031762315.1 Hypsolebias antenori | reverse complement strand
TTTTGTTACTCTTAGCTACTGTTTTGCTACTCTTGGCTACTGTTTTGTTACTCTTAGCCACTGTTTTGCTACTCTTAGCTACTGTTTTGTTACTCTTAGCTACTGTTTTGCTACTCTTGGCTACTGTTTTGTTACTCTTAGCCACTGTTTTGCTACTCTTAAATGCTGTGTTGCTACTCTTGGCTACTGTTTTGCTACTCTTGGGTACTATTTTGCTACTCTTAGCCACTGTTTTGCTACTCTTGGCTACTGTTTTGCTACTCTTAGCCACTGTTTTGCTACTCTTAGCTACTGTTTTGCTACTCTTGGCTATTGTTGTGTTACTCTTGGCTATTGTTTAGCTAGTCTTAGCTACTGTTTTGCTACTCTTAGCTACTGTTTTGCTACTCTTAGCCACTGTTTTGCTACTCTTAGCTACTGTTTTGCTGCTCTTAGCTACTGTTTAGCTTTTCTTAGCTACTGTTTAGCTTTTCTTGGCTACTGTTTTGCTACTCTTGGCTATTGTTTTGTTATTCTTGGCTGCTGTTTTGCTACTTTATCTTTTGCGTACTCTTCTGCTACTGTTTTCTTTTAGCCACTGTTTTGATACTTTTAGCTTTTATCTGTGATTGTGCTCATTTTAGTTCCATTCTGCTTTTTTTATTTCAACTTTAAAAGGGATTAACCTGCCTAAATAAAGGTTGAATGAATTAAAAAAAAAACGTTAGTTTTAGCTGCTTGAGCAGTTTCAGTCAGTTCTCTGCCTTCACACTTTGTTTTTAGGAAATACAGGTTTATTCATTAGCTTTTGTTTTTACTGTCAGGAATAAATAGAGCTGAACAAGAAAACAAACAAAACACACAAGATGAAAATCAAAATTAACTATTATAAACATTTCCATTTACAACAAATTAAAGCGTTGAGTAGTTCGGGCCAAAGTCACCGATAACTGAGAGTTGGAAGTAAAGCTCACCCTGCAAAATTAAATATAATTTATTTATTTATTAAAATGATAAATGAGTTACATTTATTACTTTACTATAATCAACCTATTTGTTTCTCCCCGCAGAGTGTCTGCTGGAGGTGTGGAATGGTGGCGTGGGTCATCAAGAAGAAGCAGAACAGGAGGGGGCGACGCACGACGCTGGAGAACTTTAAAACAAACAAACAAACAGAGCTGAAGACGACGCCACCTCAGCTTTAACAGCAGACAGAAACTTTGCATTTTAATACTCATGGACTCTGTTCACGTTATTACGTTAATGATCTGCACTAATGTGACACTTTGTACCTCAGAGGTCTGTATGGCAGTACTTTCTGCAGTATTTTTTACTCCAAACTGCAGTATTTGAGCATGTTCTAGTTTTTATACACTAAATAAAACACTCCTCACAGCCTTGTCTTTGTTTAAACGTGTCAGAAATAAACGGGCCTGCTGCTCGTCAGGCCTGATGAGTGACAGCTGCCGCTGCTTCAGCCTGACAGACTCAGAGAAGCTCCACAGAATATGCCTCCTCTTCCTCTCTACGTCTTTTCTCTCCTTCTCTTCCATCCAGTCCAGAGTTCTCCACCCGAGCCTGACGGAGTCCTCCCCGAGACCGACGAGGACCGGGCGCTGGTGGTGAGGTGTCTCCAGGGCAGCGTGGAGGTGGAGATGAGAGCCCACCTGCTGGGCCCCGGCCTCTCGGGGAGGCTGGTGGGGCTGCGGCTCGGACCTGACGGAGCAGGAGGGGGTTCCTGCAGCGCCGGGTCGTCGGCAGGTGAACCCCTCTCCATCCGGGCTCCTCTGAGCGGCTGTGGGAGCAGAGTTTTGGTGGGTGAGCGTCTCGTAACATGTCGGTGCTGCCGCCCGGTGGTGTAACCCCACCCCCCGCTGCTGTTTCAGTTCACAGAGAGGGAGGTGCTTTACGTCAACAAGCTGCTTCTGTCCTTCACACCGGCGGTCGGTGGCTCGGATCAGGCGGAGGCCGTCGCTCTTCCTGTCCTCTGCAGACACCCGAGGTGCTCCATCACTGCTCTCAGATCTAAAGCTCATTAACAGAGAAGCTGCTGAGCCTTTTTAAACTTTACAGTCCCCTGATAAGGACCTAGATCACAACGTTGATTATAAAAAAAAAAAAAAATTAAAATAAAAACAGAAAAAAAAAGTTTGGAGTTAGAAAAGCCGAAGCTGTACGATCTGACGTAAAACAGCCGAGTTCTCATTATTTTAGCTGTTTCAACAGAATTCAGCCTTTCACATATTTAACGTCACAACTTCTGATCCTTTTAAAGAAAGAAAAGTAAAAAGGCTGAGGTAACATAAAAGTAGAAATTAATTTTATTTAAAGCATTTTTTTTTTATATTTTGTCAGAATGACAAACTAAAGAAAAGTCAGTGATTTAAAAAGTTGATGCACGCTGCATGAGGCTTTTTATAATTTATATTTCTGATAGGAGTTATTTTTGAATATTTTCCAAACTGACAAAACACAAAGCTGCTAAAAAAAAAAAAAAAAAGCTACACAGGATTTCACACAAAAAAAAATCAATTTTTTTAAATTATTAAATAATTTAAATAATAAAAGCATGTAGCCGTGTAAAATATATTAAAACAACGTACTGATGCAAATTAAACTAGACATTCAGCACTTCCTGTGAAAATGCAGCATGGACGCTTTCTGCTGAATGATTCTTGCTGAAAAGGCTGAGCTGTTGACATTTGTTGACAGCAGGAGCCGAAGTGATCAGCATAAGCTGAAAAATGAAGAGCGGCTGAAGGAGTTCCCCAAAAAAACCCTGAAACTGGCAAAAATGAAACTGAACTAAGCAGAAAAAAGCTCAATTTAGAAAGATACAGTGAAAGGAGCATGAAAAGTTGGAATTATTAGAAGTGCTAAAGGCTGATATTAACAAGAAAATCACAAAAAGACTCAAATTAGTGGAAAAATACCTAAAAAGCTGACAAAGCAGGATTTGAAATTGGCAGAAAGAAGCCGAAAAAAGAACAGAACAGCTAAATATAAGAGCAGAAAAAAGCTTATCCAAAGGAAGTTAAAAAAGACCTGAATGAAGCTGAACCAGAACAAAAGCAGCATTTTTTTTTGTTTTTGTTTTTTAAAACCAGCAAAGAGTTTGAAGGAAGAGACGAGAGCTCCATTCATCTTCAAGAAAAACTAAGTAAAAAAAACTAAATATTTCCAAATGTTCAAATTGCACAAATACCAAACGTCATAGCAGGAACGTCCTGAATGAGCTGAACATTTTGATGCATGAATCATTGAAATAACACAAAAGTTCACACAATAAACTATATGTAGGGTATGTACTGTATTTTCTGGCGTATAAGTTGCCGTTTTTTTTTATTTTTTGTTTGTTTTTTTTTCATAGATTTGTCAGTCCTGCGATTTATACGCTGAAGCAGCTTATACAAGGTTTTTTTTTTTTTTTTTTTTTTTTGGCATATTCATAACGCAACAGAGAGACCTCCCGTGCACTCGCATCACTCAGCTGGTGCAGGCGGAGGAACGCTGGAGTGCTAGCGTCTCCGGATGCAATGGATGGATGGATGGATGGATGGATGATGGCTGGATGGTGCTACCCAGGCAAAACGAAGCTGTTTTAAGCGTTAAATAAACACATAATAAATGCAACAGGTCAGCGGTGACTCGTAATAAAAGCAACTTCTATATGTTTTTTTCTTCTTCATGGTGTTTTTTTTTTTTTTTAATTGATGCGACTTATACGCCAGAAAATACGGTATATAGATTTTACTATACATGAAGACAATCAGAATCTAATCAAGTAGTCTACTATTACTGATGCTTTTAAAAGTATTTTAAAACATCTACCAGTTATTACATGATGTCATGAAGCTGTTGATCTGCTCCTGTCCTTACTGAGTGGTTCTCCCTCGGACCTGCAGGAGGTACACGGTGAGCAGTGGCGCTCTGAGGCCCACCTGGACTCCTCACGTCTCCGTCCACTCATCTCGTCTCAGCCTGGACTTCACGCTCCGGTTGATGACCGGTGAGTTTTCTGTTCCTGATTTGTGTAGTGAGGGCACGGGGAGCTTTTTTGATTTATAATCTCATGTACTTTACGTCCGTTTGTAAAAACTGTACTGGTGTTTTGTTTCCTGTCAGACGACTGGACCAATGAGAGGAGCTCTCCTGTTTACTTCATGGACCAGACGGTCAACATGGAGGCCTCGTTAGACCTTCATCACCCTCCTCTTCGCCTGTTTGCCAGCAGCTGTGTGGCCACTCTGACTCCTGATGGGAACTCTCGGCCCAGATACCCCTTCATAGACCACCAGGGGTGAGTGTTCGGCTCCTCCAGAACGCCGCTGTCATAAACCCCGCAGCCGCTTCCTGCGTCGTCGTGTTTTCACATGCTTGTAAAAACCCGGGACTTGAATCAGACGAGGAATTTCATTATGTCGTTTTAAATGTTTGACAGATGTTTCACGGACTCCCTGCTGAGCGGCTCCGGCTCGCGTTTCCTGCCGAGGGTCCGGGACCAGGTCCTCCAGATTCAGCTCCAGCCGTTCCTCTTCCACCAGGACCACAGACGCACCGTCAGCACCGAACGCTCAACGTTTTGTTTAATTTTAAGCGTCTGCGCAAAGAAAACTTAATGCGACTCGCTCCGCCTGCAGATTTACGTCACCTGCCACCTGGAAGCTGTGCCCGTTTCCAAACCGGACCCAGAGAAAAAGGCCTGCTCGTTTATAAACGGCAGGTTCGTGTTCGCAGCTTGGAAGATAATTTTATACTAAAATAGCCTATTCGTAAAGTTAAATAGAAGTTTGTTTTCAGCTGGAGGTCGGTGGACGGTGATGATGTGTGTGAGAGCTGCAGCAGTACCAAAAGCGGTCAGCAGAGGGCGCGCCGGAGCCAAAGATCTCACACAGGCAACTTCTCTGCTCTGAAGTTTTTAATCTGACAGATTACCATGAACAGATTATAACTCACATGTTTCTGATCTTGCAGGGCTGCGCAGAAAAGCCACTTTGGGTCCAATCATATTCGTCCCTGAACGATTCCACACCAGTGAGGATCTTTACCGAGGAAGATGACTTTTTTTTTTTTTTTAAGACGACAAAAGAGCAGAGAATCGTAGTTATGTTTTAGGATTTATTTGCAGATGTATCTGAAACGCAAACTATTTCTACTCTCATTTAACGTATTTCAGCCGAGCAGTGTAATTTATTTATCGTTTTATCGTTTGACACTTGGAGGATTTCCAGACGTAGTCGGATTAACCAGCAAATATGATTCATGACCAGAGTTAACAGAAGCTTTGAGAACATGGAAAGCAGCCGTGGGCAACATACGGCCCGAGGGCCAACAGTGGCCCTTGGACAATCTCCATCTGGCCCTTCGTATACTTATTGGAAAATAACTTTTCAATAAAGCTGCATTTTATGAACAAAACATAAATCTAAATTAAACATCTTGGACAAATCCATTTGGATTAAGATTGGCTAAAACTTTTTGAAAGTTTTTCCAGAACTAGACTAAACTCTAAAGCAGGACTATTCAACTAAATTGCTTGGGGGGCGCCACAGTGACTGAAAGCCCTTTAGCTCAGTGTCTGGACATCCAGCAGTTATTCTCATTTAGTAAGTTTTATTTTACGGTTAAAAATCTAGTTTTATTTAAATATAAACCCACTGGTGGGCCGAACTAAGCACACCCCTGGCCCTGATTTAGCTCCTGAGCCACTAGTTGAATAGCCCTGCCCTAAAGACTAAGAAAAGCAAACATGACTTTATTTATTTTGCTTATTTAGGCTGACAAATGTGTAACAAGGAAGTTTACAGAAACAATGTTTCGTATTCCTAAAGAGCATTGGATACATTTTTATTAAGCATATTAACTTCCATATTATAAGTCATTAAAAAAATTCCACATTCTTTATATGGTTCTTTGATAGCTTGAAGTATCTTACTTTGCCCCCCTAAAATAAATAAATATGGCCACCCCTGCTCTAAAGGCTTGAAATGCACTTTTGTTTTAAAAAAAAACCTGACATGTTTGCATTTATCTACTTTTTTACCCTTAAATATATTAAATATAACTTCCTTTGACTCTCTTCATAGATCACATTAGAAATGTACACGTCGTTCTATAAACACGCTGTTAATCTTTTCGGTTTTTATGTCCAAAGGCAAATTTTACCTGAATTAATGACCCGCTGAGTCAATCATGGATCGTCTATAAATGAAACGTGTCGGCAGATTTATTGTTTTGAAGGTTTTGGAAGCCCGACCTGATTCTGATGTCTTCTGAGTTTTTTTATTTCCAGGTGTGAACTGATTTAATGTGATTTAAGAATAAAATATTGTTTGAAGCACTCGGGAGAAGCTTTCTGGACGTGTTGATGCTCCTTCGGTGGGGCCTGTGTAACAGCAGCTAACGCTAGCATAGAAGCTATAAGCTGAGGTCTAAAAACCACAGAACAACAGATTTGATAACCAAAATATGACTGTGGAAAATTTATGAACAATTAACATTTTTACTTGCTGTAGATGGCTTTAATGATGTCGAGAAATATTTTAAATTGATGAGCTAATGGCTAGTCGGAGCAGGTCTAAAAAAAGTGGATTACTGTCGATTTTACAACATTGGCACTACCTGTGTCACTTATAGCTAGAATAACAGGATAATGTAAGGATGTTTAAATAGGGTCGGCTAAAAAATATTGTCTGTTAGCAAAATATCTCATGAAGGACAGGTTGGGTGAAGGACAGGTTGGGTTTTATTTAAAGTATTGCCTGAACGTCGATTAACATTTGAAGTTAACTTGATTGAAGGTGGCTTATATTTAATCCATCTTGGAAAACACAAAAAATGGCTGAAGTTCCGTTGGTTTTACTGATATTGAGTTACAATGTGGTGTGGTAGTAGCTGGGAGTCATCCCCCCAACACATTCTGAGCACCAACCGATATGAGAGGATTTTGAGCAAGTTTAGTGTAAAACTTTGGTATAAAAGGTGTCGCAAGAAGTGGATTTGTCTGAGGAATGATGGCTCTTCAATTTAGATCAGGTGTTTTTAGAGGTCTGGTGTAGATTCTGCTCAAATTAGTCGTTAGTCTGGTCAGATTTCAACTCCCATTTCTCCAAACTGAGGGCATTCAAAGAGCTATCTTCAACAGGTAAGATACTTATGTTCTAGTTTCTCTTAGTTTGGTTAGATTGCCACTATTTCTCCAGACTGAGGACATTCAATGAGCTATCTACAACAGGTGAGATACTTGCTCTGGTTTTGCTTAGTTTGGTCAGATTTCAGCTCTATTCCTCCAAACTGACGTTCAAAGAGCTATCTACAACAGGTAAGATACTTATGCTCTAGTTTTTCTTAGTTTGATCAGATTTCAACTCAATTTCTCCAAACGGAGGACATTCAAAGAGCTATCTACAACAGGTAAGATACTTTATCTGTGCTGACACATGCTCTGGTTTCTCATGTAAGCATTAAATGTTTTAGTCATGATGGATGGTGAGCCCCTCGCTCAGTAACATCTGGGACAGACTTCATCTCTGATCCTTGGCTCAAATCTTTGTCCCACCAGGACGTCCCACGGTGAGACAACCTTGGCCTGACGACTCTCTGAGGACGAGGTGCCGTTTCATCAGCAGCAGAAGCTAAACCGTTCTGATTTTGTCATCATCTGCTGGACATTGATCTGTGAGCGAAAGTAAAAAATAATTAAAAAAAAAACATAATTTGTGAGTTTTGTTTTTTCAGCCTCTCATGCCTCCTGTCAGCACTTGATCCGGACTCTTAAGTGAAGCCAAACACTCAGACAGAATATTAACACTTACCTCTCGATGATGAACTTTCACCTAAAAAGATGCTGCTGTGATAATTAATCAACTTGTCAGACCAAAACTAAAATGTTTTTTGGTGTTCTTTGCCTCATTTTGTATCCTCAGGTGTGTTTGTCTCTTTTTTTTTAGTTACTTGTATAGAAGAATATAAAACATCTGGAGGTGTCCACTGACAGCTGTGTCGGAAACAGAAAGTGCAGTTTGTTCATAGAAGACGAGTTGTTTTTTGGTCTTATTTAACAAATTTTTTAATTTTTTTTACTTGATTGGCAGGATTTAGATGTCTAAACCACCCGTTGGCATTCAAAACTATCATTAATGCGTCTTTTTTTCAGTTTGATAATCTTTTGTCTACAGTATGTTAATTTGTCATTTTCTCCTTACCGTCTCAATATATTGTAAATTAAACTAATGATGTTTATGCAAAAAAACAAAAAACAATCTTAGATATGTTAGCTTTATTCTCAGTTGTGACGGATTAAAAAAGTTCCTAATAAAACTTACAGTATTTACAAAACATATTATGCATTATGTCATAAAACACAAGACAATACAAGAAAACGCAACATAATACATTAAGACAATACAAAATAATTATATACAACAATTTATTGCTATTATGTCAAAATTGTTTTAGAACACAATATAGTAAAATTGATATGATACAAAATAATACAAAAATATAATGCAAGTAAGTACAATACAATGGAATACCATGCAATGCCAAAAAAAAAGACATTACATCCCAATACAATATGATGCAACACAATAAAGTACAAGATGATACAAAACAACACAATACATTATGATACAATACAATATGATGCAACACAATGTGATGTAATACATATCAATACAATATGATGCAACAAAATACAGTACAAGATGATACAAAACAACACAATACATTATGATGCAATACAATATAATGCAACACAATGTGATACAAGATGATACAAAAACAATACAATACACTATGATACAATGCAATATGATGTAACACAATGTGATACAATACATCTCAATATGATATGATGCAACACAATGTAATACAAGATGATACAAAACAACACAATACATTATGATACAATACAATATGATGCAACACAATGTGATACAAGATGATACAAAACCACACAATACAATACATTATGATACAATACAATATGATGTAACACAATGTGATACAATACATCTCAATATGATATGATGCAACACAATATAATACAAGATGATACAAAAAACTACATTATGATACAATACAATATGATGTAACACAATGTGATACAATTCATCTCAATACGATATGATGCAATACAATGTAATACAACATGGTACAATACAACGCATTACATTATGATACAATACAATATGATGCAACACAATGTAATACAAGATGATACAAAACAATACACTATGATAAAATACAATACAATATGATGCAACCCAATGTAATACAATATGATACAAAACAACACAAAACAATACACTATGATAAAATACAATACAATATGATGCAACACAATGCAGCCCGATACAATATAATCCAAAACAATTCATCTTGATACAACACAATGCGATACAATATATCCCAATACAATATGATGCAACACAATACAATTCAAGATTATACTTTGTACAAAACAGCACAGTACGATTGAATACACTATTATGCAGTAAAATGCAACACAATACAATGCAACACAATACAATAGAAGATGAAGCAATACAACCCAAACGATACAATATGATTCAACTCAATATATTTCAAGATGATACAATACAACACAATACTATAGAAATAAGACCCACTAGAATGCATTTGCAATGATACAATGCACTATGATGATACAATAAAATGCAAAACAGTATAATACAATAGAAGATGATACAATTCCATACAATATGATGCAACACTACACACAATACAATATGATGCAATACAATACAAAACAGCACCATTTGATTTGATATGATACAACATATACAAGATGACCAACACTATATATATGGATTCTAGAATTCTTATTTTAGCTACAAAGAAAGTATCTTTGCTCATTTTCACACTTTACACCCAGAATGTGTTCAAATTAAAAATTTGCTGTTTTCCCTTTGATGGTTGTCAATAACATACTAAAACATCTCAGACACAACTGGACTTTAACAGGTTAATTTGGGGGCAATAACTCCCAGCAGTTTGTCAAAATTGTGATTTAAAAATAGATTAAAACAACATTCAGATTGAGACAATGAGCTGTTGCCTTATGTTCCGTTTAGCCAAAAAAAAAAAAAAAAAAAAAAAAGCGCCAAGTACAACAGGTAAGATAGTTACTGTTCAGAACTTCACTTCTAAACATCTGAACTACCACTTTATCATTCTTCCAGGTTCAGTTACCATCCTCGGTGGATGTCGGGGTGAAAAACGAGGTTCGGCTCGACTTCTATTTTATCTTCAACAAGTTCAGACAAAACCAGCGTTGATGTTTCTCCACTTTCAGGGTGGCGAATAAGTCGTGACAAATTGTCCTCGTACCACGGAGATTAAAGCAGAAAGTTGATAAAGGCCACACCTTCATACCCTCATCATCAAACCAAACCACACAGCCTTAATGTTGTCAAATTTTAGATATTTAAACGGATCTAATCTAACAAACCCTTCCACGCCAACTATTACGCAACCTAGATTTATTGTTGACTTTTATAACTCGGCTTTGCTGCCACATTGTTTATTATGACTCTGTTTCTTAGCACCTTTTAGCTGCAGGGTGTGAGCCTTGGCAGCGCCTGTCAGAGGGTCTGATTAAACTCTTTAACAATTTCTGACATCACTTAAGGGACGACTTCTGTTATCAATTTGCGTTTCTTAATTCCTTTTATTAAACGGCACCTATTTGCCTCGGCCCCGGCCATCTGAAGTCTCTGGTGGTGCTGTAAAGTGCGTTATTGATGCAGAAACGTGCCGTTTCCCTCAATTTTGACTTCATTGCACTTGTCCCGCGTCCAAGGGTTGCAATTTTTTTTTTTTTGGAGTGCACTGTAAGCACACACACAGAGCACACCTGGGGAAACATTCCTCCAGGGAAGCCATCAATCAGTTTTATGTCCTTTCTCTGGGAAAGTTTCCTCCTCTCCAATCAAGCGTCCCCCCCTCCCCCACTTGATTCTCCTCCTTATATTTCCATCTGTATCAGTTTTGCTACACATCTGAGAACCATCCCAAGCCAATTAGCTTCAACTTTTTTTCTTTTTCTAAACTGAGTTTTTTTTTTTTCCCTGCTTGTTGCCTGAGTGAGTTTCCTGACTTTACTGATAAACCTGAGGGCAGAGGACGAGCTCAGAGTAAAATAAAAATGTCACAAAAAGCTACAAAATGCTGAGCTGAGTCTTAAAGTTTTTATTGTCTGAATGTTTGTGAAGCATTCACTCTACCGTGATCCATTTTTCTTCTGTACGTTTTTCAGCATCTTTCTCGTTACCACAATTTTTGTGCTATTTCAACAAATCATAAATCAAAATATTCAGCTGTTTCAGGACAATCCTGCTACGACTTCTGATATTGGTTCAACTTTAGCTTTTTGAAATATTTAGCCTTTTCTGCCATTTTTTTTCCTCATAGAAAATTAATTGAGCTCATTTTACCTCCTTTAAATCTTTAGATGTGTTTACACCCTTTTACTGCTCCTTTCACATTTTGTTCTGGTTCAGCTTCTTTCAGCTCCCTTGTGCAAATTGAAACTTTTTTCAGCTACTTTCAGCAAATTTCAGCTCTTCTTTCAGCTGTTTTGTGCTCCTTTCAGCTTTATTCTGCTAACTACATTTTTTTTGTTTCTTCGAACTTCTTTCTGTTAATTTCAGCTTGTTATGCTAATTTCAGCCTAATGCTACAATTTTGAGCTTTTTCTGCACTTTCAGCTACTATTTAGCTGTTTATGCTCATTTTAGCTTTTCAGCTAATTACACATTTTTTGCAACAATTTAAACCTGTTTTCAGCCTAATTCAGCAAAAATATGCTCTCTCAATTTTCTTCTGGTAATCTAAGCTTTTTTTCTGCTTTTTAGCTACCTTTTAGCTTGTTTTTTGCTAATTTCAGCTTTTTCATGTAAGTTCCACTTTATTGTGCTAATTTCCGCTTCTTTCACTGTAATCGGGCAAATGTATTCTTGCTGCGTTCTTCAGCTAATTTAAGCTTGTTCTTCATTTTCAGCTAACCTTCTTTTTTTTTTAGCATTTTTAGCTAATTTCAGCCATTTTCAGATAAATTCAAGTTTTTCTAGTAATTTCTGCTACTTTCAGCTTAATTAACTTCTTTCAGCAAGTTTCAGCTTGTTATGCTCCTATCAGCTTAATTATGTTAGTTTCAATTATTTAAGCTACCATTTAGCTGTTTTATGCTAATTTTAGCTTTTCAGCGAATGCCACATCTTTTTCACTCATTTAAACCTTTTCAGCGTAACTCAGCAAAAAAGGTGCTCCTTACCTTCTGCTAATTTAAGCTTCTTTCTCCTTTTTTTAACTGCTTTTCAGCTTGTTTTTTGTTGTTGTTGTTGTTGTTGCTAATTTCAGCTTTTTTCAGCTAATTGCCCCCTTTTGGGGCTCATTTCTGCTTCTTTCAGCCTAATTAGGCAAACATATTATTTCTGCTTTCTTCTGCTAATTTAAGCTAGTTCTAGCTTTCAGCTAACTGACTGTTAGCATTTTTAGCTAATTTCAGCTGTTTTCAGATAAATTCAAGTTGTTTGTGGTAATTTCTGCTACTTTCAGTTTAATTAACTTGTTTCTGCAAATTTCAGGTTTTTATGCTCCTGTCAGCTTAATTATGTTAGTTTCAATTATTTCAGCTATGATTTAGCTGTTTTTATGCCAATATTAGCATTTTCAGCTAATTCCTTATTTTTGCACTCATTTCAACATTTGTGTTCTTTCTGCCTTTGCCTGCTAATTTATGCTTGTTCTACATTTTCAGCTACTATTCAGCAAGTTCTTCTGCAATAAGCAGTTATATGGCATTTTCGCAGGAGATGCAATTTCTCTAGTTCCGGTTTGCTTTAAAGAACAATAAATTGGCCAATGCTCATAAAATGAGATTTTCATATTCACAGTCATGCTTGGTTTGATTTAGATAATTTTTTGCTTTACCAATCAAAAATCAATAAAACTTGGAAAATGTTAACTAAAGATGCTCATGGGGCGTTCTAGTGTTGAAAATTATCTATTTATTGTCAGTAGATTTAATTTAAATGTATACATTTTAGTATTTAAGTCAAGTAAACTGATAGATGTAGGAAAATGTTTTTGAGTGTATTTTTTAAAAAGTTACAAAAAGTTCAAAGTGCAAATAATTTGTTCATTTTAGTTTGTTGAAGAGAATATTGTGTAAAAGTTGTAACAATCCTCTTGAATTAAAAAAAAAACTTTAAATGGTGAAAATAAAATATTTATTTAAAATATTTACACTAGCAAAAATTTTTGATTTTATTTTCTTGTTTAATTAAGTTATAAAAATAAACCTTTGTGAAGAAAATGACTAAAATATATGTAAATGATGATAAATCTACAAGGAGCTGGGAAGAATGTGTTAAAATAAGTTATTAAACAAATGAATAAACTTATTATTATAACATTATTTTTCAGAGGTTTATTTTTAGTTTCTACATACATTGAATGTAAATGTCGTCAGTTAGCATATAGCTGCTACAAAAGTTAAAAATGTAGTCATTTAAAACTCCCATGAGCCACTGCTTCAGGAAATGACTCAAAAACACATTACATCATAATAGTGTGAACGTTTATGAAGCATTCAGTCTATTGTGATCCATTTTTCTTCCGTATGTTTTTGGCATCGTTCTCGTTCCACAATTTTTGTTCTATTTCAACAAATCATTAATCATAACGGTCAACTCTTTCAGGAGAACTGTCCTAGGACTTTTGGTGTTGGTGCAACTTTAACTTTTTGAAATATTTAGCTTTTTCTGCCACTTTTTTCTCAAAGAAATTAATTGAGCTCATTTTACATCCTTTAACTCTTTAGATGTACTTACAACCTTTAACTGCTCCTTTCACATTTTGTTCTGCTTCAGCTTCTTTGTGCAAATTTTAACTTGTTTCAGCTACTTTCATTTAATTTCTGATGTTTTTCAGCTGTTTTGCTCTCCTTTCAGGTTCTTTCTGCTGTCTTCAACGTTTGTTTCTTCAAACTTCTTTGCTAATTTCAGCTTGTTGTGTTCGTTTCAGCTTATTTCTGCAAGTTTCAGCCTTTTCTGCTATTTCAGCTACTATTTAGCGGTTTTATGCTAATTTAAGCTTTTCAGCTATTCCCCTTTTTTTTGTGCACTTATGGTATTTAGACTTTTTTCACCCCAATTCAATAAAAATGCACTCTCTCCACTTCCTTCTTGTAATTTCAGCTTCTTCATGCTTTTCAAGCTACTTTTCAGCTTTTGTTGTTGTTGCTGATCTAAGCTTTTTTTCCAGACAATTTCCTTGTTTTTATGCTAATTTCAGCTTGTTCTACCTTTTCAGCTTTTTTCCAGCTAATTTCAGCTGTTTTCAGTTAAATTAAGTTTTTGTGATAATTTTGGTACTTTCAGGTAGCAAAAATGATCAGGTATGCTAATTTCAGCTTATGTGAATTACAGCTTTTACTATTTCAGCTACTTTTTGGCTGTTTTATGCTCATTTTTGCTTTTTTCAGCCTTTTTGGAACTCATTTCAGCTCTTTCTGCTTCATTCTGGTGCTTCGTTCTGCCTTTTCAGCTACTTTTAAGCTATTTTTGCTAATTTTACCTTTTTTTTTATCTAATTTCCTGATTTTTGTGCTAATTTCTGCTAATTTAAACCTAATTTTTAAACCTAATTCAGCAAACATGTTCTTTTTGTTTTATTCTGCTACTTTGGGGGAGTGCTTCATTTCAGCTACATTTCAGCATGCTCTTTAGCCAATTTCAGCTGTTTCTCAGCAAGTTCTTCAGCTATAAACATTCACACTGCATTTTCGAAGGAAATGTAATTTCTCTAGTTATCTCTGTGTTTGCGTTTTAGCAAAATCTTTAATAAGCCACTGCACAGATTAATAAGAAAAAGCAAGATGGCCATCACAGCTAATCCAGAAAGGACTTTAGCTCAGTTAGTTTCAAAGATATTGAGCTAAAACTTAGTGTGGTAGTAGCTGAGGGTCATCCCCACATGTTCTCAGTCTGAAACATGCCGTTCGTTTGGTGTGGGATCAGCGCTCCTGCAGGACAGGCTAGTTTATGGTTTGCTTGGTTTTTGTCAGGTAGTAAGCGTTTGATAGGGTACAAGAGAAATCTTGCTTCTTTTTTAATAAAAGCATTCTTGTAATTTGACATAATCCACATTCAAACAGGATAATCCTGAGATTACCAGCCTGCAGGGCCTCTGTTGAGTTCCAGCTCCATTAGTGTCGCTTTGATTTGTAGGTCTACAGTCTGAGGAGCGTCTCTTGGCTCAGTTCCTGTCAGGAGAAACACCTCCCAGCTGATCCCTCCTCCTCCCCACTCAGTACCCGGCCTGTGCCCCCCCTCTCCTCCTTCCCTCCCAGTTCTGTTTGTGTTCTGCTGAGCTGCCTGTTGGACACTTGCTGCGCTCCTCTCTATGGTCAGGACCTGCCGAAGGAGCGGAGGGACAATCAGCTGCAGATGCACATGGTGAGCTCCTCACAACCGTTTTCTCTTTAGGAAAATTTATTTATCATTATTAATATTATTATTAGTTATCACTTCTGTTTCCGTAATTTGTGAGTTTCTAATACAGTATCTGAGAAGTCTTTCACTAATGTAGTTGTTTTTTCTCAACATTTGTTTTGCCTAAATTTTATTTAAAAATTGGTTTTTACA
>JARVGS010000001.1:20437882-20449273 GCA_031762315.1 Hypsolebias antenori | reverse complement strand
TCCAGTACTGTATTTTTGTCCTCAATTATATCCTTCATCAGGAAGTTCAAAAGAAAATATAATTACAGCCGTTGCATGAACACAGAATAAACAACCATAATTCCTCCTAAAAGCACGCAGAAAGCCAAATTGTCAGCCAAAAGCTAAATGATCAGCCGAAAGCCTGCGAGTGAAGCTGTTTGATCAGCCTGATAGCCTCTCTAGAGTAAATATTGTTGTTCCTCTTTGAGACAAAGATAATCGACTGCAGACAATTTTCTCCTCAACAAGCGCAATTAACTGCAGAAACTGAAGTAATTACACTTCAAGCATCGACTCTCAGCCGCTGCCAAAGTAATCCGAAGTAAATATGATAAACATTTCTGTTTAATGAACCGCAGCAGGTGAAGGCGGCTTCAGCAGATGTGACTGTCGGCTGTTTGTTTTAATTATTTTTGGTCTTTTGAGGCATTTTTATTACATTGAAATGCCCATAATATACCCAATTTATGGTCTTGTAGGCGCGGTTTTTATTCCGACAGGCTGTGTTTTTATGCCAAAGTGAAACTTTGTTCGTCGTTAAAACATATTTGTACTCGTGAAACTCCGACACGAGCCTCGATTTAATCTGTTGCTCGTCAGAAGCCCGCAGCGTTTCTGTTCCTCATTATCAACCTGCCATCATGTGGGTTTCATTCACACACAAGCAGAGGCCTTTTTTTTTTCTTTTTTTTTTTTTTATTTAGTTAGCTTAGATTTTATTTTATTTGTTTTAACCGACGTGCCAGCAGTTGTCGTTGGCTCGGCTGCATCGTGGAATCACAGCGATTTCATCTCCATCTGTTTTTCAACATCATCATGAGAAGCCGGAGGCCAACGGAGCCGCTCGCCAACTTGAACGAGGCTGTAAAAACGGGGGGAGATTTGTGGGGGGAAGTCGCTTTTAAATATCAACTATCAACATGTGTTATTTAGTTTAAATATTAAAGTAGGCAAAGCTCCAGCGTGGGTCAGTCCAGAGGCTGTGGAACCTCGTGGAGGCACAGTTGGACCCTGCAGGGGACCCTGACAGTGCTGGACGTGTAAACAGCTAAAGCTACCAGCAGCGACTATGCCACTTAGATGATTACAACCTAAAACAGAGCTCCTGGAATTTGCTCGGCGTATGGGGGGAAAAAAGAAAGAAAAGCCCACATGGTCCAATCGCTCGGGCAGGAATTCACTTTGGGAATACGCGAGCACAAACATGGCCTCCCCGTCCGGTCCAGTGTTGTATTTCTGACGGAGCCGAGAACAATCGCAAACGACCAAAGGTCCAGTTCGGAAACCAACAGGTGCAGCTTCCTCAGCTGAAAGAGAGCGCGGACACAACCGATCACGTTTATTTAAAGGCTCGAGCGGCGCTGCAGCGAAGACGCTTATCCTCTTCGTCAGACTGCGCAGCCCCGTGGTTCTGTGTCCACAGTATTCTGGTAAAACTCGTAAGGCCGAGATCGTCTGCTGCGTTTCTGGTCCACATGAAAAATCCAGTTCAAGTTCAGTTTATTTATATAAAGTCACAACAGGAGTCGTCTCAGGGCGCTGAGCAGAAACATTCATATATAAAATAATAAGCTAATAACATTATTTACCTGAGGAGCAGACGGCTTTGAGTTTAACTTCATCACAGACTCTCATGGTGAGCGAGTATGAAGGCGACAGTGGAAAGGAAAAACTCACTCAGGAGGAAGAAGCTATTAACAGATCCAGGCTCAGGACAAGCGGCCATCCGCTTCAACTGTCTGGGTTTGAGAGGAACAGGAAGGAGAAACAGATACACAATGGCAGTATCAAATGAAAACTATTCAATTTTAACAATTCATTTAAGGAAATCAGGTCAATTAGTCCTCCAGTAGTCTTAAGCCTATAGCAGCATAACAAGTCAACCCTAACTATAGGATTTATCAAAAAGGAAAGTCTTAAAACTGGACAATCTGTCAGCCTCATGGAAAGAAACTGGAAGTTGGTTCCACAAGAGAGGAGCCTGAGAACTGAAAGATCTGCCTCCCATTCTAATTTGTTCTTTTCAAAACTCTAGGAACCACAAGTAAACCTGCAGTCTGAGAGTGCAGTGCTCGGTTAGGAAAATATGGCACAATAAGATATTGGATGTAAGATGGAGCTAGGTTGTTGAGGGCTTTGTAGGTCAGAAGTAAGATTTTGAATTTAATTCTGAGTTTAACAGGGAGCCAATGCGTCCCGTCGATAAGAGCTTTAATATAAGATGGAGCTAGGTTGTTGAAGGCTTTGTAGTTTAGAAGTAAGATTTTGAATTCTAAAAAAAAAAATTCTAAAATGCTAAAAAAAAAAAATGTTTTTGGTGGGAAAAGTGACTCAGGACTGTTTTATGTGACGGAGATTTTAAACTGTTTCTGTCTTTGATGAATCCATGTAGATTTGAAATACAGAGCAGTGGAGGAGCAATGGTTGTTCACTTGGTGCTGTAGAAACCATAACAAGAATGGAGCCATTTGTGTGTGTGTGGGTGGGTGGGTGCGTGCGTGCGTGTGGATCTTGGGCTAAACGGATTAAAATTGATTAAAATCTGAGAGGAAACTGTAAGAAAGTGTAGTAAAATTAAAAGGCTACATTTGATTTAAGAGAATCTTGAACTGAGCTGAGGATTTGCCAGCAGCTTCCATGGTATCTTTAAAAACTGAACATTTTGGCTGCATTTCTTGTTTATGTGATGATGGGAAAAGCTGAGATTTAACATTTTTAGAATTTTTTTTTTTTTTTAAATAAATTTCTATTTTTTGGTATGGGTTGAGAAATAATGTTTCTCTTGTTCCATCTTTCACGTCATGCCCTAGAAACCATACAAACAAGTCTTTTTTTTTTTATTCTTGTTTTATTTTTTATTTATTTATTTTTTTTTTTTTTTTACATTTTATTCTGAATTTTATTCTGATCCAAACTCTGTTTCCATGCTGAAATGATTTATAGCTGAGAGGAATCTGTAAAAAAATGTGCTTTTAAAAAAAACATAGGCAAAACACCTGTCCCCACTACTCTGGACATTTGTAAAAGCTGTTTTTTTTTCCTGCTTTATTGTTGCCTCTCTTTCACACAAATTGAGTTCTTAGTAAGAAAAATATATATTTTCAAAAAATTGTTCCAAAATTCGTGCCTTTTTGTATTTTTAGTCTGTGGACTGAAGGTATTGAACTTTTCAAAAACAGTGACATAACAGCCTATTTTGCACATGCCCACTGTCATTTTTTTGCTATAGAAACAAAAATTTGAGGCATTTTTCCCCCGTTTTTTTTTTTTTTCTTGGTCTGCCTCACTTTATCCGCATTCTTTTGCTATTAAACTTTTATTGAGCTGGGTAATAACTGAGAGGAACATGTAAACGCTATCAAGGGGAAAAAACATGGTTTGGAGGAATATTTAGCCGAGCTAAACATGTTCTTTCTCCGATTTTAGACGTTAATGTCGACGCTCTCGCCACCTAGTGATGAGTTATAAGTATGACAATGTTTTTGTTAGAACGTAAATGGACATAAATGTAAATTTCAAAACATCTGGAGCAGGGTTTTACAACGATTCTCTCTGTATTTTGTTGTATTTGTGGACGTTTATATCACCTGTTATCATGGCAAGAGTAAGGTAGCGTTTTTTTTTTTTTGTTTTGTTTTGTTTTTTTTGTCTACAGTTTTTTGTTTTTTTTTTAACAACAAGAAAAAAGTTGCTTGAAAAGAAATCCAGAGTTGTGTAGATGGGGCCTCATTTTGCTGCTGGGAATGGACAGGGCCGTGACGAGGAATGTAAAAACGTGTGAGACGGGCCGAACCCAGCTCATCTGCTGAGCAGAACATCTGACTGAAAACAGACCGACAGCTCTGAAGTGAACGGGTCGGAGCGAACAGCAGGTGAAAACAGAGAATGGCACACATCAGTTTCACTGGATATAATATCAAACGTTACAGCAATGTTACAGGAAAGAAATATAATTTAAATGCTACTGTTTGAACTTTTCACTTCTCATTAAAAAAGTCATTAATAAGAAAAATAAAATGTGAATGAATGGACAAAAAGTCAAAATGAATAAAAAAAAAGTGCAATAAACAAATGTTGATCCAGAAAGAAGAAACTGAAGTAATTTTTACCCCTTAAAAGTTTCATTTACGTTATTTATCTATGCAAATAACACACTTGATTTTCTGTCATTTTAGTTGCTAACTGATGTATAATTAAATGTTTTTGTTAATTTAGATTTATTTATGCCAGAAATCTTAAAAAAAAAAAAAACATCCATTTACAGACCACATTTTTATTACAGCTAAACCAGTGAACTTTGCTGGTTTCAATTGTTTTTCTCATATATTTTCCACTCAAATATCAACCTAATAAAAATAAATAGCATCAGAGGGAAAAGAGCACCAACTAGCATCGCTCTGTTGGACCGGCCCGTAAACATGCCTTCAGGTTGTCAGCAAGTATTTTTCCAGCCTCTTGCCGGCCAAGCATAGCCGCCTCCAAAGATCACCCGCCGGAGATGCAGTTGATCTCATCGCACCACTATTTGACTGTTTAAGATGTTTGCCAAGTTCTTTAATATACCTTAGTTCATGTTGGGTTTTCAAAATAAGAGCGTCACAATGTTTTAAGTGCATGCTTCAAAAGATGTCTGTATATTTAAGATTTGTTCCTGAATGAAAAGTACCAGAGAAAACTTGATCCGTATCTGTTGGTTCAGGTCGGTAGTGCCAGACAGATGATGCGTTCTTGGAGGATGAGCGAGTCCAGATCTGGTCTTGAGGGGTCCGTTAAAACCCATCGGGGGGGGGACTTCTGTTACGAGCATCCATTTATCAAAGCGCTTGTAATGGACCAATGTTTAATTAGTCGTGTAATGCGGCAAAGGCGAGGGCGAGTGTGTGTCATGGGAATGTTAAACAACCTCCCCCTCTTTCCCCACCAATGCTGAACCTCCACCTGCCTCCACCAGCTCTAAATTCCCCGTCGGGGATGAATTCTTTGCTGTGATTTCAACCATCAACTTTCCAGAACCCTTTACAAACCTCTTCCTCGCTTTTAATCCCCTTCACACCGTCGTCCCTTCTTTATGGACATGGGCACCAAATGAAACTGGAGAGCTAATTAATCACAGGTCCTGCTTCTTATCGGTGCCTTCAGGTTCCCGAGGGGCATGTCCCGACATGCCAGGAATGGCTAGCTGAAGCATTCTGGACTCCAGGAATGCGGCTCGGCAGGACCGGGGTCGCGGTCGGACCACTCATCGCGGCGCTCGCTGCGTTTCCTGTGGCAACATCTGAAAACAGCCGCCCGATTTGAGCTTTTCTGTCACTTTTGGAGGTCAGGAGTGACCGAGGGAGCTCCGAAGGAGCGCCAGGACCCGCGGCTCTCGGAGCTGTGTGGTCCCCGAGGAAGGCTTCATGTTTCGACCGGCGGCTAATTGAGTGGAATGACGAGGCCGGAGAGGCTCGAACGCCTCGTCCTCTCCTACGAGTTTGGTTTATGCTGCCCTGCTGACTTTGCTGTCAGTGTCAAACGCTTGTTAGGACGTCGTCAATCTTGCAGCAGTTAAGAATATTCTCCCAACAGAAGGAAAGGGGCAGGTGATAAATGGAGGCGAAGAAGCCGAGGGAAAGTAGCTGGAAATGTGGTTTTATACTGATGAAACATTTACAGGCTTTTTATGTGGTGAAAACAAAAGTCTGTTTCTTTTTTTTTTCCGTTCTAGTCTCATATGTATCAGGAAATAACAAAACGGGTACTAAAATTATTTAAATCTCAAGTGAACAAAAATACTCGACAGATTCCCTCTTGTCGTGGTTTATTAGACAAAAAGTTAAAATAAAGAAGCTGTGTGAAAAGACTTAAGTCCATCACATGATTCAAGAGCTTGTAAAAACACTTTTAGCAGCAGTAACCCTCGGTAGTGGTTTACTGTGTGACTTTATTAGTCGCTCACAAGCTGTGGAGGAATTTTGGCCCACTCTTCTGTACAACATTGTTTCAGCTCATTGAGGTTTGCAGGCATTTGTTCCTGCGTTGCTCTCAAAGAGTGGTGACTGGTTGGTGAACAACATATTTGAGGGGTTTTTAATTTCCATGATTAACTTGTAGAGGCTTGTTATGTGCATGTTTGAGTTTGATTTGAACATCTTCACGTAATGCGTGGGAGAAATTTTCTCTCAAAGTAGTTGTTGGGCTGTCTCGAGCGTCTCAAATCTGTCTGAAGTGCACTGGAGCCGAAAAGACAGATATGAAGCAAACGTCCATGTTAAAAAACAAGCGTAGACCAGTATCAATGTTCATGCTCAATAATCCAGATTTTTAAAAAATCCAACAAAGTTAAGTTAGGTCCTCTGGACAGTTTCTTTGTGTTTAAACGTTTCATCTTTCATCCAAAGGACTTCATCAGTCCAAGAATCCACAATAAACTCAGTCACATAAGTAGCACATTCACATAGTGGGCCAACCAGTTTGATGGTGATAAACATGTTTTTTTTTTTTTTACTGGATTATTGCACATGAACTTTGATGCTTTGAACCACTTTGGCTATGGCTGCCTCAGAGGAGTCAACGGGGGAGAGGGCGGACTCCAGAAACCATCTTCTTTCCATCAAACTGGTTGGCCTACTATGTGAGTGTGCTATCTATGGGACTGAGTTTGTTGTGGCTCCTTTGACTGATGAAGTCCTTTGAATGAAAGATGAAATGATTCAGCACAAATAAACTTTCCAGAGTACCTGACTTTACTTTGTTCGGTGTAGACTAGAATATTAAGTCAAAACCTTTGGAGGGGGTTGGGTTTGTTACCCAACCCCCTCCAAAGGTTTTAATGTACTTTAGACAGTGCACCCAAAAACAATGAATTTAAGGAACTTGAATTAGAACTTAGAATTACTGCAACAATAAAAGATTTCACTTTTGAGTCATTGACTAATTTCCATCATTAGCAGCCTGTTGAGATCATACCTCAAAGTCAAAGTCTCTTTATTTGTCATTCGCACCACATGTGGTACATGCGGTACAGTGTCCTAATTACATCCAACAAAACTACAAATTGTAAAGAAAAACAATAATAAAATCTAAGATATTAACTAAGAAATACACTAACCTAAGAATACCTACCTAAAGCTCCAACACAGTGTTTAAGTCAAGTGGAGATCTGGGCTTTGAATGGACCATAGCAACACCTTGATTCTTTTTTCCACCCATTCCGTTGAAGATTCATTGCTGTGTTTGGAATCATTGTCTGATTTTATAACCTGGTTTGGTCCAAGCTTCAGCTGTCGAACAGATGTCCTCACATTTGACTCTAAAATCATTTGGTCTACAGAGGAGTTGATGGTCGACTCAATGACTGCAGGGTGTCCAGGTCTTTTGGCTGCCAAACAAGCTCTAACCATGACCTCTCCACCACTGTGCTTACCTGGTATGGAATGTTTGTGGGGGGGGGGGGACCACAAACCGAAGCAGAATTCCACTGCACATTAAAAGAACACCCAAAAGAGTTAGTTGTTGGTGAGTACATTGGTTTTGAGCGACAGCTAAATATAACATTTCACACATTTCAGAAAAAGGAGGTGCATTGTTCCATTTGTCTACACGACAAAGTGACTGTTCGCCTTCGTTCAATCTTGACAGAGAAAATAATTTACAGTCCTCCCCGGTGGTAAGACATAGAAAGGGATTTGTTCACACTCCGGAGAGACACAAGTCTGTGTTTGTCTTCACTACGGAAGCAGAAAAGCAGGGCTCGAGTCAAACACAGACTTCAACCCATAAATCATTTCCAACCATCCCAAAAACTAATCTCCGACTCCTCTTCTTCCCTTCTGTCTTTCCTTTCTCGTGTTCTGTATTCTGCACCGGGAGAAGACCCGCTGCTCGGGGCCCCTGCACCAAGCAAGGGTGAAACGATTGGAAAAGAGAGCAATAAATGTGATGGATGTGGGCCAGCACAGGGTTTAGCACCAGCTGTCAGACATGTTTTTTGTCATTTCAGACGGACCTTATGGGTGTGTGCACCTCTTCACCCCAGTCTCTTCCACTATTTTAGAGTCTGAGGCGAGTTTTGAGATGGATACGTTCCCAAAGGTTGCTGAGATTACGGGTTCAGATCAGCGGTGGACACTACAGAGAAAATTGAGATTACATTTTTATGGGGTGAGCTCTTTACTGGCATACAACGGAAAGCCGATGAAGTGATGCCGTCTGGTGAAATCACATGTTTTCAATAAAGGCACAGGTGGTCTATCTTGGATCTCCTTCAAATGAACGTCTTATAAATCAATCAGTATTTTTTTTTTCTTTTTTCATGCTCACATTTTTTTCTTAAAAGAAATTCTCCCTTTCCTTTCTTTCAGGCTCGATGACATGATGTTCCTACCCTTTTCCCTCCCCCCCTTCACCTCTATCATTCCTGTTTTCCTCCACCTCCTCCTCCTCCCTCCATCACTCATCTCGTCCTCGTTCTCCCACCCCCCACTGAGTTGGACCTCACCTCATGAACCCTGCTACCACCCAGATGGCCGTCCTCGACATTGCCTGTCTGAGTTTATCAACGCTGCCTATGGAGTCCCTGTCAATGCTAGCCACTCGCGACATGGGCATGATTCTGAGGGCAACATCACCACCTTGACAGACCTGAACAACCCTCACAACCTCACCTGCTGGAGGGCTCATGCAGGGGCCGAAAAGGGTGACTGGATCCTCACCCTGCCGTTGGGACGCCGCTTTGAGATCACCTACATAAGTTTGCAGTTCTGCAGCCAAGCAGAGCCGATGGATCCTATCTCCATCTCTATTCTTAAATCGATGGATTACGGCAAAACCTGGAGGCCAATGCAGCACTACTCCAGTGACTGCCTTGGGAATTTCGAGCAGCCCCCCCGGACCATCGCCCAAACAAGACACCAAGAGACGGAGCCCCTCTGCTCAGATCCTAGACCTCTGCAGAGGCAGCGGGGCGCCATGGTGCTCGCCTTCTCTGCTCTGGACGGACGGCCATCTTCTCCTGACTTTGATTACAGCCCGACCCTCCAGGATTGGGTAACAGCCACGGACATTCGAGTGATCTTCCATCAAGTGTCCAATGACGTGGGAAGCTTAGATAAGATGAAGGACGCCCATTGGTTTGATGGTCCCCATGACGCCGGAGGAACCGAGTTACTGAAGTGGAGATCAGAGATAAAAGGCCACGCTGGAGATCGAGTGGACAAATTAAACAGAGATAACACACTGGCATTTTTTGATAGGGAGATAAAATTGGAACGGGTGGACAAGCACCGTCGAAAGAACCACCGAAAAGGGTCCAGTCAAGACGAAGATGGGCACAATGTGACCAGTAAGGAAGAGGAGGTCGGTTTCGGCATGGACTCGGTTGCTTTGTCAAAAAAAGATGGGAAGAGCAGAGAACGTGGTCGTAGTAAGGAAGACAATTATTGGGCCCCTTGCCCAAATGAAGACTGCAGGTGGACGGTTGAAGGGCGGAGTAGGAGCAACAAAGGGCGGGAACTGAGGAAGAGGAGGAACAACAACGCCAACGTACGACAAAATGTCAGGAATCTGCAGGCGCCGCCGCCCTCGACTTTTGTTTTTCCCGTCCGAGCTCCTGTAGCCATCTCTGACCTGCAAGTCGGAGGCAGGTGTAAATGCAACGGACACGCGTCCAGGTGTCGCCGTGACGACACGGGTCGTGCAATGTGCATGTGCGAGCATCACACAGCGGGACCGGACTGTGACGTTTGTGAGGATTTCTATTTAGACAGACCCTGGCATCGAGCCACACCCACTCATCCAAACCCATGTGTTGGTGAGTCCAAGAATTACTTTAAGTTCATAAATTACAAATGTTGGAGTCTTTATTTATTGTTTTACAAAAAAAAACTGATCATTTGCTGGGAATTTTTACTTCCTCTCATATTATTCTTCCAGTTATATAATTTTGTTGTTGTCATGTTAAACATAATCTTGCTTCACAGTGAGACATTTTCATTTTATTTTTAGCAGTCACAAGATTAATGCATGGTTCCCATACCTGCTCTGCTCTCAGTTGAGTTAAGTTGGTTATTACAAAGATTTTAAGAGTTTTTAGGGTGAAATCACGTAGAATCATACGTCTAATTTCAGGGCTGCAGAGCTAATGTTAAAACAAAGCTACTGAATGGGATTTTTGTATTTATCCAACAAAGCTAAGGTCAGTGAAAAGAAACATTGTTTTTTTTTATATCGACACTAACTGTGACCGATGAATACTTTTGAGGGATATTCAGATTATTATGAAACTAGCATTCCTGGAAGGGAAGCATGTTGCATACAGCCTTGCATGTCATTGATTTAATGAACAAAGATACCATGGGATGTTTTTGAGTTTGGAGTATGAGTTGGGGATGACTCTCAGCTACTACCACACCAAGTTTTAACTCAACATCTGTAGAAGTGACTGGGTTGTGGCTATTTTTGTGTTTTCTCAGGGCAGTTGGCTCTGGTGGCCACACTGTGTCAGGTTAGCTCTAAAAATTAATCAGCTGTACATCCATTGATTACTGTCGTAGAGTTTAATTAAAATCCATCCGGTTCATGAAATATTTTGCTAACAGACGAACAAATACAGAGGCACGAACATGATCGCTTGAACAATTTGATTTCTAATCTTGTTCATCGTCCCAGAAATCTACCGTATGTTTAAACCAGAATAACTCAAAGTCCATCTGAGATAAGAGATAACAGTTGCTCCTCTGCTGGTTTTGATTCTCTTCTTCTCCTTTTCCCAGCCTGTGAGTGTAACGGCCACTCAAACAAATGCCGTTTCAGCATGGAGGTGTTTCAGCAGTCGGGTCGACATAGTGGAGGTGTGTGTCTGAAGTGTCGCCATCATACGGCCGGACGCCACTGTCAGTACTGCCAGAAGGGATACACCCGTGACCATAGCAAGCCACTCAACCACCGCAAGGCCTGCCAACGTCAGTCTACACACATGTGTGTTTACTCTGAGTGTGATGGGGTGACAGGGGGAAACACAGATATTCAGTGGAGGCTTGGACTAACTGAACATTAAAAAAATAAATAAAAAAAAAACAACTTAATACAGTGTTTACATCAGACTGTGAGAATGCTTGCATTTACATGACACATGCAGTCATGGAAACACTGTATGATGACGACAACGCTACAAACACATTAACATTTAGTGCAAAGTTAGATTTTAGATACAAAAGTCCCGGGAGGTCTGTAAGCGAGAGTAGGACCAGCAATGGAGCATGTGTGGTTTGTTTGCAGTGTGTCTGCTCTGAGCGTTTTGATAGGTAGGTAGGTAGGTAGGTAGGTAGGTAGGTAGGTAGGTAGATACTTAGGTAGGTAGGTAGGTAGGTAGGTAGGTAGGTCGGTAGTTCG
>JARVGS010000001.1:20371419-20381445 GCA_031762315.1 Hypsolebias antenori | reverse complement strand
ACAACATATAGTTGTCAAAAGCCTAGAGGGCCAGCTGCAAATGGTAATATTTACTGTTTGGTGCATGTCAGTATGAATGAACATTTAATGCTCAGTCAAATATTGCACCATAAATAGGGAGAAAAATGTAAATAAGTTGCTTCGGACTATACGTTGCAGGACTGGCCAAGCTATGAAAAAAAGAGCGACTTATAGTCCGGAAAATACGGTATATTTAGTTCTTTAGTGCTCTAGTTTGTTCCTATGAATTAAACATAACCTAAGACATATGTGTTAAACTCAAGGCCCAGGGACCAAATTTGGCCCTCGCTGACATCTTATCTGGCCCTCAAGATGTTATTTTAAAGGTAAAATACTTTTATCATTTTAATTTTTTCAGTAATCTTTGAATATGATGTCTAAAGTGCAACAGAGAACATCAAATGAGACCAATAAAACTCTTGTTGAGGAACCTGCACCCAAGAAAATATGTTGGGTAATTAACTAACCAACTAAAACTTTTACTTGAGTGTAAACATTTAATGAACAAAAAGGGAAGTTGAGCAGTTATTAGGGGTTTTCTGCTTGTGTCAAAAAGGTTCTTCTTGTTTACTCATCTAAAACTAATTTGTAGCTAAAATGTGAGAAAAGATAGTTTATTTTTAAATCTATGTGTAAGGTGGTGGTTTTACCATGAGCAGGGCATCCAGCTCTCTGAGGTAAACCTCCTCACTCTCCAGGATGCCTCTCACCACCGCAAGTCTCCTCTCCAGCTTCTCCTCTGGGCTGCAGAACGTCTGGATCAAAACAATTTTAAAAATCCATAAAATATTACGGAACATGTCAGGAGTACATGCTTAGGTCTTTTTCAAACATAATGCATAATAAAACGCTCGTTTTGGTATTTTATAGCCATTCTTTTCCATCAAAATTTAAAATAAAGGCATTGAGTTAAAGGAATTCAAGAAAAAATAACCATATTGCAGCATTTGTTTTTGTTCTGTGAAGCTTGCTGATGCGTCTCCAGTTGGTCAGAGTGGGCGTTGGTGTGACGTGAGGCGAACACTTCCCTCTGCATGTTGCCTCAGTTCAGTTTCTCTCACAACTAATTCAACGTACGAGCAGCTGCTCGGAGAACAGCTCTTCTTGTAAACCACAAGTTATTGTAGGTCTTATCGAAGATCTTACGCTCCATCGTTGAGCCTCAAATTCTTCCCAGCATTATGAAAATTAAAGTACTGAAAGAGTGAATGCCCACTTGAGAAAACATGAAACAAAAGACAGTCTGCTGAGTGATGCTGACCACATGGGATGTGGGAGAAATTGAAAACTCACCGGGGTGTCAGGGAAGTCTAGGCTTTCAGTGTTAAGAGGGGAGAGGAAACAGGACACCTCCTCCTGGAAGACGTCCTCCATGATGTCTGTCTCTGTGTCAACTGCAGCAGAGACACAAAAGGTGACAAAATAAGCTATGCAAAACATCAGCATTGTTCTCGGGTTAAACAACAATGGTGACTCCTGTGATTGTGTTTAGGCAGGAAAAAAGTTGCACTTTGCTCTCACCTGGTACGTGCTGTGTTTCCAGGTAGTTCACAGCTTCTTGGTAGATGTCCATGTCCTCACGCCTCAGGCAGAGTAGCTGATGTGAATGCACCCAGACAGGGAACGTTAAACTTCCTCCTTCTGTTTAGGAAGAGCAATAGAGGAAAATACAGCTTCCTGTTTGAGCGAAACACAGCTAAAGTTGATGAGAACTGGCAGCTGATGATTTATTCCATCCCCACAGTTGCACTGCACTTCCTGATAATGTGGTCATTTCATCAGACAGACAGCTGATGTTCACAATGCTGCTACACTAAAAACTAATTAGCCTGATAGCTAGTCTAATTAATATGTTCTCATTTTCTGCTCACATTGAATAATCTGTGTCAGAGCTCAGTAATACTACTCCTAAGCTTTATTGCTTTTTTTTTATAAATTTGTTCAAATAAATTCTGATTTTGAATTGTAACAGCAAATGCAACTAGCCATTTAAGCTAAATTTATGTACTTTTTCTGGTAGCTGCATAATGTCAACTGCAAAATAAGTAGCAACTTGTTTAATAACATTTATTTAGTATTCCTACCTTTGTGTCGACACAGGCCAGTAACTGGTTATACTAATAAAACAACACTGCCCCCTACAGTAAAACGTCTGTTGGCACAGCTAGGTTTACTGGACAAATTGCATTTCCTGTGAAAATGCAGTGTGAAAGCTCAGTTGCAGGAAAAACAGCTGAAATTAGCTAAAAACATGCTGTATTGTAGCTGAAATGGAAAAACAGGCCTAAATTAGTAGAAGAAAGCACAAAGAACACATATGTGTTGAATTAGGCGTAAATAAGCAGACATGATCACCAAAAATAGCAAATTAGCTAAAAAAGCTTAAATTAGCAACAACAAAAACCAGCTGAAAAGCAGCTGAAAAGGCAGAAAAAAGCTCAAACAAACCCAAATAAGTGAAAAGAGCTGAAATGCATTAAAAAATGTGGAATTGGCTGAAAAAAGCTCAAATTAACATAAAACAGCCGAAATAACAAAAAATGCTGAAACTAGTAGAAAAATAAGGGACTGCATATGCAAATTAGCTTTTGCTATAATCTGGTACAGCGCATCAAATGGTGACATTTATGTTTGAGTTGTACATTGTCCCTTTTTTTTAAATAAAGTTCATTAATTAAAAAAAAGCTGAAATACACTTAACAAGCTGAATAAAGAAGAAATAAGTTAATTAGGCTGAATGTAGCAGAAATTACCACAAAAACTTGAATTTATCTGAAAACAGCTGAAATTAGCTAAAAATGCTTAAAAAAGTTAGCTGAAAATGTAAACAAGCTTAAATTAGTGGAAGAAAGCAGAAATAATATGTTTGCTCAATTAGGCGGAGAGAAGCAGAAATGAGCATGAAACAGTGGAAATTATTTGGGAAAAAAGCTGCTGAAAAGTAGCTAAAAAGACGAAAGAAGCAGAAGGAAGTGGCGAGAGCACATTTTTTGCTGAATTAGGATGAAAAAGTTGAAATGAGTGCAAAAATGTGGAATTAGCTGAAAAAGATAAAATTAGCATAAAAACAAGTAAATAGTAGCTGAAATTAAATTTTAAATTAAATTTAAAATTAAGTTTTTAACTTTTTTGTTTATTTTGCACTATCAGCACTTAGATTTAGTGTTGAGGATCAATCTCAGCTACAATCAAAGCAAAGTTTAACTTTGTTTCGGTAAAGCTGTGGGTCCCAACCCTGTTCCTTGAGGAACACCATCCTGCACGTTTTAGTGGTTTCCCTGCTCCTACACACCTGATTCGGCGATTTAATTACTTCCTCTCGCTCTGCAGAAGCCTGTTGATCACCTATTTATTAAAAACCGGTGTGTCTTCGCAGGAAACAACTAAAACATGCAGGTTGGTGTTCCTCAAGGAACAGGGTTGGGAACCCTTGGATTTGCAGAGCTGGATTGATGGTCACACAAACACAGACACGTAAAAACGTTTTTGCCTAAATTTGAGATTTTGAAAATGATAAACTGAACAGTAAATTAACAAAAAGAGGAAGTACGACAGATGCTAAAATGTACATAATTGAGCAGTTTAGCTGGTATCCAGTAATACATAGATCCAAACTGTCTCTGGACGGTGGTTTTAAATGACCTTTCTACTGTATGACTGAGTGGTTCATCTCTGGGTTCTGTCTAGCTTAATATTTCAGCTCCATTAATGAACTGATGCTGCTCTTTCTGCAGACTATAGATAGCACCAGCCACCACCACACACTGATAGATCTCATCTTCCTGCTCACGTGAAAAGATCCGAGCCTCCTCTGAAACCAGTATCTGCTCATCCATTTTCAGCAGACAGCGTCAGTGTTGGTCCTCCACTCCAATCTCCAGCTCATCACCCAGGATGTTGATGGGCTCTGATGGAGACCTTTGTCTTCTGAAGCCGTCCAAAATCTCCTTGGTCTCTGCCACGTTCAAAAACGGATAATTCCTGCTCCACGAAGCCGTCACCTGTAGGTGCTTTACCTCTTGTATCCACTTCACGCCCCACCAGAGCTGCAGGTGTCATGAAAGCTGTACTGAAAGTCCGAGGTGTTGAAGAGTGAACCCAAGCAGAAACGAGACAGTCCTCACGGGGATCCCCTGCAGGCAGGATGCTCCCCCAGCTGCACACTCAGAGTTCTGTCTGACAGACACACTGACAGCAGCCCACCAGAGAAGATGCTGATGTGCTAACAACCAAACCTTTAGGCCTCTCGGCTCTGTCCGTAGCTGTGTTTTCAGTGGACACAGAGTTGCTATTTTGTGGCGTCACCATACTTACATTTGAGCGCTGTTGTTAAAGCCAGAGGGACACAGTTTAACAGGATGAACCTCACCTCTAAACATAAATATATCCGAGGCATTTGAACTTTTCAGAAAACTAAAGATCTTCAGAATCCCAATTCCCATGCAGGAGGAGCTCCCTTCTTTTAGATACATACAGTCAAGTTAGTATGTTTGCAAATATATAGTTTTACTCCGTGTTTGTCTGTAACCAATGGACTAATTTTAAAGAAACTCCTAGAAAGTAATCAGTGGGAGGAGAACTGGTTAACCGTTTTCTCCGGTTTCCTCCCAAACACCAAAAACATGCATGTTGGGCTGATTGGTAACTTTAAATTGTCTCTAGGTGTGAGTGAGAGAGTGAATGGTTGCTTGTCTCATTTGTCTCTGTGTCCTTGTGATGGACTTGTAACCTGTCCAGGGTGTACCCCACCCTCTTGGATAGTGATATGTGGACATGGGCACCAGTGACCCCCGCGACCCGAAAGGAAAGAAGCAGGTAAAGATGATGGATGGATGGTCAAAGCCCCGTGTTCTCAATGGTTCAAGTAAACATCAATATTTATTTTTTATTATTATTTTTTTTTTTATTCATGCCGTTCTCGTACGTTTTTGCACAGGCACTAGTTTATTGACAAAAACTGATTGGCAAAACTCCTTCATACCTGTTGTTCGTTTTAGCCACCACTAGAGGGCAGCATCTATATTTGTTGGGTGTACACACGCACAGGTTCATTAGTTTCCGTCATTACTATTGATTGCTGAAGGTTTGTTTAATAAAATGATCAGAAGCATTATTGAATTTTCAGATTCTTGGGTTTTGTTATTTCGAACACTTAAAACAGACGCTTGGATATTATTTATGGAGGGAAAAGAGCGTCTGCTTGTCCGACTGAAGTTGATACGAGTCAGGAGTTTCCAGTCAGCAGGAGGAGACAGGGATGATCAGTTCATCCTGTTTTTGGCTAAACGGTTACAAAATGTTGTTTTAATTTGAGTATTTGGACATGACCTTTACATTAACTGATCATTATTACCCGAAACTACAGGTTTGGATAATAAGGTAGTGGCTGGTTGTGTTGTTCACTGATCACTTCATATATTTGTATACAGTACTCTATGCACTTTTATTCACCTTTTATATACTGTATAGATCTTTTGTACACTGGATGGTCACTATTTTATATCCTACACATTATTCACATCATATATCTATTTGTGTGTTTTATAAATTGTTCACTTATATTTTATAACACAGAGGTGGAATACAGGTAGTCCTCAACTTACGAACGGGTTCCGTACCTACAAACCGTTCTTAACTCGAATTCGATGTAAGTCGAAACTCATTATACTGCGCTGCAAACCCGTTCGTAAGTCCGGATTTTTGTTGTAAGCCGAGGAAATACATGTAAAATGTATGTTAGCACACCCGTTCTTAAGTCCGAGGTACTGTAAGTCGAGGGCGCCTTAAGTCGAGGACTACCTGTACTTGCTTTCATGTGGTACAGCACTGAGCAGGAAGCAGAAGCCCATAACTTGTTTTCTGCAGTCAGAACAAAGGTAACTTTCGAGACTGGTAACTAGTTGTTGACATGGTAACCGTAGATTGAGTAGGTGGTCATCCAATCAGGGGAGAGCCTCCTCCAGAAGGGGGCGGGTTCATCCGGCAACGAATATTTCAAGTAAGAAAGTTTTTGTTGTAAATTGAAAACTACTAGCCAAATTTTACATCCACAGCTGTAAATTCTCCATAATAAAACCTAGATTTACAGTCTTTTCTACTTATATCTCTTCTTACTTATCTACTTTAAAGTATTGTATCAATGCAAAAGTCCTAAAAACTAAAACACTCTGTAACAAATTTCTGTTGTAAGCTGCCCCAAAACCTACTGATTATTGGCCTTTTTTCTATTTTTTGTTATGTCTGCCTTAAGTCTCGAGCCATGTTTGTCATTGCATTTGTTGTACTTGTTTTGTATAAATAAATAAAAAATTAAAAAAAAACTTCTCAGGTGAAGTTTTTTTTTATTTTTTAACTTAGGTGAAGTGCCTCCATTGTCTCCCAAAATGCATTTTGGACCTTTGTTTTTGTAATGCTTTACCTGTGGTGTGTATTAAATCCTCTTTAAACTAAGGTGAAGTCTCCTGCGAGTTGCCTGGTCCCGTCTACGAACGCGCGGAAGGGAAGAACCCCTTGAACATGTACATTTACTTTCAAGAGGTCATGTTCCTTCTACACATTGGAGCCACACAAAAAAATAGTTAAAGAAGTAAAAGAAAAACACGAAGTGATGCTTTCACTATTTCACAATTAACCACAAGACAGCCCTGCTAGGAAAGCCATTTGCTTTTCACATCAAATTTTAGGAATTTCATTGTGAAATAAGATTTCGGACTTTAGCAGCTGATGCTCCGTGGAGCAACAATTTACGTTCATTTTAACGCGTCGTTTCAAGAAAGCATTTGCTCAGCGGGAAATCAAGCGAGTGACATTGATACTACGAGCTGTCGTCAATTATGATCACAAACAGGAAGTTATTAGGCCTGAATCATGTCAAATTAAGACATTCAGCACCACTCTTCATCAGATTTAGGCAAATATAATTATATATTATATTATATATTCATTTTTGGTTTTTAAAAACTACAGATGATGAATGAAGTATAATCACTTCAACCTGGAAAGCGAATGATTTGAAAATACTGTATTGTTAAAAGCCTCAAATTACTGTGGCATTTTTGTATGTAAACTGACTGCAGCTGCTCTTGTTCAGTCAGGGAACCTTCAGTCAAAAACATAATATTTCTGCTAAAATACCAGTAAAATACAAAGTTCTAGCCTGTTTAAAACTTTATAAAAGCGCATTTGTCTTTGTTTTTTTGTTTTTAGACTGGAGATGGTAAAAAATAGCAGCCATCCTCTCTCACCTTGCTACGACTAGCTGTTAGCTCATTGATCTGCTCAGAATCAAACTGTTTCTGCAAACTAGTTACTCAAAGAGCTATCTACAACAGATATGATATTTATTACTGAAAACCCTGACACAAAGTCTATTTCACAGCATTTTATTTAAAAAAAAATTTTGGGTAAAATATCTGATTTTAAAATGGATCCCACAGTGAAAATAAGAAAATATCATACCACTTTATTTATAAAGCACTTAAAAAAAGCAACAAGGCCAACCAAAGTGCTGTAATGAGCGCTTTGGCTCGACAGTCAAAGTTGCAACTCTAATTCATTAGGAATGTTGAAGCACAAACTAAGAGTCAGGTAAGTGAGGAAAGATCTCAACATCTTAAAGCTTTTATTGTTTTTATTAAAGGAAAGATAAATGTCTCCAAGCTGATGTGCAGAATGGATCAACAGTATTTGGAGGCAGTTTTTGGTGATCAACTGAAAAAGCAATAATTTAAAGACCTTTAAGTCAGATGAGGGTTTTTTTTCATTGTCTGCTGTTTAGCTTGTGCCATGAATCTCTCTCTTCTTCAGACTGTAGGTCCCACTTCTTTTGGAGCAGGGTCATTCACATGGATTCTTCTCCATTTTGTTCAGTTTCGTATATTGTCTGCCGTCCCCTGCTCTGATGACCGAAAACTTCTGTGTTTAAGCCTTTTTACCTTGTTATATTCTTTTTTGTTGCACATGCCCATACCATCTCATTCTTGATTCCTGTATCTTATCCGTGATGCGTTTTTCCTGATATCGTCATTTCGCCGTCTATCCTTGAGGGCTACTCCAACAATCCAACATAGCATCCACATTTCTGTTCTTTCCAGGAGTTCCTCTTCCTTTCTCTTTAATGTACATACCTCATTTCCACTGGGACTGGGCGCACCATCATCTTGTACACGTTCCCTTTAATATGAATCGGCATCCTTTTGTCACAAAGCTCTCCTGTCAGCTCCGTCTATTTTTGCCACGCCGCACCAATTCTGCGTTTAACGTCTTCCTTTAACAGCTTCCTTTGACATTTATCACCGACCCCAGATACTTGAACTTATCAACCTGCTTCAGTTCATTTTCTCTATTATCGGTAATTATTAAGGATTCATTAGCTTTCAAAAAGGCCATGGTCTGTTTTTGCTGTGTTTATTTTCAGACCTTTACTCTCAAGCACCTGCTGCCACCACCTGAAACTATCTTGGAGATTAACTTCAGACTCTCCAGCCACAACTAGGTGATCTGCAAACAACATGAAACTTCTCTCCTAATAAGCTCATGTGCTCATCACAACAATAAACAACAGTGGGCTTTGACATGAACCCTGATGAACGCCAACTTTAATCTCAAATGCTGTTGTGTTGCCTTTGCCAGTTCTGACTGCTGTTTTAACTCCTTCGTAAAATAGCCATAAAGTAAGACTTGTGCCATGAATGCACCAGATTTATGACACATAATTTAAAATAAACACATAAACAACATCAGAGGTCGATAATGTGAACAGTTTGGTGGGAAAGATACCTTTTCAAAAACACCCTCAACTATCTGAAGCCTTTTTTTTTTTTTTTTTTTTTAGGGAAATCAAACTTTTGCAGAAATGCATTCAGGAAGTTGGCAAGTGGTTTCATTTCTCCTCCTCCACTGACTGTACTCCCTGATCCGAATCTCAGCCAACAGCCGTTGCTCCTCTGGCATCCCCTAGGTTTCTGTTTTTAGAAAAGCAAAAGTTAACTGGACCCTGGATTGGGAAATCTGGAGGTTGAAGTCAAGGTCATCTGTGGCCTTTCTGCTTCTCTTGACACAAAGTCATAAAAAAAACAACGAGATGTGGCAACTGAAGCGATGCGATTAGAAACCATCAGTGAAAGTGGTAATTTTTTTTAAAGAAAAACTTATAATAAAATTACACAAACTCTAAAGGGTTCTTTCTATGTGAAGAAATATTTCCTCAGCACTGAAACCAGATCGCAGTTTAAGATGCTAATCTTTAACCCGCCTCTCCTATTCCCATTAGATGTTTGCGTCTTATTACTGCCTCAGATGGCCATAAAGACGCATTTATTGTCAGCGATAAAACCTCACAGGTTGGTCAGTGGCACTTGGTTAAACAATAACTAGACAAACATCTGTACACTTATACAGCAGGCTATACGTATATCCACTCAGCAACCAAGCTAAAACCATGTCAACGCAATCAATACTTGTTTTTCAATGCGTGGTTACTTGTGTGTGTACTGATACAAATGTTAAAATGTCCCAACATTCAGACGTCCTGTCAGTCCAGTGTGAGCCCCTCTTCTTCTTGCTGCTCTGCAGTTTGCTCTTCCTCAGAAGACGTCTTGACGTCCACGTGGTTTCAGTATCGCTAATAATCTTTTCGTTTCATCGGCTGATTTGTTTCGAAGGCAAGAGCACCGCTCATCAGGAGACGATGAGGAACTTTAGTCCAGCTTGCTTGGTGGGTCCGGGTTTACTCCTTCTACTTTTACAGTTTCTTGGAAAAGAAACGTCCGTGTTTTGCTGGATTTTATGTCTCAGACCAACAATGACTATGAAGTGGTGGAAAATGAGCTGTTTTTTTAATTTAAATTTTTAACAGATGTTTGAAAAATGTGCAGAGCACCCTTCACTCTGGTATCCCGAAACAGTTTTCAATTGAACATTTTCTTTTATATATATACAGGCTGTCCTCGAGTTCCGGCGCCCCCGACCTACGGCGTTTCGGATTTACGAACGGCACCTGAACGC
>JARVGS010000001.1:20311554-20325131 GCA_031762315.1 Hypsolebias antenori | reverse complement strand
GGTCGTACAGGGACCTAACAGCCCGTATCAAAGGGCCCGGTACCCCATACTCCCGGAGTACCCCCCACAGGACCCCCACAGTTTAACAAATGAGATCAAATCTGATCAATTTAAAATAAAAAAATATATAATTTTATCTACTTAAATACTGCAGGGAGGTTTAAATAGGAAAAAAATGTGGGGAAAAATATAAGAATATCTAAATAATATATTGAATATTTGTAAACTGCATCTAAAAAAAATGTCTCGTTTTTCTTAAATGTCAGGAAATTTTTGCACGGCCCGAGGGCTGTCCTCATCAGACCAACTGTCTTTGTCTCTACAGTGGAGCAGAAGAGTGAAACGATCTGTTGGCATCTTTTGGTAAATAATATAGGAGTCGCTGTGAGGTCGATATCGTTCGATATAATTTGATATCTTGAAATTTGTGAAGTATGAACAAGTAACGATGTTTTACAGTAGGAAAAATACAACACGTGTTAAGTTACTAATATTATTACAGCACGGAACTCTTCTTCTTTCGACTTCCTCCCTCAGAGGTCGCCACAGCGAACTAAGTCGCACAAACACTTGGTGATTGTTTTTACGCCGGACGCCCTCCCTGAAACAACCACCGAGCTACCACAGCCCTCTGTGTGGAGCAGGGAGCTGGTATCTAGGGCGACCAGGGAGCAGATGGTGGGGGTTAAGGGCCTTGCTCAAGGGCCCAGAGTGGGGTAGACGTGGGTGCTTCACCTTTTCCCACATTTTGATGTTGTTGGTAACGGGCGACCTTCCAATCACAGGCTCGCCTTCTCTAACCTCTGCACCACCACTTCCCCAGTGGAACTAAAAACTCTAAAAGGGCGCCATTTTTAAAGATGGCCGACAAAACCTTTCTATTTTCAAACAGTATGTGTGCATCTTAATATTTACTACCGGTATACAGTATAATGATTTATGGTACAAAGTTCAGTCAGGTCCTCTGGACGTTTTTTTGTTGAGACGTTTCATCCTTCATCCAAAGGACTTCATCAGGCCGAGGAGCCACAACAAAGTCGGTCCCACAAGCAGCACACTCACATAGTGGGTCAACCAGTTTGATGGTGATAAGATGGTTTCTGGGGCCCGCCCTCTCCCCTGTCGACTCCTCTGAGGCAGCCATGGCCAAAGTGGTTTAAAACACCAAAGTTCATCAAATAGAGGAGTTGACGGGGGAGAGGGCGGGCCCCAGAAACCATCTTATCACCATCAAACTGGTTGACCCACTGTGTGAGTGTGCTGCTTGTGGGACAGAGTTCGTTGTGGCTCCTCAGACTGATGAAGTCCTTTGGATGAAGGATGAAACGCCTCAACAAAAAAACTGTCCAGAGGACCTGACTGAACTCTGTTGGATTTTTTTTTATCTGGATTATTGAGCATGAACTTTGAAGATTTATGGTAGAAAAATTAGAAACATTTAGCCAAATTACATACCCGGTAGTACTACCTTAATGTTTTTAGTATTAATAAATGCAGAGGTAATGTGTGTTTGAGTAACCAAATCTTAAAAAATATATATTTTTTGCCTTTTTGGGGGAAAAAAAAAAACACCCAAACCCTAACGTATTTATATTGCACTTTAGTGGCCATCTTGAAAAAATATGGCGGCCATCTTGAAATTTCAAGTGGCTAACATACTTTAAAAAAAAAAAACAAAAAAAAAAAACAACAGTAAAATCAAAGAAAGGCCTGAGCAAAGTTTTATGTTCGCATCTCAATTTGAAAGGTTTTGCTGCATTTGGTCACTTCTCTGCAACTGCTTTGACGCCGACACAAAGAGACGAGGAGAGACGAGAAGGAGGACGAGCTGAACAGAAAAGGAGACGCAACCTTTTGGCTCTCTTGGTCATCTCTCCTGCGAGCAGTCCGGCGTTACCGATGGGGTTCTTCAGGGCCTTCTGTAAGCTCTTCAGATGGTTCCCAGCATTCTGGAGGGATTGGAGACAAACGACAGATGTCTGAGTGGGGGGGGTTAAAAACCACTTCCAAACCTTCAGTGAACAGTTTGACTTCATGTCTGAATAAAGTTAGATCCTAACAAACCAGCTCCTCTTTATTTAGAGGCAAACAAGCAGAAAAGGAACTTCTTTCCTGCTCTGTAGTCTCAGAACTTGAACTAAAAAGAGAATTTGTGTAAAAGATGAGGAAGTAGATTCTTTCAAAACTAAGATGCTGCTTGTGTTGTGAAAACAGGAAGTACAGTTTAGAGAAATAAATGTTTATACGTTTTCACACAAAAAAAAAAAAAATCAAGTCTAATTAATTTGTTATAATAAAGTGATCTGTCACCTGGAAGCCGTTAAGAGCCACAAAGAGCCTCAGGATGTCGTTCGTTCCCTCGAAGATCCGGAAAATCCTCAGATCTCTCATCACCCGCTCCACTCCGGGGTCCTTTAAAACCAAACCAACGGGTCAACATCTTCAGTCGGAGCATTTTAACAAAGACTGGACCACAAGTCAAACCTCAACTGCCGCTCTGACCCCTCCATCATGACCCATCAGGCCTCAAAACCTCCATTAGGACCATTTTCAGAACTTTGTCAAAGTTTAACAGTGACAGGATTTTTGGACAAGGAGAAATAAAATGACTAAAAACGGCTTTATTGTTATTTTGGTTTTTAGAGCAGGTCATCTGGACAGTTTCTTTTTATGGAGACATTCTGCCCTCTATCTGCAGGGCATCATCAGTCAGAGGAGTTCCAGCAAACTGTTTCCCTACTAAGCAGTAAACACTTTAAGTGGACCAACCAGTTTGCTGGAGCCAAGATGGTTTCTGGGGGCCGTCCTGTCCCTTGTTGGCTCCTCCCAGGCAGGCAGCCACAGCCAAAGTGGTTCAAAGCAACAAAGTTCATGCTCAATCATCCAGGTATCAAATCCAATAATTCTCATTTCATATCTCCTTTAAAAAAAGAAACTGTCCAGATGACCCAACTGACTGTTATTGGATTTGCTACCTGGATGATTGCGCATGAACTTTGTTGTTTTGGTTTCTAGACCACAGAGTCCTGATTAGAGTTGCATTCAGGTCCAAAAAAATCTGACCCGACCCGGCCGCAGCCCGTACCCATAATTTCCGAACCCCACCCGATCTGACAAATTAACAGTAATTACAGATCCAGATCCAAACCCGAAAAAAACCTAGACATTTTTAATTACGCTTGGACTGCTTGTATAATTATTAACGGTCAGCGGATGCACACGGCTGAGTAAAGGGGGCAGAAGATCGGAGCTGAAGAGGTGTTAGTCTTTCATGGCCGTCAAAGCGCATTAAATCCCTGCTTCTGCCTGCATTCTGCATTATTCAGACACGGACCCTGCTCTGACATTTTGTGATCTCATCTGTTTGGGTCGTCGGCCGCATGTGTCCGCTGAATGCAGCGGCTGAATGAACGTCCACTTGCGTGAAGGATCTCTGGCACCAGTCCATCTGAAGCTTAACTGAACTTTTTACCTCTTTCAAGGCCGGTCAGCGCACGGTGAAATGGCCGTGTGCGGCTGGTGATGGTATGTCAGACCATGTTGTCATATGATTGGATGGTCAACCGTGTGCATTCACTGACGCAATCAAAAGCCTGACACCGACCCAACCCGCACATTATCCTGGTCGGGTGGGGTTCGGCTCCGGGTTAGAAATGACAGTTCTAGTCCTGATGAACATAATTAGGCTGAAAGTAGCAGAAATTACCACAAAAAAATGATCTGAAACTGCTAAAATTAGATGGAAATTAATGCTAAAAAGCTAGCTGAAAGGGTAGAACAAGTTTAAATTAGAAGAAGAAAGCAGAAAGAAGACATGTTTGCCCAATTAGGCTGAAAGAAGCAGAAATGAGAACAAACGGTAGAAATTATCAGAAAAAAGTTGAAATTAGCAACAAACAGCTGAAAAGAAGCTAATAAGGCAGAAAGAAGCTTAAATTACCAGAAGAAAATTTTTGCTGAATTAGGTTGAAAATAGCTAAAATGAGTGCAAAAATGTGGAATTACCTGAAAAAGCTAAAATTAGCAAAAAAAAAAAAAACAAAACAAAAAAAAAAAGAGCTAAATAGTAGCTGAAATAGCAGAAAAAGCTGAAACTGGCAGAAATAAGCTGAAAGGAGCAGAAAAGTTAAGAGGAAGCACAAAAATGTAGTTAGCTGAAAGAATCTGAAAGGAGCAGAAAACAGCTGCAATTAGCTGAAAAAGTTTTAATTTGCACAAAGAATCTGAAGCAGAACAAAATGAGAAAGGAGCAGTTAAAAGGTTGTAACACATCAAATATATGAAGGAGGTAAAATGAGCTCAATTCGTTTTCTGTGAGAAAAAAAAAATGGCAGAAAAGGCTAAATATTTAAAACAGCTAAAGTTGCACCAAAACTAAGTCATAGCAGGATTGTCCTGAAAGAGCTGAATGTTTTGATTTATTATTTGCTGAAAACTGTGGGACGAGAATCACAGTTGAGTGAATGAGTCATAAACATTCAGACAATAACGGAATAATTTTTAAAATGTGCTAAAATTACAGTTTCTGAGGATATCATGATCTTGTTGCAAAAAAAAAAAAAAAATAGTAAATGGCACTTTGACATGACTAAAATAGAAAAGCTCATGCAGGAAAAGGGTTAAAGTCCCGTTTGTGCAGTTTTGTTTGAGTTTCGACACAGTGATTAAAACACGTCCAGAAAGTTTTGATTCCCAAAGTTTTCCAGAAGAGGAAGCAAACAAGAGTGCCGGGAATCCAGCCGGCATCTGGCGGCAAGTTTTGTGGCCCAAAGATTCCTCCTCTGTGACACAACTTTGTTTTCATCAGCTGAAGAGGAAGTGTCGTCTCCCCGATCCACCCGGAGTCCTAATATTAGTTCAGCTGGTATTTACTGCTGGTTGGAGCGTTTAATATAAACACTGAAGAAGTGCAACATGATCAGTAATGGCAGAGAAGTGGTTTCATTATTTGCTGATGCTTGGTAGAAAAATGACTTTGTGATGTACAGTAGCCTCTCACTACTTCATGGTTCGACCTTTGCAGACTCGCTCTTTTGCAGTTTTTCTAAGTAAGACTGTACACGAGAAAGAGATGAATAATTGTACACGACACACGATTGTCCACGTTAATATTACTCACGTGACTGGGATGGTACGGGATACAGTGAGAAGTTAACGAAAAAATACTTTGGATAGGCGCCTCCACATTGTAGTTTTCTCTGTATCACCGCTCAAAAGGACTACATTACCCAGAAGCCAACAGTGCTTCCAGCCGTTGCTTTCTGCAGAACCGGAGGGAAAGTTTCAATCCGATCTGAAAAAGTTCGGTCCTTGTTCATAGTGACTTCGGCGCTCAGTGGATGCAGGGAGCCGTATGGAACTGACCGGGAACTGGACCAGAACCAGACTTCCAGCCCCATCGGTCAGTCTGAACACTACTTGTCGGCCCACGTGGCCTCTCATGCGGAGAGGCGTCGCTTGGAGGTCCGGTGTTTTAGCCGGAACTCACCCGGACTTTTTTCAGACTTTTTCCCCCCCAGACTCAATCGGGACCATAGTGAGGTTTTGTGCTGGCTCTCCAAAGGTCTGGCTCTCTCTAAAAGCATCTTGGTGCTCAAGGGCTGCAGAGAGCCAATCAGAACCGAACCAGAACTGGATCAAGGCTGCAGTTTTCCCACTGATTGCAGGGGGGCCCGGAACGTAACCCTTGCAATAAACAAAGGACTATTGTACCGTGACGAGCCCACTCACCTTCATGAAGCCCATGCCGCCCATAAGCTGAATGCTCTCATCGGTCACAGTCCACGCTGCTTCCTGTTAATGAAACAACAAACGAAGTGAACTCAGGCAGAAAATCAGCAGCAAGCATCAAGAAAACCACGTCCTCTTGTGTCTGGAACAAAACAAGGAGCGAGAATTTTTCCATAAGGTGCTAAAGTTCCTGAAGTACAAACATAAAAGTAAGTTTCTTTCGGCTGCTCCACGGCGAGAGGCATGAAAGACTGGGCAATTGTTTTACGCTCTTCCTGACGCAACCTGGGCTCGAACCCGCAACCTCAGGATTGCAGGATCGCGGTACTGACCACCAAGCTACCGCACCGAAGCCGCTGAAGTGCAAACATGCAACAGATTGTTACGATAATGTCAAACAGCAGCTCGAGTGTTTGGCTAACGTCCTTACAGAGGCGAAGATCTTGCTGATGGCTGCTTCTATCTGGAACTCTGTGGCGCCGCTGTCCATGTTCCCGCTGATCATGTAGGCCATCGACTGCAGCCAAAGCAGAAACTGAGTTAAAGGCTAAAAGTTGCAAAACACTTGCCAACAACTAAAAGTTGCAAAAGGCAAATTAAAAATAGCTAAACAACAAATGTAGCAAACCAGTGGTTAAAAGCTAATACTAGCAAAAGGCTAGGTAAAAATAGCAAGACTAACTTAAAGTAGTAAAACAGTATCTAAAATAAAATGATCAGTAGCTAAAATTAACCAAACAGAAGATAAAAAGTAATGTTAGCAAAAGGCCAACTAAAAGAATCAAAAGGGTACGCTCAAACTTTAAGTGTCTAGAAACTAGTTACAAGCTAAATTAGCAAACGGCAGGCTGGCTACTAGAACTGGAGGAGAAGCTAAAAGCTTAAAGTGCCAAAAGGCTAATGCAAAGAAAAAGTTGCAAAATTCTAACCTAAGCTAAAAGCAGCAAAACACTGGCTAGAAGCAAAAAAAATAAAAATAAAAAATAAAAAAACTAGCTAAAGTATCAAAAGTTACAAAACAAAAACCTAAAAGCAATAACATCAAAAATCTAGCTAATAGTAGCACAAGACTGGCTACAAGCATAAAAGCAATAGATAAAAACTGAACGTATCAAAAGGCTAACAAGAAGCTAAAAGTAGCAAAACCATTGCGTAAAACTAAAAGTAACAAAAAGGCTAGCTCAAACTGTAAGTATCTCACAGCTAGTTACAAGCTAAACTGGCAAAAGGCAGGCTAGCTACAAGGATTGGAGGTGCAGCTAAAAGCTGAAAGTGCCAAAAGGCTAATTCAAAGAAAAAGTTGCAAAATGCTAACCTAAGATAAGTAGCAAAACACTAGCTAAAAAAAACTATCTAAAAGTATCAAAAGTAACAAAACACCTGAAAGCAACAGCAGCAAAAAGCTAGCTAATAGTAGCACAAGGCTAGCTACAAGCATAAAAGCAATAGATTAAAAACTGAAAGTATCAAAAGGCTAACAAGAAGCTAAAAGTAGCAAATCTAGCTCAAACTGTAAGTATCCATCTGCTAGTTACAAGCTAAATTAGCAAAAGGCAGGCTAACTATTAGGATTGGAAGATCAGCTAAAAGCTGAGTGTCAAAAGGCTAATTCAAAGAAAAAGTTGCAAAATGCTAACCTAAGCTAAAAGTAGCAAAACACTAGCTAGAAGCAACAAAAACTAAAAGTATCAAAAGGCTAGCAAGAACCTAAAAGTAGCAAAACAAAAGCCTAAAAGCAATAGCAGTAAAAAAAAATTGCTACTAGTAGCACAAGGCTAGCTACAAGCATCAAAGCAATAGATAAAAACTGAAAATGTCAAAAAGCTAACAAGAAGCTAAAAGTAGCAAAAACATTGCCTAAACGCCAAAAGTAAAAACAAGCTAGTGTTAGCATAAGAAGACAAAAATGGAGCCAGTATTTGAAGCCGATTTCTGGGAGTGATGTTTTTGAACGGGTTAATGAGATCTCATGTTTCTGTGGTGAAAATATTCGTAATTAAAGTGAAATATTTAATAATGTGTAGACGATCCACAAACCAAAAGCCTCAGCACCTCTTGAACGAGCTGAATGTTTTATGAACAGCTAAAGCAGCACAGAGTGTGAAGAGGGAGTGGGACTGTGACAAACTGCAGGAAAAAGAAAAAAGCCGTTGGGCGTTCTGACCTCGGTGACGTACTGCAGCATCGCCATGCGAGCGATCTTCTCCTGGATGGCGCCGTACGTGTGGATCTTGTTCCCAAACTGGGTTCTGTTGGCTGCATGATCCACCTGATGGAAGAGGGGAAACCTGAAGGTCACCTTCAAGCTTTACTTAGTTGTAAAAAAACAAAAGGGCAGGCTGTGTTTACAACAGTTTAAAAATGTTTTCTTTCTCAAACTAGCTCAGAGTATATTTTAAGTTGCGTTTTTGTGCAGAAAGAGGAAGCTTGAAACGGTTCGACCGACAGTAAAAGGAGTTTTAACGAGCTGCAGAACAGGAGGATCAATGATAAAAACACACGAGATCTTTGTTCCTAATTTGAACATTCTCATTATTCTCTACTACCGTAGTCCCGTGCTACCTCGCGGTTCGACTTTTGCGGACTCAATCTTGCGCAATTTTTCAAAGCAAGATTGAATATAAGGGAAAAAAGAAAATTGTACACGACACGGTTGTCAACTTTTATATTACTCACGTGATTGGGACAGTACGGGACACTGTACAGTAAAAAGTTAACGAAAAATAAAAAAAATTCAGACAGGCGCCGCCGTTTTGTAGTTTTCTCTCAATAAGCCTACACTGTATACCCACTCATAAGGACTACCGTATTTTCCGCCCTATAAGTCGCATATGTCCTATAAGTCGCATATGTCCAATTATGTCCAATAAATTGGAAAAATCCATAAACGTGTCGCACCGCCGTATAAGTCGCATCTATTATGCGTCACTGCTGACAACCTGGAAATGTGGGCGGTGTCTTGCCATAAAAGGATTGTGGCAGCCACAGTGCACAGAAGGACTTTAACAAGTTTATTAACACTTAAAAAAAATTTTGTTTGCTGAAAAGTATAGAAAAGGTGTGTCTGAGCTGGACTTTTCCTTAATAAATGAACACAATGGTCAAATCAGCTGGATTTAAAAAGTTGTTTCGCTATGTCTGATGAAACATAATGTGTGCGCGCACAATCAGAAACCCTGCACGTCTTTAAAATTTAACAAGATAAACACCTAAAAAATATTTGTTTGCTGAAAATTAAAGTAGAGGTGTGTCTGAGCTGAACTCTTCCTTAATAAATGAATGTTTGGTTGAGTCCCTGGAAATGTCAGAGCTCCAGTGCGCAGGAGGGCGGGTTTGGATGGGCCGAGTCCGACCAGAGGCTGCTGCCGTCGGACACGAGCTGGGAACGCTCGGTGAACATCATGGATGTGTCTGAGCTGAACTTTTCCTTAATAAATGAACGTAATGATCAAATCAGCTGGATTTAAAAATTTGTTTTGCTACGTCTGACGAAACAGAACGTGTGCGCAGCGATCAGAAACGCTGCACCTCTTTAAAACTTAACAAGATAAAACACCTAAAAATATATATATTTGTTTGCTCGACATTAAAGTAAAGGTGTGTCTCTGCTGAACTTTTCTTAATAAATACACTTTGACGGTTAAAACATGGCAAAATGAAGCCGACGAAATAAACGGCTTTAAAATTACTACACGCTCACCTGCCCATAATGATGACAGAAACACCTATTTATTTATTTATTTTATTCAAACCCATTGAATTCTTCATCTTCGGTGTCGCTGGCGAACAGTATTGCCAGCTCCCGAGGAAGATGATGTAGCGCTGCCTCTTCTTCATCCCCGGTGCTGTCGGAATTCTCCGCCTCAGCTCCAGGTCCATCTCCAGCTCCAGCTAAGATCTCAGCCTTCCTGAACCTTGATTGGATCGTGTCTGTGGTGACTGAGGTCCACGCTTTATCGATCCAGCCAACGACCTGCTGGAACGTCGCGTGACACAGTCGTCCTGTAGCCGTGAAGCTGTGTTCACCATCCACCATCCAGTCCTCCCAAAGGTGCCGCAGGGCTGCTATAAAGCTGCGTTTCACAGAAATGTCCAGAGGCTGAAGCACTTTGGTTAAGCCTCCCGGGATGATGACAGGAATGGAGTTGCAGGATTTTATTATATCTTTAAACTGCGGCTTGATGTGCACCCGCATGCTGTCCCATCACCAGCAGGGCTTTTTTTGCTCTAAAAAATCCATCTGGCTGCTTCGTGTAGCACTTCGTGAGCCACATGCTCATCATCTCCACATCCATCCACCCCTTCTCATTTACTGCCACAATTACGCGCGGGGGAAACTCCTCCTTCGGCATCGTTTTCCGTTTGAAAATCACCATGGGCGTTAGCTTTGACCCATCAGCGCAGCATGCCAGCACCAAGTGAAGTGGGACTTTTTATGACGCGTGGTGAGGATGGTGACACTTTTTTCCCCCTTCCGTGCCACGCTCCGTCACATGAGGATGTCAAATGTTAATGGCACCTCGTCCATATTAATAATGTGGTCAGGTGAGATGCTGTTATCCTGCACCTGCCTGTCCACAAAGGCTCAGAAGCTCTCCACCTAATCTTCTAAATCTGCCGGCAGCTTCTGGCACATGGAGGCCCGCGCTCTGATGGAGAGTTGCTGCCGGCGCATGAATCTAAAGCACCACGACAGTCCACCCGCAATCTCTGTGACACCCATCTCCTTAGCGACCGCAATGCCGTGCAGCCGTAGCTGCACCAATGACACTCCTCTGCCAGCCGCTCGCTCCTCCAGCACCCACGCCTTTACTTTCTCCTCCAGAGCTGGCCACCTTGCTTCGCACCTGCGGTTCACCCTCTCCGACCACTTCATGGCCGTCAGGGTGACCTCCGCCTTCCTCCAGTCCCTAACCAGCTTCTCACTCACCCCGAATCTGCGATCAGCTGCATGCCCGTGTTCAGCTGCAAATTTTATGACCTGCAGCTTGAACTCAGCAGAATATGATTTTCTTTTAGGTGGCATTCTCTCTCTCAAATGTTGTCTGCATGTGTTGTCTTCTCTTTACCCCTACTCACTGACGTTTTTGGCGCGGGCTGATGGGATTTTGGCGGGTCTGGAATACACAAATAACGGGGTACGTCCACAGGTACACCGGTAGTCGTCAAAAGCCTAGAGGGCACTTTAGCGCCCATAGCGGCCGAAAGTGGTACTGTGCTGCACCCCTACCGGCCGAAAGTAGTACTGCACCCAAAATGAATTGAAACGGTCATATCTCAGCCAAAAATTGGTCTAAAAATATGGGAAAAATCCATAAATATGTCGCTTCGCCATACAAGTCGCAGGATATGCAAATTAGGAAAAAAAACTGCGACTTATATGCTGGAAAATACGGTATGTAGTGATAACACTGTACTGTATATTGTAAATACTTTTTTCCCCCAAGGTGCTCGTCGCTTTGTTACTCTGGACTTCGGCCGTCCTGTCCTGCTGACAGACGCACTGATCCCGACCTGTGGTGACCTGGCCTCTTTGTCCATCGACATCTGGACTCTGGGGGAGGAGGTGGATGGTCGCAGACTGGTGGTGGCCACAGACATTAGCACCCATTCACTCATTCTGCATGACCTGCTTCCACCACCGGTTTGCAGGTTCATGAAGGTCAGTTTTTGTTTTAGTGGGACAATAATGAACTGGTCAATAAGACCCATTAGTTTATTATTTTTTCTTAAGTTCAGTCCCCAACAGTGGAAAAAACAAACAAGAACTTCATTCATTTGTTCAAACTCAGATTACGGTTATTGGGCGCTATGGCAGTACCAGTGCACGGGCCAAGATACCACTGGGCTTCTACTATGGACACACATACATCCTTCCATGGGAGAGTGAACTTAAACTGATGCATGATCCTCTGCGAGGAGAGAGTGAGGCTGCCAGCCAACCAGATGTGGACCAACATCTGACAATGATGGTGGCTCTACAAGAAGATATCCAGTGCAGGTGAGGCACAAATCGTATCAAAGCTGTTTTCTGAGTTGGTTTCTTTACATTTGATACACATCTATCCTCATTTTCTCTGACTGGTCCCTGCATAGTAGACTGACTAGTTTTTTGTATAAACCTGTCCTATTTGTATTTAAATCTGCAGTGATTGTTGCTCATTTTTATTAACACATGCACTATTGTCTTTATTCTCAAGGTACAATCTAGCTTGCCATCGGCTGGAGACTCTTCTACAGAATATCGATCTGCCACCTCTCAACAGTGCCAATAATGCTCAGTACTTCCTTCGAAAGCCAGACAAGGTGGTTGAGGAGGACCAGCGTGTTTACTCAGCCTATCAGGACTGCATCCAGCTGCAGCTCCAACTCAACTTAGCTCACCATGCCGTCCAGCGGCTGCGCGTCTCACTGGGTGCCAGCCGCAAGTCCTTGCCCACAATGGGTGATCCGGAAGCTCAAGAGCTGGTTCACAACTCATCCACAGAGCAGTTGAGGACCATCATTCGGTACCTGCTGGACACACTGCTCAGTCTGCTGCACTCCAATAATGGTGAGGCAGGAAACGGGTCACGGTTGGAACTGCTGGAAAATGGAATATTAAATTTAGATTTATTTTTCACTCTTGATTTATTAATATCTTTGTTTGCATGTTGCCAGGACACTCTGTTCCCTCAGTGCTCCAGAGCACCTTCCATGCTAAAGCCTGTGAAGAGCTTTTCAAGCACCTCTGTATCAGTGGGACGCCTAAGATCCGTCTTCATGCCGGCCTGCTGTTGGTGCAGCTCTGTGGAGGCGAACGCTGGTGGGGCCAGTTTGTCTCCAATGTGCTGCAGGAGCTCTACAATTCTGAACAGCTGCTCATTTTCCCTCAGGACAGGTAGAGTCACCACAGTTAGCACACTGTGTTTGGAGATTACCACAGAGGTATTATGACTGGGCCGTGACATCACATTGTTCTTAGTTAGTGCTGACAGATGCACAGGTCGGGATCAGTGCGTCATGGTGCTCCTCTCACTACACATGCTCCATTCTGTACTGTATCTCTGACCCAGCATACAGAACTTTCTGTATGCTGCATGATTAATGTGAATGCATTTTTGGAAAGATAACGTTAATAGTGTTTTGCACAACAACAACAAAAAGTATCATGCTGCTCAGATAAAAAGCTGTTGAGATATTCACATGTAAGTGATCACAAAGCCTGCATGTGAACAGATCATTGCTACAAAGGCTAACAACACAGACGGAGACAAATCTGATGTTTCTTTAGATTATTTTGAGTCATTATCAGAAAAAGAGACAAAGAAGTGTTGGAGTTTAAATAAGAATATTTAAAAAAACAAAGGCCAGTGAGGTCTTATTCATTCAACCTTTATTTCTACAGGACCATTGAGCCTCATTTACGAGGACTCATTTACGAAAGACCTGTTTTAACCAAAGAACACAGATGAAGTTCAGTCAACAATAGACAATCATATAAAAAGCATATAAAATTAAAAGTACACTGCCCCGCCAAAAAAAGGTTGCCACTTGGATTTAACTAAACAAACAGGTATGAGCCTGCTATTGGATAATTACTGCATGGTCGATTATCTTTCAGCTGCAACAACTTATTTAACCCCAACTGGTGCAATGAGTTGCTTCTCATTTCTTCAACAACCATGTTGAAAGACACATGGTGTGGTCATGGAAAAGATGTCAGTCTGTTTGAGAAGGGTCAAATCACTGGCATCAAGCAGAGAAAACATCTGAGGAGATTGTGGAAATTACTAAAATTGGGTTAAGAACTGTCCAACGCATTATTAAAAACTGGAAGATAGTGGGGACCCATCGTCTTCGAGGAA
>JARVGS010000001.1:20217979-20228105 GCA_031762315.1 Hypsolebias antenori | reverse complement strand
CACCACCACCCCACCCCCACACACACACACCCACACACACACTGCAGATGAGCGATACGTGTAGCTCTTCTCCCACATGTTGACGTGTTTGAGCACGTCCTTCAGTCTGTTTTGATTTTTTAAAAACCACTCATTTAAAGGAAGGATTTCTTTAGTTTGACCGACTGAAAGGTAATAAAATGCAGCAAGAAACAAAAAACAAAGAAAATGTAAAGTACAGAGAGAAAAAAATTAATTAATTTACCCAGAAAAGAAACACACAACAAAGAAAATCAAATCAATTGAAGAGAAGTCAACATTTGTGCTCAAAACGGATTATGAAAAATATGGCATCTAGTTTTTTGCTTCTATGACTTTAACCTTTGACTGTCAAATTTACCGTATGAATGTCTGGTTCTGACGTTTTGTTGCCCCCACTAGAAAACAAAGAAGTCCTTCAGAACCTGAACCAGACCTCGTGACAAACAACGGTAATTTTTCTTCTGTTTGTTGTTATCTTGCATATTCTTAATTTTTATTATTTTAATCCTCCATATGCAGCACAAATCATATCACGACATTAAAACCTTCCGTTAGTTCTGGTCTTTATGGCGAAGCTACTGTAAGTCGTGTCCAACACCGAAAACGTGAAACTACCGGATGACCGAGGCCTCGAACCAGAGCATCTGCTGCCGCAACCTACAAAATATTCAGTAAAGTGTGTTTGTGAAATCCTGTCTGTTGGATAAAATCTTTTTGACTTTTAGCTCTACATAAAAATAAATTGTGTGTGAGGGTAATTATCAGCAGCAGCTAGCTGTAGCACTTCCAGTTCAATCTGGGCCATGTCTTGCAGTATCATTATTTGCGACCGGTGGGGGGCAAAGTGGATCCAAATGAGCTCAGACTGCAGTCCAACAAAAAAAAGTGAAAGTATTGAAATTTGTTGTGAGATTTGCATAAAAATGAGTCCTTAAAGACACCATCTAGGACAGTGGTTCTCAAACTGGGGTCCCCGGACCCACGGGGGTCTGCGAGCCAATGCTTTAGGGTCCGCAAAAGAAAAAAATATATATATTTTTTACAAGCACGTAGATGTTTAACAACTCTTTAAAATACACCAAAATACAGGAAATCACATCTACTTTATTCAAAATTTTCTGGGGGAGGACCCTCAGACCCCCTGCATCCCCTGTTCGCTATTTGCATTCCAGCATCAATCAGTTGAAAATTATTTGAGCTTCCATTGCATCAAAAATCTCTAACAGGTAAGCCTCCCGAAATAAATCCTTAAATTTCCTTCAAAAGTGTCTTTTCTCTGTTTTTCTGCATAACAGGAAATCCCTTCGTATAATGTTTGGCGTCATTGTGAAGCTTAAGCGTTCACCATTATAAATATGGAGCCGGACTTCCTGATGTCGTCATTCTAGAGCAGGGGTCTGCAACCTGCGGCGCTGGAGCCACATGTGGCTCTTTGGTCCCTCCACAGCGGCTCTTTCCAGCTTTGACCAAAACTAACATGAAACTGAATTTTATGTTTTAAAAAATGACTAGTTTCAGCAGTTTTCCTGTCATTTCCTTCATAAATATGTGGATACTAGTACTAATACACACAGTAAATTATACTCGCTTTAACTTTATGCTTTATTACTTCAAAGTAGGGTACTCAAGTACCCCACAATTAAAAAAAAAAATGCATAAGCCTGCACAGTTTTAGATTTTAAAAATTGGCAAAATATCTTTTTTTTATTATTTTTATAAGAATCCGGTCTTCTGCGATATACTTGCGAGTGGATATGGGCACCAGTGACCCCCCTGTGACCTAAAAATAAAGGAAGAAACAGGAGTGGTTGGCTGGATGGAATCCAGTCTTCTCTTTTGTCTTAAAATGTAAAAATATCAATAAATGTTAACAATCATTGGATGTTTTTGTTTTATAATTTCACACCTACTGGCCAGAAAAGCCCCCTCTAAAAAACTTAAAATGGCCCATGGGCCACCAGTTGATAATGACAGTTGTAGCAGGTTTTGCGGCTCTGGGCACGTTTAATTTAGTCATCGAAGGGGCAGATGTGGCTCTTTTGATCGTAACGGTCGCAGACTCCTTTTCTAGACCAATAAAAATCAAGTTTTCAAGCCGACGTTTTGTAAGTTTCAACAAACTGATTCATTTTGAAGCGTTCGAAATGAAGCCGTCGATTAATGCGTCATTATTGTAAAATTTGTCCCTGTGACTCGTGTTGCCAGACCAAGCCTCATATACGTAGATGTGTAAGGTGAAACTGGCAGGGATGGTTTGTTAGAGCTCGTCACGCTGGTCAAAATGGAGCTCTCCAACCACCTTCCACTGTAAAAGATGTGAACTATCCCTTTAAGTAAAGTGGCCGTGATCTTCTTTTGAAATATGAAAACATAAGTCGATCATCTTCACTGACACCGTTGTTTTTTTACTGTTTGGTTCACCTGGGATCGCCCACAGGGACCAGTTGCTCTGCAGGTCGGGCCTCCTTGGTTCTGGTTCTTGGCAACATGTGGCCTGAAGCCATTTTTTAAAAATATATTGCAGCTAAGCTATACACTTTGATGTGATCAGAGAAAACATGGGTTTTATCTATAGTTCTGTTAAAAAGTCATCTAAGTTGAAACGAAGAGAAACCCCTGACTCGGAGTAGCAGAACCTGGTTTTATGGGTGAACTCATGCAGAATGGTGGTATCTTCCCTTTAAAGCAGATCAGATGGAAACCTACCTCCCATCAGAGCTGTCTTTGGATCCTGGCGCTCTCCATCACCGACGCACAAACCACTCCACGCCAGTCCCGTCTTGGTGTTTCCTCCTCTCTGGTTCTGTGGAGCTTCGTGTCTGAGATCCTGTTGTCGTTCTGGCTCAGCTGGTTCCACTCATGTCTCCCTCCGTCCTGTCCCCCCGGTGAGAGACGTCTCCGTTTGCTTGGCAGTAATTAAACCCTTGGTGAGGTGAGGGTAACCAGGACACAAAGGACAGAAACTGACAGACTGGAGTCTCAGACTGCCTGCACTTTTAGCTGCTCTGGTTCCTCTCAGTCAGCATGTTGAGGTTTAAAAGTGTGAATCAGAGCAAATCAGCTGACTTTGTTCTGCTCCGGCTGATATTAAAACTGATATCCTGATAAAAACCTAACACATTAGCTAAAATCACATTTTCAACTACAGCACCTAGTATTTTTTCTGCTGACAAGCAGCTGCGAGCAGAATGAGTTTGATGAAGCAGAAACTGAGCCATTACACAGATAAGAACAAAAACTAAAAGCTAAAACTAGCAAAACAATTGCTAAAACCTAAACCCAAACAGTAGCTAAAAGCTAAATGTAGCAGTTCAGTTGATAAAAGCTTAAATAGCTATACAATATGTAAAAGCTAAAACTAGAAAAACAATATTCAACGGAACAGTAGCGGAAAGCTAAAATTAGCAAAACAGTAGCTAATACCTAAACTTAACCAAACTGTAGCTAAAAGCTAGAGCAAAGCAATAGAGAGAAACTAAAATAACCACATGTAAAACTTGCATGTAGCAAAATAGTCCATAAAATCAAAAATGGTTATACAATGTATAAGCTAAAACTAGCAAAACAGTTGCTAAAACCTAAACTCAACCAAACAGTAGCTAAAAGCTAAATATAGCAAATCAGCTGATAGAAGCTTAAATACCTAAATGGTGGGTAAAAGCTACATTTAGCAAACAGGTGATGGAAGCTAAAATAGTTGCACAATAGGCCTATGTATAAGCTAAAACTAGCAATAGTTGCTAAAACCTAAACCCAACCAAACCATAGCTAAAAGCTAAATATAGCAGTCAATGGAAGCTTGAATAGTGAAATGGTAGGTAAAAGCTACATTTACCAAACAGGTGATGAAAGCTAAAATAGTTGCACAACAGGCCTACATAAATGCTAAAACTAGCAAAACCGTTGCTAAAACATAAACCCAACCAAACAGTAGCTAAAAGCTAAATTGAGAAAAACAATAGCTATAAACTAAAGTAGCTATATATTATGTAAAAGATACATGTAGCAAAACAGTATATAAAATCAATAAATAGTTATGCAATATAAGCTAAAATAGTAGCTAAAACCTAACAACATCAAAATGATAGCTGAAAATTTGCAAAACTGTGGCTAAAACTTTAACACAACTGAACAATATCTAAAAGCTGAATTTTGCTAAACAGTATGCTAAAATAGCTACACAGTATGTAAACGCTAAAACTAGAAAAACAGTACTCAAAACCTTTCCACCAATGGAACAGTACCTCACTATAAGCTAAAATAGCTATACAGGTTTTTGAGACATTGAACCCTGAAGCTAAGTTTAGCACGAGCTAATGCTAACCTCAGCCCTAAATTTACCTCTGAACCCAATAAAGTCCAAATAAGGACTACGAGTCCTGACCAGATAGGTGAATTTAATACACATCCACATGCAATTACATGTTTGCTCACTTAGCAAATATTAAAAATATAATTCATTTTAGGATGAGAGCGAAACTAAAATGTCAAACTCCTGTTTCCAAAATTTACGTATGCCCCATTTGCTTTGTAGTGGAGAGAAAGCATGAAAGTCCCTAAAACAGAGGAGCTGATGTTGGTGTGTTTCTGTCAAGTCAAGTCAACTTTGATGTCGGGCTCAGAACAACCTGTCCAGAACCGTCAGGTTCTGTGCCGACTCGGCCTTTTTTCAAATTAACCAAGAGTTGACTAAACAAAAAATACTACTGTGTATTTATTTATTTTAGCTTTGTTTCCCTCTTTATCTTTCAGGACAACCCTCTTTCCTTATTTTTTTTTTTTATTAGCTTTAAAAACTTAAAAACAAGGTTATCATTTTATTTTATCAGTTGTGTGTTGGTGCTATTCCTGACTGAGGAGTTCATTGCGTTGTTAATCGTAAATATCTTGTTTAACAAAAGAGGAAAAAAAGAAAATTGTTACCATTAAAACAGGCAGAACAGAAGTGCAACAAATGTAGCTAAACTGTAGCTAAAGCTCAAACTGCTATAAGTGAAAAGGAGCATATAAGAAGACAACTAGAATAAATACAAGTACAGTAGATTAAAATGATTTTAAAGGTGTTTTAGAGATTTCTGTGTATTTGCGTGGGGAACGTTTTTGTGAATAAAGTTAAATATTTCAAAAGCTATAAACGTTACAACTACTAAAAGTCACAGTACACTGGTGTAGGCAAGTGTTTTGATGTTTAAAATTGTTACATTTTGTTAAAAGTATACAGAAGTAGTTAGAATGAAAAACACGGAAAAACTATGAAGAGGAAAACAAAATGGCCGACAGCATCGCAATCATTCTGTGGAAACACAACAAGGAAAAATTTAGACTACCGGTAAATTAAACAGAAAAAATGTCCCGATTTTTGTGTTTTCCATTGATCACTTTAGTTAAATCCCAAAACTTTCCATGAATTAAAACAAAACAAAAAAAAAATCCCTAAAGATTGTGATTTTAAAACACTTCCTACAACCAGAAATGTCTCAAAGCACACAAGAGATTGTACATGTTAAAAAAATAACATGTTCCTAATTCATATTATTGTTTGTATATTAAAAAATTAAATGAAATTCACCATGTCAAAGTTCATGCTCAATCCAGGTAAAAAATCCAACAAAGATCAGTCACGTCATCTGGACGGGTTCTTTTTTTTTTTTGGTTGAGACGTTTCGTCTTTCATCCAAAGGACTTCATCAGTCCGAGGAGCCCCAACAAACTTAGTCCCACAAGTGGCACACTCACATAGTGGACCAACCAGTTTGCTGGTGATAAGATGGCTTCTGGGGCCCATCCTCTCCCCTGTCTACTCCTCGGATTGATGAAGTCCTTTGGATGAAGGATGAAGCGTCTCAACAAAAATAAAAGAAACAGCCCAGATGACCTTACTGAACACTGTTGTTGTTGTTTTTTTTTTTTTTTACCTGGATTATTGAGCATGAACTTTGATGTTTTTAACCACTTTGGTCATGGCTGCCTCAGAGGAGTCGATGGGGGAGAGGGTGGGCCACAGAAACTATCTTATCATCAACAAGCTGGTTGGTCCACTATGAGAGTGTGCTGCTTGTGGGACTATCATAAGGTTGTTGGATTGATGAAGTCTTTTGGATAAAGGACAAAATGTCTCGGCAAAATTTACTATACTTTAAAATTACGTAAAAATAATAACCCCAAATAAATGAGAACACCAGAGAAATGAGTCCATATTGTTCATCTAATCAAATCTACACCCAAGTACAGACGCAGAGTGTAAAACAATGAGAGGGAAATGGCCCCAGGACAGTTTCCAAACTGTTCAGACTCCATCGGGTTTATTCACAGGTAAAAAACAATCTGGTAGTTTCCAATTCCCACATTTAGTGAGTTTACCCCGAGGTCAGGGCGTAGGATGATTGCAAAAATCTAAAAGCCCCAAGAACTACGGTTCACGCTCTGCAGGCCTCAGCATGTGGCAGATCAATTGTGGCACTTTGCCACTGTCTCAACACTCATCGGTTCTGCACTGCACCGCATTAGCTAAGGGCCGGCCCACTACCGGTACGCTCCCAGTCTAGTTTTTGGGAACATCTTGTTCGTGGTTCCAAGCAGACTGCTACAAGCTGACGATTTTCACGTGAGCAGGCAACAACGGTTGACTGGCCAGTGTAGCTACGACACTGGATGACCCGCCCAGAACATACATGTCAAGTTTTATGGATTTTCCGTAAATTATACGTATTATCCACTGTTCTTCATGACTACGGACATACAGAAAAAGTGTTGCAGATTTTTCAAAGACTCAGCTTCAAATGTATTTTACGTCTAAGAGTCGACTTGTAAGGAAATGCCAAGGTAGCCCCCTCCTTCTCCTCCCCACCTCCACAGCAGACAACCCCATGCTCTTTGATCTACAACACACCGTCCACTTTGCATTGACGATCACAACCACAGAGTGGTCACAGTGGCAATTCACCTGCTCAAAGAACTGATAAACGAGAGGCTGGTGGAGTCAAACTTATCAATGGCAACGCTTCTTTAGAAAACACCTAAACAAGTGCAACTAATTTGGAAACAGTTTTAGGATAATGTTTCTAAAACAAAACATAGCTGCATAATTCAGGTTGGGAAAAACTTCCATCTTAGACGTTTGGAACAGCAGCTTAGAAACAAAATCGGGGGAAACGCGTTACTGTAGCAAGTATCTGAATGTGATACAAGACAATACCGGTATATTTTATTGTCTCAATGGGGAAGAGAAAAGATTAATTACAGGTAGCTATAATTTGCACAAACCTCTGATGGCAGCTGTTAGGCACGGTGGTGGAAGGTTCATGATATGGATTTGCAAACCAGCCTGAGAACCTTGTAGTTATAAACTCATTGGTTACTAAAGTATCCTGGAGTCAAACGTGAGGCCATGCGCTCCTGTTGGGATTAGCGTGAAGAGGCCTTGTGCCTCTTGTGAGGCCGTCCACACAAGAACGTATCTGTATTTGTTTCACTTTTTGTAAATACACAAAGGATTTTTATTTTTATAGTTGCAGACTTTGCACTTTAGGAGCCCCAAAGTAACATTTTCTTTGAGAAATGGGTCCAAAAGTGAAAACAAATATCTTCTAATACCGTCCCTGCGTTTTCATGTAGATGGCCAAAGTGCAACATTTTGAAAACAATGATCTTATAACCCCACCTCTAATTTAACCTCCAACCTAAGGGTGTCCTCCTCCTCATCTTGTGTTTACATGTTGAAGCTAGCATTTAAACTTCATGAGCATGCTCCACGCCTTGTTTCCTAGCCGTACAGCGCAACTTCCAGACTTGGTGTAGCTGCTACAAGGTGTTGGGCTATTTTTAGAGTTTCCATGAAAATGACATCACTTCTAATATTGTGTTTACAAGCATATTTTTAGATTTAACGAATGAAGAAGTCATTTAGCAAAAACTGCATTCCCATGTGGACAAGGCCTGATTGAGAGGCTAACTCCAATGAGAATCACTGTCTTCTTAAAACAACTTCAATCTAAAAAAAAAAAAAAAAAAACTTTATGTGTAGGCCTATGATTCAAGCGAATGTTCATTTTAAACCTGTATGAGTCATCAGATTTTCAACACAGTTATTGGAACAAAAGTTTTCCTGCTGGAAGAATCCAGTCTGCACTGGAAGAGCAACTAACCTTTGCTGCTATTAGTTCTTAGTAATAACCAAATTTGTATCTAATTAACCATTAAATGCAACACATGTATGTTTTATTGTGTGCCATGTTCATAAAATTAAGCAATCCATGTAGGTAGCTGCAGTCTAGGATCATCTGCACTCTTGTGCATGAAGGACAATCTTTTTAAGTTCAAAGTTTTTGTCTATCCATTGCGCCGTAAGACTAATCATGCTAACGGTGCTAACACCATGTCCAAATATCTGTGGTAAAACTCGGCCAAGTGCTATCGGCTATTAGCTTCTCAATGACGTCGGAAATGACGGCTTGTAACGCGAGTGAGGCTACGTCTGAAAAATATCTCCGACTGGGAACGATGTAGCGAGGCTCAACGTAGTCCATAAAACTTTGGAATCCGACGTCCTCACCAACGGAAAAAAACAAAAAAAACGTCCGCACCGCCGACATTTTGAATTTTCCTCTCCACCGTGAGATCACATGACGTCATCACGTTGTGCTGCCGCTGCAGTCATCCTTGTCACTGGACTGTCATACAAAAACAGCATCTTTTATATCGGTGAGTTATTTTGATGGAATGTCCGATATTGAATTTTAACGCTAACATCAGCCGATACGTCGATACCATGCCGATAATATTGTGCATCCCTAATCCAAACAGCGCTCTGGAACAGGTAAGATAATATTTGCTTACAATCTGTCCCCTGAACCCCACTTCAAATGATCTAAACTGCCATTTTCAGATGTTTTTCCTCACCAAGTCAATACTTTTGACCACAGTAGTTTATGTAGTTTATGTATGGACTTTTAAAACAGGCCTTTAGAGTAGCCCCCATTCAATACCAACAAAAGTATATTAAAAAAGTACTTTATGCTTTTTGTTCTGAGTTTTCTTCTTGTTTTTGGAAACTTACCGTCACCCAGCATTGTGTATGACCAGCTAGGATTACAGTAAGGTCAACGGGGAGGAAGAAACGGGAACTCTTGGCAAAACAAATGAACAAAAGGCCAACATGAATGGGAGGGGATTAATCAACAACAAACCATAAACACGCACACACACACACACACACACAAACCTTCTGACTCGATGAACGCTTTCCTCGAATGAAACGGATGTTCCCATGAAAGGAGACGAGGAAGTACTGACAGGAGTGGTGGTGTGTGAGGGTTTCCAGGGATGGCGTCACCTACAACCCCCCACGACGCACACCCTGAGTGTCAGTAAATTCAACAGAAGTTAAACAGGAAGAACATAATGAAACATCGGAGTTAGGAAGAAGTTTATTATGAGTAAAGCCTGTTAAACTGGCAGGTAAAAATATCTCTAATTTAACTTATGTAAATGTTTTAGTAAAGAAAACACGAATCATCTTCCTACTTATAAACTGACATATTTGGCAAGCCAATTTATCATATAATAAGTAGAAACTTCAAAACATCTTTTTAAGTTGGTTCTTTTTCCTGTTCCCAACCAACAATTTAGATTTATTTAAATAAATAAATATATAAATAAATAAACAGAAAACATTCTTCTGAGGACAACTGGCATCGTCTTCCCCTTAATACGTTTTGAGTTTTCAGCACAGGTCAACCACAAACACAATAAATGCTGTTTGGCTAGAAGGGTAATCTTTGGATACGAAATTAAATATAATTCTGTAGTTTAAAGTCAGAAATTTAATGTTGGAAATTCAAAGTGAAAAACTGTATACAGGTAGTCCTCGAGTTACGGCGCCCCCGACTTACGGCAACTCTGACTTGCGAACGCCTCCCAGTGACGTCATCACACCTCCCATTGACTTTCAAAAGCTACACACAATGCCATTTCTTTTGTGTGTGGGGTGTTACTACCTTTCCCTTTAAGACCCTGTGGACTCCTCCCCATCTCTGGCGTCCATCTTGTTCTGTGAACACAACAACATGTGCTGGAGGAGTCCATTTTGTTTGTGCTCTAAGGCGGT
>JARVGS010000001.1:20137382-20148894 GCA_031762315.1 Hypsolebias antenori | reverse complement strand
AATAGTTGAATGATACAAGATATATATGTTGTGCCATTTTATGTAAAGTTCAAAAATCATGTCACACACACTTTAAGCTTGTTCAGTCTGGTCAAAATTGACTTCTGCTTCTACAAACAGGTGATGCAAAGATTTATCTACGGCAGGTAAAATACTTGTTCTTCAAAACCTTTCTACATAACTGTTCCAACATGTCCCAATTATTTATTCAACTTATTACAAAAGAAATGAAAAACCCATAAAAATATCAACAAAATGAACTTGACAAGTAATAAAAACGCTGAAGAAATTTAAAAAAGTCAAACTAAAACGGCATTAGCCTGAGCTTGTTGGTCCATCTTTAATATTTATATGACCAAATAAACAAAAACAGAGTTAATTTGGATCTCAACTCAAAGACTTCCCATTAGGATGAATCCTGCACAGAAAAGTTTGCATGATTTAATAAGAAACAGTCTTTTTTGGAGTGAAACTGAGTTGCACATTTGGGTTATTTTTACATTAGAATGACCTTCCAGAAAGTAATGAAGATATATTATATGATTGATTAGGAGCTGATGTAAGTGGGAATAAAATACGAAAAAAAAATATATATATTTTCTGGAGGAACTAGGGGCCATTTTGTCCTGAAAGATTCTCGTCAGAAACTGACTGCATTGTTTGTTTGATTTCTCATCGGTGCTTGGGGTGAAACAGTTCACCATGCTTTTTCTCCTTCATTATCTGAACCATGAGGTTACTTGCACACATTACATAACTGCTGTCAAATAGGAGTCTTTCTGGCACACATCCCACAACTGATGTTCAATTTTAGCCTCTGGCCCTCCGAGCCCAAAGAACACCACTGACAGACACGGAGTCGTTCTCTAAACAAGCTTGTAGCTGCAGGGTGGAAATTAAAAGAACCCCTGTCATTACAGCAGATCATAAAAACCCACACAAATACATTTTCATAACTGTAATTGTGTGCGCAGTAGCAAATACATGTTGCTATGAAGCATTCACATTTTTGGGGCTTTCTTTAGCTTGAGACGGCTGTGGGAAAATGCTTTTAGAGCTGGACTAACATGCGACGCGAAAGAAGATCAAAATGCTTTAAGAAAAAAGAAAAAGTTGAACAATAGAAAGAGTATTGAAAAGAAGGGAGGGAAGGAATCCCAAAAATCCATCAGCCTCGATGTCAAACGAGGACAAACCATGTGAAGAACGAATATGGACGAGTAGTCAAAGTCAAAACAGAAGTGAAGAACGGCAAAGGGAAAAGAATCCCATCGGTAAAGTTGAAAATTACAGGCTGCGAGTCTCTCAGGAGTGTCTTCTGGTCTTGGAGCTTGGCCCTGTTGAGGCCTGCCAGCCCACCGCCGCGAACGCAATCGAACAAAAGGGTCGTTTAATGGAGGAGGAAAGAGGGGGAGGCAAGAATGGAGGGATAAAGGCAAAAGGGGGAAACACCGTACACAGGCATTTGTGAGCTGGCCCCATCTCAACATTCACAGCCAATGTGTAACACTCCCCCCACCACCCATGCTGTCCCATTCTCTGCAGCCAGAGCCATATGGTCCCACTGTGGTGGCCTGCAAGCATCTCTACTCAAAATACACACAGAATACCCGTTTTAACAAATGTGTCCATCATTTTTATAAATCCAACACAGAAACTGGCTGACTGTTCATGTCCATCATAAGAATCTATAAAAACTGGCGGTGGAGCCTCTAAAGTTGCTGAAATCTCTGCAAAAAAACAAACCCCCCACCCCACCCACCCAAGACAAATTTTCTATAATGCCGTAAATTCATCGTCAGTTCCCACCACGGAGTTGAGTAATGTTTACTTCTAAATCCCAAGAGGTTTAACTCCAACACAACTTACAGTACAAACCATGTGAAAGCGAACAGCGCTACGTCAACAATAAGGCTCCCACTGTGGGAGGCTACTGCCACTTTTACTGATCCATAAAATCCACGTCGGTTTAAATTCCGCTTTATCTGATTAGACTGAAAGCATTTCACTAAAGAACTCATTTTCTGCAGACCGTGGTTCAAAGACGTTTTTGTTTTTTATGGCGAAACGCCTCAACAGGTTTGCTGAAGCATTGTTTAGCTGCAATGAACACCCCCTGTCAAAACCCGACCCAAAACAGGCTGGGAAAAACAGCTTCTTACAGAAGAAAAAGGAGGAAATACAATGACGTTGCAGCGCTACAGTAGCACAGCAACTGCAGACAATTAAAACAGTTACTTATACTGCTGCAGAAGCCATACGCTATATTTTTAAGAGTAGGAAGAGTTCAGTCCCAGCTCATTTTGTAGCATTATGACCTGCTGATTCTGGTTTGTTTTCAAAAATTTCAATTTATAGAAGAGGAAGAGTCTTCCAGTCTACGCTCCTACCATCATCTTTGGCCAAGAGCTCTGGGTAGTGACTGAAATAATGAGATTGTGGGTACAGGCAGTTGAAATGAGCTTCCTCCACAGGGTAGCTGGACTCTTCCTTAGTAGAGCTGTCATTTCTAACCCAGACCCGAAGCCCAACCTGGGCCGGGTTGGGCTTTTGATTGCATCAGCGGACGGGCGAGGCTGGCAACCCAATTATATGGCAACATGGCTTGCTATACAATCCAACTATGTGGCAACATGGCTTGCCATACACTCACCAGCCGCACTCAGCCATTTCACCGAGAACTGACCGGTCTTGAAAGAGGTAAAATAAATTTAAATGAAGCTTCAGATGGGATTATACTGCCAGGAAGCGATCCATCGCCCAAATGGACGTTCAGCCGCTGCACTCAGCGGACGCGCACGTCTGACGACCCAAACAGGTGAGATCCCAAAATATCCAACATATCAGAGCAGGTTCCGTGTCTGAATAATGCAGAATGCAGGCGAAAGCAGGGATTTAATGCGCTTTGACGGCCATGAAAGAACAAACCCCACCTCAGCTTCGATCTTCTGCCCCTTTTATTCAGCAGCGCGCGTCTGCCGACCGTTAATGACCATATAAGCAGTCAAAGCTTAATTAATCGGAAATGATGGCTACGGTCTGGGCCAGGTCTGCTTTTGCGGGCCCAAATGCAACTCTATCCCTTAGAGATATGGTGAGAACTTCAGTTATCCAGAAGAGACTCGGAGTAGAACTGCTGCTCCTCCACATCGGGAGGAGCCAGTTGAGGTGGTTTGGGCATTTGGTAAGGATGCTCCCTTGTCTCATTATGGAGGTGCTTCGGGCATGTAAGGTTGGGAGGAGACCCTGGGGAAGACCCAGGACACGCTGGAGAGACTTTGTCTCTCGGTTGGTCTGGGAACACCTTGGGGTCCTCCTAAAAGAGCTCAGCTGAAAGAGATAGCTGTGGAAAGAGATGTCTGGGCCTCCCTGCTCAAGATGCTGAGCCTGCGAACCGACTACGGAACTAGTGAAAGATAAGGCTGGATGGATGGATAGCTAAATGCTTGTTAATGTATGTCGGTCAATGATATTACAGTGTTTTCCCTAGGTTACTTGACTTGGGAGGGCGCTCGCATCGAGGGTGGGGGGGAGGGGTAGTATTGGTTATATTCCACCTTTAGTACCCCACAAGTGTTTATTAAATGAACAAAAAAACAATTTGTTTAGCAATAAACTGAGCCGCGACAGACCTCTGTAGAAAATCTATAATTTTAGTAGCTTCTAAAGTCGCGTTTGTTTTCTCAAATATCGTACAGATATTACAAAATTTACTTATTATTCATTTTCAAAGAGAAATTATTATTATTTTTTTTTTAACCAAACTTTTAATCAAGTAAAACATCCACATGTTGCTAGCATGATACTTAGCTGTGGTGCATTCATGGCCTGGGGATAACATTTGACTTTAATTAACAGCTTTGCTACGGTGTGTTAAAAAACTGAAGAAAAAAAAGAATCAAATGAAGTTTTAGATCATCTGTGCTACTGATTATCCATACTGCTGATCTCATGCTGCCGATTATCTCATGCTGCTGATTATCCATGCTGCTGATCATCTCATGCTGCTCATTATGCTGCTGTGTTCATTCATACCCATCTGCTCACCACAGACATGTTCGGGATGCTGTTACGCCATTTTGGTTTACATTATTAGTGTTTAGCATATATTTTAGATATGTTAGCGTACCATTTCGCATTTGTTTTAGCGTATATCTTAGATCCTCAGCTACTGTTTCTTTTTATACTTTATATTTGGGTGTAACTGGGACTATGTGTACATAATTTTGTTCCACCTCATGTACCACACGAGATGGTAATGACAATAAAATTTACCTGAACTTGAAAACTAGCTAGTTTTGGTCTTCAAATTAGTGATTGGCATCTCTGGTTATAGGTTTCTGAAAAATGGTGACCCACAAAAAGCAATGATTTGTCTTGTTTTATAATTAATTTTGTTGGTCATTGTGTGTGAATTCATGTTAATAGGTACCCAAGAACTAGCATCAACATACTTAAACATGAAGTGCAATGCTTCAGTGGAAAGTCTGAATAGTTTTCTCTGCGAACAGTTGTGCTGTTGCTGATATGTCTGACGAGTCGCTTCTTGGGAAAACAATGGCTCAAACAGAGCAGAATGATTTTAATGGCTCTCATATATGAGAAATGAATGACCCCTGAGTCTGCACCCAAACACCAAAACAAAACTTTGAACTGACATGGCACACATCCAATCTTTCTCAATATTCCAACAGACTATCTGGTGTTTAATGCCCCATGTAATCACATCAGGTAAAGAGTAAGGGCAAATCAAGACCCAGACAAGGAAATCAATTTATTCTTTGCTGCAGGAGCCAAATTATGCTTCAAATTCAGATTTATACAGGTCAAAGACATAAGACAGTTGTCTATATTTTAATCCTGCGCCAGTTGAAGTTTGATTACAAGCATAGAGGAAAAAGGAGTCTGTGCTCCATTGGATTACCTTGAAATTATATTATATTTCTTTAAACATAATACAAAACGTGTGCACAGAAGAAGAGTTAAAAAAGGACAGTGCCGAATCAAGGCAACTAAAAAGAGAAATGAGAAGAAAATGAACACAAAGAAGTGTAGAGCTTGTACCTGTTCCCTCTTTGTTTCCGTTTTGATGTGTCCGCAGCTCCTCTGATTTGAAGAAGTCAATGCTGGCGTACGTGTTGAGGCTCGAGCAGTTGCTCCCACCGGCTGCTGCGCCAACTCCCCCGACTCCAGAACCTGCGCCCACTACGGAGAAGAGCCGTGACTGGGGCTGGCTGCCTGAGGACCCATCCAGGCCAGCGTGGGGACTCCCTTTGTTGACCAAGTCCAAGTCTATGTAGTTAAGACCTTGCTCTGTAGAAAAAGTCTGATTGTTTCCAGAGAGTGGAGGTTGGGTGGAGGAATCGGTAACAGCACCGTTCACCCACAACATACTTTCAAATCCAAGGCGACGGGTCGCAGCCTGGGTATGTTCCGGAAAGAGGGAGGCAGTTGAAGAGGACGTAGAAGTAGAGGTGGGTAGGGAAGGTGAGGCAACAAAGGTTTCTGAGCAGTGCCGTCTGCGTCCTTGGGGGTCAGCGCGAATTACTTTAACCCTCTGGTCAGAGTTAGGTCCTGATTTACACAATGGAAAATCTAGACCTCTTGACAACAATGAAATAGGTGGGTCCGTCCTGGTGGGAGATGGAACTTTGGGGGAGACACTAGGTGAAGGAACAGTGTTATTGTTCAGGCTAAAGGCCATCTCTGTGTAGTCCCCGCAGGTTGTAGGAGACTCGGACACTGATGGAACACTTTCTCTGCTTTTTCTAAGAGAGGTCTCAGCCACTTCAGAACACCTTTCATGAAGACTAGTAGGACCCTCCTTTCCAATTTTAGCGGCATGAGCAAGAACTGGAGGTGTGGGAGGGGTGTGGAAAGGGGGAAAAACTAATGGTGTAAGGGAATGGGGTGAAGGAGATGGAGAAGGACCCAAGTCCATGTTGACATACTCAGAGGCAGATGGGGGCGTGACTGGGGTAGAAGGACTCTGGGAGAGGGGTACAAAGTTTCCTACACAGGAAGTTGTTTTGTTTTGAGGATGCTGACTATTTGAGCTTTGAGGCAGCAACAATCCATGCCTCAGGCCTCTGCCTCGCCCTGCTCCAACTCCAGTGTGGGCAAACTTCTCCCCCTTGAATTCAATGCTTACATATTCACCAGGGCTCTTAGGTTCTGGTGGTAAGGGGTTCTCACGGACCCTAGGCAGGGTGTTAGCCTTTGATACATCAACAAAGAGGCTCACTGGTCTGCTTCTAGTATGAATACCCTGCTTTGACAACCCATTAGAGCCCCGTCTCTGGGTGACCTTGCTCCCTTCTTTGGACTTAGATCCACTTGCCACATTACTCAATGCCTTAGTAGACCGATCCTCGGTCTCCCCGAGACTCTCATTGCTGGCTGAGCTGGAGGAGTATGAGGATGAGGAGAGTGATTGATGCCGTCCACCCAATGTACTGCCTACTGGTTGATCCTGATGTCCTCCAATATTTTTTCGACCACCCGTTTCCCTGCAACTTCCATTGGGCCTCCGACCTCGTCCAGGTCCATCATCAAAGTGCCCAGTACTGGGGTTATGCTTGTATGACCGAGGAAGGGAGTAGTAAGAATACACCATCTTTGGGGGTTGTTGTTGCAAACTACTTTCTAAATGGCAGATGTGCTCAGAAGATGGGGGACTGCTATTTACAGAAGGTGCACTAATTGGAGACATGTTCATATAATCACTGCCAGCCCTGCTGTCTGCACTGCCACTGCCTACCCAAGCACCTTCAGAGAGACCTCCACGCTGGTCTGGTGAGCAGCTACTGTTGGGAGACATTATCATATAGCCATCAGAAACTGGTGGAGGTTTAATTTGCTGTGGGGGAGACACACTGTTGTTAGGCGTCATGGCCATATAGTCATCAGCAGGCTTGGAGTCTAACTCAGGAACAGAGACAGCTAGTGACTGGGACAATGATACAGGAGGGTGAGTAACTCCTGGCAGCATGGACATGTACCCATTGTCCACCCCTAAATCTATTCCACCAACTGCTCCAGCACCCCCTTCGGTTTTGATTTCCCCTGCTACATCTAAGTACCCTTCTCCCCCAACACCAGCACCCAAGGCCGATTCTCTTTGCGTAGAAGAGCAGGGAGAAGTAAAGGATTCTCGGCTGGTGCTCCTCGACATTATAGCATAATCGGCAGAGTCTTCATCTGCAGGCTCCTCAGCTCTTCGCTGACGTGGAGCCAGTCTTTCCAGAGCCATAGGTGGCAAAGATGCACGCTTGCTCAGCAGCCTTCGTTCAGTTTCACATTCACGGCTGGAGGAGCGTCGAAGCACCCTTCTAGTCTGAGGCTGGGACCCGCTGGCTAGTGTTTCTGGAGAAGGCTGGGAAGTAGGCATTAAGCTCCCTTGATTGTTGCTGCCACCAGCATTACCACCACGTTGGTTCATTAGGATATAGTTGGCTCCTTCCTCACCAATAGACTGGCTACCAATGCTGCCAGCGGAGCTTCCTTGGAGGCTCAGGGAGGGGAGAACTGTGTGATCTCCAGGACTGGAACCATATTCATCTGAGGAGCCGTAATCACTGGGTGAGCCTGAGACAGAGGTATGGTTAGAGGGCACACGACTGTATTTAGCAGACACTGGGACAGCACTGGCCGATGTTATTCCTCCAAACTCAGAGCCGTGCCCAGAGCTGGACGACAGGCTTTGAGCAGGGGATGGCGCTGGCGTAGAAATGGAGCGCATCAATGCAAAAGAAGTTTTAGTGTTTGTGGATGGGGCTGAACGTGCTGACTTTGATCTGAGGATCGGGGTGGTAGAGCAAGACCCATTAGTGGAAGGACTTGAGTTCACACCATGAGTCGGAGTAGACCCCGCTATCCCGTCATCGCCTCTTCCTCCATCACTGGCAGTACGAGACCTTGGAAAGCTGTGCCTGGGTGTGGGAGACGCACTAGAACTGGCAACCGCCGCTCCACCATTAGCTCCTCCAGGAGGCTCAGTTCGGGGCCGGCGGAGAAAGCCGACCTGACTGGGAGGAGGGTTGGGGTGGTGGCGGCGTGAGGGAACGCTGATAGGGTTAGAAGCAGTAGCCCCTCCACCAGGACCAGAATTTGATTGGGACTTGCTGCGCTGGCGGAATTCCTCGCTCAGTGCTTTCATGGCCTCCAGCAAAGTTTCATGCATGTTTTGGGCCACCACCGAATCATCCACCTAGGACATGGTATGAACAATAAAGACAAATCGTAACTGCAACAACTTTTTTGTTTTAGGTCAAAGTGCATGCTCAATAATCCAGGTAGAAAATCCAACAAAGTTCAGTCAGGTCATCTGGACGGTTTCTTTTTTTGTTGTGATATTTCATCCTTCATCCAAAGGACTTCATCAATCCAAGGAGCAACAACATACCAAGTCCCACAAGCAGCAAACCCACATAGTGGACCAACAGTTTGCTGGCAATAAAATGGTTTCTGGGGCCCGCCCTCTCCCCCGTCGATTCCTGAGGCAGCCATAGCCAAAATGGTTCAAAACGTCAAAGTTCATGCTCAATAATCCAGGTAGAAAATACAACAAAGTTCAGTCCTTCATCCTTTAGATGAAGGACGAAATGTCTCAACAAAAAATAAACTGTCCAGATGACCTGACTGAACTTTGTTGCGTTTTTGTATTAGGGTCAGAGTTACAGCAAACCATTGTATTATAACCATTATATACTGTATATAACCATATAACCATTATATTTCAAGAGAACCTAAAGTTTGAATATTGGCTTTATTTATGTTAAACTGTTCATTAAGCCTTACACGAGACAAGCTCACCTGCATCCAGAACTCGCCAGGGCCCGTCACCGCAGAGCGTCCCACTTCTACGAAAAAGAAGTTTTCAGAATGTCCACAGCGCCTGACGTTCATCAGCTGCAGCACCACCGCGGCAGCATCAGAGTTCAGCTTCACAAAGTTGACCGTCTTCTCAGTGAGGCAAAGCCGATATATGCCAACCAGGTTCTTCGCCTGACCGAGGCCTTTGGGCCACACTTTCACCTGCCACACCTCTTTGAATGCAGGTCCAGGATTGGGTGCTCCATAGTCCCCTGCAGCGCTGGTGTCAGTGGGATTTTTACCTTTTAAAGACAGAACAGAAACAAATAGATGAAAAAAGCTATAAAGCTACTGCAACAAAGAACCATTATGACCTTCATGTACATACTAGAATCCACCAGGCAAAACCACCTCTATTTACCTGATATTTAAAGGCTAGGTGTCTTTAGTATGAGGTGAGCTTCTGCTGTGCTTTTAATTGATTTTTTAAAATCAGAGATGAAACCCAACATGCACCAGCTTGCGAATCAGTCTTAGTAGACCTGTAGGCCTCACATTTGAAGTCCCATTTGTCAACCACGCTGCCATCCCAACACACACACACACACACATTTATTAAATGATCTTCAAATTTATTTTATTTTATTTTTTATTTTATTTATTTGTTCATTTCAAATAAAAAAAAACACAAAATATTTACAAAACCATATTAATAAAACAAATTTAAAATGAAAGGAAGCAGAAGAAGAAAAAAAATCTTATAATATCTGCCCCCTACTTTAAACAGAATCTATTCAAACAATTGATTTAAACAAAAAAATCATCCAAGAACCAATGATGAAATGAAGCGCTACACAAAAATGATGACTGTGAGAGAAAAGCAACAGCCAAGGAAGCGTTTAAAGCAAACCAATTTGGAAAAAAATTCACAAGGAAATCTTTACTGGAACCAAAGAAAACAATCGAAAATGACGGGGCCCTCAGAAAGTCCCTCTTTAAAACTCTTACTGGAGTGCCTCATGGGATTTCAGGACTTACAAATTGTTGTGTCTTGTAGCGGTAGTAGTACAGACAGTCCATTCAGCCTTTGTATGCAGCAGGCTTTTTTTTTTTAGACTGTACATGAATACCTGAGGCAACAACAAGGTGCAGAGAAAGGTCTGGGTGAGATCTGATCCTTGGACCAAACAAAAGCAGGGGGTTTATTGAACCACTTTGTGTTTTTAAATGCCCATTTTTTGCATCTAAAGTTAACATACTTGAGGAAAAACATGTTTCTATTTTCAGAGCGTAACCTAAATCGGTCAGCCTTACTGAATTCCTTTTTAAGACAGATTTGAGCTCAGTTACCTACAAAATATCTCTAATATGTTGACGAAAATGGAAAACCATAACCTTTCCTTTAGTTTTGATTGGGTTATTATTCGTCTTTAAGCTAACACCCCTAAAAAATCTTAAACTTAACCCTCTACTCCAGTTTTCTGCCACATTTCTAGACCAGATATGTCTGAGCATGATAATAATCTACAACACAGGATGAATCAACGTGAAAAGTGAAGAGGGAAACCTCCACCAGGAGGCTCACCTGCTTCTTTCTTGGGAACAAGATGTTCTTTGTCCAGTGTTGTTGAACTTGAGCACCTGCCTTATTAACTTCTACTACATCTGGCATATTAAAATGGTGTTGAAAACAAGTTGTTTCAGACAGTTGTGTTAGCAAAATATCGAATGAACCACTGGACATGTTTCAATGAAATTCTCAAAAATTATTGGATAAAACTGATTTTCATCTTGAGTCAGTTCATTTAAAACTGACCCCCACAGCAAATTGGTCTTAGCCAACATAAAAAATGACTTACCACATTTTTCGGCCTATAAGTTGCAGTTTTTTTGCATAATTTACATGCCCTGCGACTTATACACCAAAGCTACTTATTTATGGTTTTTCCCATTTTTACAAACCGACTTTTGGCCGAGACATGACAGTTTTCATTCATTCTGAAATTGAAATTTTTGAACACTACCATTTTCCGTCACTACATGGTACTCGAGTAGTATAGCATGTCGTTGTGTCATGTTAATAGGTAAAAGTGGATATTAATGACACAAATGGCTTGCCATAGTAGCCACCTTTGTCCAGCTTGCCTGGAGCAACTGTCATATCAGCTTCGTTTTGCTGCGCCGCCCCAGCGAAATGCAGCTGATTTGACCATTGAAGTGCATTTATTAAGTAAAAGTTCAACTGAGACACACCTTTACTATAATGTCAAGAATTTATCATTATCACACTGATGACCTTCAAACAGAGGTTAAACGCGTGTTAGGAATTTTTTTTTTGTTTGTCTCCAAATCCTGTTATTTTTCACCATTTTTTATTGTCCGTTAAACAGGTCACACTTGTATACGAGTCTTCGAGGCTCAATATGACTTATATGTTTAAATAAAGGTTGAATGAATGAAAAACAAATAATTGTTTTTAGGTAGTTAGCTTGTTAAATTGCATTAAATTGCAATGTTAAAGTGCACCTGAATGACAACCTCAGCTGGGGCAACACCACCACCACAGCATGATCAAGAAAGCTCAGAGACTCTACTTCCTCAGACGGCTGAGACGAGCTGGTCTGAAAAGCTCAGTCCTCACCTCCTTCTACAGGTGTGCAGTGGAGAGCATCCTGTGCTCCAGCATCAACGTGTGGCA
>JARVGS010000001.1:20026188-20038405 GCA_031762315.1 Hypsolebias antenori | reverse complement strand
AAAAACATGGGGAAAAATCCATAAATAAGTCGCACCGCTGTATAAGTCGCAGGACATGAAAATTAGTAAAAAAAAAAGCTGCGACTTATACACCGGAAAATACGGTATTTCTCCTGGAAAAGCCTAGAAACCTTCCTGTTGCACCAATCACATGTCCATGGTACAAATATCTCATAAAAAAAACTGGACAGTTGTGGCAATTTAACCTTCAGTACCTCATTTAATCAGTGGTGGGCACGGTTCCTCTAAACCGCTAATAGCGGAACTTCACATTAAAAGCATACAGGAGACGGTGGTTTGCATGGAGAAATGCTATGTTATGCTATGCAGAGCTTAGCACTGTCCAGTGACATCACCACCCCCGCAGTGATTTTCTTCTTCATATCTTCCACAAACAGTCTCTGACTCACGGAGTCGGTTTACAGACAATAACAGAGACTTTATCATAAATGCCAAACCAGAACAGGAAAATATTGAAAACCCATTTTCACACTCAGAAACATTGCAAACAGAATTCCTTCCCAGGATGCATTGCAACACTACGTTGTCTCTGGGACGTGACTCTCTCACACATTTTACACATACAGTATTTAATACGAACAGATTTATTACAGAGAATATTGGTGATGACGCACAGCAACTTTGTAGTTGGTTTATAAAAGTAGTTAACCGAAAAAAGTCTTGCCAAAGTGAGTTACCGTAATTTATTATAATAAATGACACGAAGGGGACGGCCGACACACATTGAATGCATCACTCTGTTTCAGCGCAGCCGAGTTCTGCTCCGCCTTCTTGGTTCTGATGGACTGGATTAATTTCTGAAAGTTCACCTCTGAATAGGACATGGATGCTTTATTTGTGATTTATGAACCGTTTTGATCTTACAGTATCCGTGACAGCAGTATATGAGAAAAGTTAGAGCTTTAGCGTTAGCTTCTGATACATTTTATTTATCGGTTTAACATTAGCTAAGCTAATTTTTTTAGTACCGGTAAGCAAATTAGCAGTTAGCATCGCTAACTTTTTGGTTAGCTGTACCCACTACTGCATTTAATGCATATTGACCAGAAAGATTTGATTGTTTTAGTCTTTTTGTGTTAAATGGATCGCCAATTACTTGCACATATTGGCCTTAATATGTTATTTCTCGATTCCACTTAAAGTTGTTGTTTGTGAAACTACTTACTTTATAAATTAAAAATGTTTATTACAATTTTTCGCCTAAGAATTTTGCCATCATTTTACCGACGCAGTGCATTCTGGGGCAATGACATACGTTGGTTGTAGTGGAGACTAAAGCATGAATCTAAGCTAAAAAGTTATAACATGACAAAGTTGTATTTTGGTAGTCTTTATGCACAATACTGTACATTGATCAAAACCAGGGCTTAATTTGAGCCGGATCCTGCCAGAACAGGATCCGTGAACTCTCTTATTTTGACAAGGTTAATTCCGGTAACTCTTTGTTTGGATCTGGCTTGGATCCGGTAACTCTCAGGCTTACTAATAATAAAGTTATGAACAAATATGACTGCCTCGAACAACTAAAACTTATATTGGATATGTAAACTAAAAATAATTATATCCTGATGCATGTTCAATGATCCAGGTAGAAAAATCTAAAAAAAAGTCAAGTCAGGTCCTCTGGACGTTCAAAAAATAAAATAATTAATAATTATATAAACACTAATTTTAAACACAACAAACAACACAACACACTTTATTAATATCTTGTAGAGTACGATCATCTGCCCTTTCAAGTGTAGCATTTCTGCTTCTACCCTTAAAAAAAATCTCCGCCCCTAAAAGAGTGCTGCGGGCGAGTGCCTGGAGGTTTCACATGAGGAGTCGGACAGTGAATTCAGCGTAGAAGAGTCTCCTCGGAACCGTCAAGTAGAGGGGGGTGGGCTGTTTACAAATGTAGATGTTTAACCCGATAAAATACACCAAAATGCAGAAAATGCAGAAAATCGCATCTACTTTATTCAAAATTTTCTGGGGGAGGACCCCCAGCTGACCTGCCCACTATTTACATTCCGGCATCGATCGATTTACGATTTACAAATTAAACCCTGATCGAAACAATCAAATGTGATCAACTTGTGATATTTAATTTAATAGCTCAGGAGCTAATGTTATTAGCTTTGGAGCTAACACCATTCAACCTGCCTACGTCATCTACCCAGAATGCATTGCAACACAAATAAAATGGCAATGCTTGTGCGCCGATAATTAACATATATATATATGAAAACACAATAGCCTACATTTCTTACGGTCTTGTTTTTATAGTTGAAGCAATTGTTTATGGAAAAAAGGTCAATAGTTCCAACTAGTTGGAGATTCTTTTTACTTTGAGTTGACCACGTGATAAAATGACCTCTTTTGTTCAGAACGCCCTGGCAGCCTGCGAGTTCCTGCTGCAGAACGGCGCCAACGTCAACCAGGCCGACAGCAATGGGCGAGGGCCGCTGCACCACGGCACCATCCTCGGTCACACGGGGTACAAATTTACTCACACACGCACTGTCATACATCAAACCAGTTAACCAAAACGCTTGAGCTGCAGCGCAATCAATCAACTGAAAGAGAGAGACAAACTTGTGCAATGATGCAACAAAACTAAACCTTTCTATTGCTTCATCTCTGGAATGGTGCAGTGGCTGACAGCAGGATGTATAGGCTGAATCCCATTTCACTCCTTACTTTTTTAGTCCTACCTCAGTGTGTTGCACGTTTATATCGCATTAATCGTTTGAGTGATGTAAAATGACGGCGAAGGGGCAGAGAGTGACAGCTGTTAGCGTGATTTGGAAATGGAAGCATCCATGCAAGAGCTTATCTCATGGGGTGAAGATGATCAGGAGATGACTCATGCCGTGTACCGTAAAATCTTGGGACGAGAACTTCTCTTCCTTCAACCAGAACACTGAAGATGGGTCTTCAAGCATGACGTTGACCCGAAACATATCGCCAAGACAATACAGGAGTAGCCTAACCTGTCTCCAGATGTCAAGTTTGTAGAAAATCTACAGTGGAGTTCAGGCCAAGAAACTTAAAGAATTCAGAGTTCCTGTAAAGAGGTCAGAATCCCTCCTGAGATGTCTTCAAACCTGGTGACCAACTGCAAGAATTATCTCCCCGCTGAGCTTCACAATGAAAGTGTCTCCAAGTACGAAGTCACGTTTTGTTTGATGACCAAATACAGCAGTCCCTCATTTATCACAGGGGTTACTAGCGTTCCAGTCACCCCCACGATAGGTGAAAATCCACGAAGGACGTTTTATTTATTTCAATGTTTATATTTATTTTAGTATTTATATATATTTTCAGGCTTTAGAAATCCTTCCGACACTCTTGCAATGTTATTAAGAATGTTCTAAACGCTATAAAAACGCACAGTGAAAGAGAGAGAGGCTCAGTTCGGTCACGCTTGATTATTTTAAATAAACAATCCATGCCACTCCTGCAGCTCACTCAGGTATAAGACAGACTCCCCGCCCCCTCCTTTCTTTTATTGAGGCTGTCTGTTGTGCGCCCGCCTGTTGTGTGTCTCTGCTCTCTGCTGCCTCAAAAAGAGAAAGGAGGGCGCGGGGGGCTCTGTCTTATACCTGATTGAGTTGCACTAAGCCACTCATCCCTGCTCCCTGAGCAGTAGTGATGTGGAAAGACAGACCCCACCCCCTCCTTTCTCTTTCTGAGGCTGTCACAGCAGAGCAGACAGACAGCCTCAGAAAGAGAAAGGAGAGGACGGGAGTGGGGTCTATCTTTCCCCATTGCCAATTGTGTCGTCTACAATCTTACATTGAAAACCCACATAAGAGTGAGTCTGCAGTGTATCGAGGGACTACTTTACTTCTTTCACTCAATGATACGAAGATAATTTTGTAACTTTTATACTTTTTTAAAATTCAGATTTTAATTGATGTCCGTAAAAAGTAAAGAACATTCTTTAATCAATTTGTGTTTTTGTAGGCTGGTTTGTCTCTTCCTGAAGCGAGGCGCTGACTACAACGCCCGAGACAAGAACCAAAAAGACCCCATAACCATTGCCGTGGACAACGCGAACGCCGACATCGTCACCTTGTGAGCATTTCTCGCCAAGAAAAACTGAACAACCCCACGAAGAAGACACAGGAACTCCTCTGACTTGTCCTCTGTTTGTTTGGTTTTTTTTTTTTTTTTGCTTTACCTTTCAGGTTACGGATCGCCAAAATGAACAAGGAGATGCGGGAGATGGACGGAGCGTTCGGCCAATCAGGTCATTCAGAGGCTCGGGGGTCCGGGGAGGTACTGGGGGGGGCAGGGGGTAGTCGGGGAAGGAAGAGTCTCCAGGCTATTAAGAATCATATCAGTGGCTGGGCTCTGGGGGGACTAGCAGAGCTAAAATGACAAGATGGAAAATAATCTAATTGTAGATCAAGAAGTTACAGCACAAAGGTACAAAGACCAAAAGGAAAATACGCAAATTATTCAAACGTATTGAAGCTCAGATGAAAAAAGCTCCACATGCACTTTGAACTTTAAACGCTGCACTTTGAAACCTACAAATTCTTCAAGCACATGGTAAATAATGAAAGCAACATGTATAATATATTTAACAGGCCTTCATCGGGTCCATTTAAAGTATTTTTGGATATTTTGATCCAATGTGCACAACGTTTTCACATTTTAACAAAGTTTTTAACTGTTGGTTTATCAGTTTAGTTGTGTAAGCTGAATTCAGTCTTGGGTTTGGTGCTGACGAGTTTCCCCTCACCATTCTGTGAATGGGGAGGGAATTTAAAGGGATGTTTTGGAGTGGGGTTCTGTGGAGAAGTTATCATCAGTTAACATCTTACCTGCTGTAGATGGCTCCGAACATCCTCAGTTTGGAGAAATAGTTAATTCAGAATGATGAACTAATGGCTTTCATTGAAACTCAAATGCTTTTATAAACCTTTTTTGCATTAAATTGTTCTTTACATGTAGCAGCTAGCTGCAGCATTTCCTGTGCAAACACTTTTAGACTATCACGGTATTTTTATTTATTTATTTTTTGCTGTTATTCTGCAGCTAGAAGGTTCTGGATTTGACGCTGAACTGGGACTTTTTTGAATTTGTCATTATAGCCACGTTTACCTATGATATGATACAACGGCATGCCATACTTCTACTACTACTCTGCTGCCATCAAGTAGCTGAAAATGGTACTATTCAATTTTTTTTCCCAGTCAGAATGAATGAAAACAGTCATCTCAACCAAAAATAGATTTATAAATAAGGGGAAAAAAATCCATAAATATGTTGCTTCAGCCTATAAGTTGCAGGGCATGCAATTTATGCACACAAAAAAAGCGACTTATAGGTCGAAAAATATGGTAATTGTTCTCAATTCTGGTGTTCTTTTTTTAGGTCACCATATATTGATTTAATATTCAAACTCTAATCTGTCCACCCTCGTCCCTGTCTTTCCTGAGCTTACTTTCGAGTTGGTCCAACTCAGCTCCTGTAAACGCCGCTAGCTTTACAGACCAGACAGCATTCAGCTGTGGTGAAGAAGAGAACAGCTAAAGTTATTTTGGTGAGCAAATCAGACAAAGCAAGGTTGTAGAAAGCAGGGGTGTTGAAGGTGCTGCAGCACTCCCTGATGGATGCAGAAAGACGTGTCCAAATACATATGGAAGTACATAGTTTTTTAAAAATGAGTAAAACAGATTTCATTAAGGCTGCATTTAATGTTTGTAACGACGTTTAGACTTGAATCAGATGAAATTTGAGTTAAACATTTAGCTTTTTGAAAATATCCATGTAACATTTTAAAGTTTTCTGAAACTGAACCAAAAAAATAAACTTGAAAGCTGTTCTTACAGACATTTTTGGTCAGCTCAGCCATTAGCTCATCAAGCTAGTCAGAATTAACTATATTTCTCCAGAGGGCTGTCTATAGCAGGTAAGATGTTGACTGTTCATAATCACTTTACAGAACCCCACGTCTAACCATGTGATCTGTCCCTTTAAGCTTTCCTGCTGTTACATTAGACTTTTTATTTAAAATATGTGTCATGTAGGGGGCCAGAGTGTCTCTGTCCTCCTGGATCTTCAGGTCAAAAGGAGGTTTTTTTTTTGTAGCATTTTGTCATTTAGCTCCTTTTCAAGCTGCCAAATCCATTCTTCCACGACTGTTCTCGGGAACTGTGTGTTGTTTTGTGGGGGGTGGGGTCAGTCATGAAGGAATGGAGACATGTTCGTCTGCTGCTCAGTATTTGAAAGTGCTCTGCTTTTTCGTTGTGTTTTCGCCCTCTGCCCGCTGAGATGTCCATCTGGTCTCAACTGCTTGTGCAGTGTGGAGCCCTCAGCCAAGCGAGAGGTAAATTGCATGTGCATGCCGTGTTTTGTGCGTGTTGCATGCTTTAATTGTGCTCCTTCCTTTGAGGCTTCAACTCATAAGGTGTTGGGAAACAGTTAAATTTTTTTTTTGGGCAACTAACGTCAAACGTCTCCTCTGTAGCTGAGGCCGTTCTCCCCCCCCTCATGTCGTCTTTTTTGTTTTTCCAGGTGACGAAATCTATCAGGACATTTTCAGAGACTTTTCACACATGGCCTCAAATAACCCCGAGAAGCTGAAGCGCCGCAGCGCAGACCCTAAATCCTAACCAGCTGCTGGCGCCGCCTCCTCCTCCATCTGTGCACCGCCTGAGTGTTTTCACACACACTTCCTGGATACCTGCCACTTGTTGGGTCAGAGCTCAGCTGGTGCCGACCTCAGACGGGACCAACGCTCCGAACAGCCAATTCTTTGAGCTCACGTCACCGAGGAACAATGGTGTCCGAGTGGAAACAGTGGAGCAGCTTCATGAGGGGTTTGTGTCCCACAGAGGCCTCGGCTCTGCCAGGAGGCACTTACTCAACCCAATAAATCTGATTTTTCTTTTTGTTCTTTTTCAATGGGAATTTTTTCATGCTTTGATTCAATACAGACTTTTTACATGAAAATAAAATCAAACGTTTCTTATAAATATCTTTACTTTTTTGCCGTTGCCTTCAATAAACTTGTAAGAGTGCCAGATTGTTTTACATTGCAAACAATATTTAAGTTTTATTTTTGTCCAAGTAAGGATTAAAACAATTGTATTTGAATGAACAAACCACAGCGCAAATGCACATTTAAGTTACTCAAATGTGAAACCAACCTAGATGGTGTATTTAAAATTGATGTTTTACCAGTAAATGTCCAGCAGAGGGCAGCATTGTTTTAATTATAAAAGCTATTTTAAAGGCGCTCAAAGAAAACTATTGTGAATCAGATGGTTTAGTTCGAAAGAGTTTTCTCATGTAGTTTTCCAGATTTACAGATCAAACTATCAGCTGGTTTACTAATTACCTCTCAGATCAAAGGCAATGTGCAACTTAATGGTACTTCTTCCAGATATTCAACTGTCAATAATGGTGTACCACAAGGCTCAGTCTTCGGTCCCACCCTCTTCACAATCTACATAAATGTAGGTCAGATAATTGCTTATGCATCCTTACATTTCTATGCCGATGACACAGTTGTTTGTTGTTGAGCTCAGGGGTGAGCCATTTCTGCACCTTCGTTCACTAAATTAAACGTGTCCGGAGCCACAGTACCTGTTACAACTGGGATTCTCAACTGGTGGCCCTTGCACCACTAAGTTTGTTGGAGGGTGCTTTTCTGGACAGCAAGGGGGATTTTATAAAACTAAAAATATCTCTTGATTTTTAACATTTATTGATATTTTTACATTCTAAGACAAAATAAAAGACAAGATTCTTAAAGAAGTAAAAGAAAAGTAAAGAAGGGAAAAATAATAGTTTTTGCCCAATTTCTAAAAACTAAAAAACTATGCATTCCTGTGTGATTTTTTTTATAGTAGAAAAATTATATATCGTACTTTGAAGAAGTAAAGCATAAAGTGAAAGTATGTTTTACTCCTTGTAATGTTTCTAGTTTTCACATATTTGCTAAATAAATCGCAGGAAAACTGCTAAAACTAGCCCTTTTAGTTGTTATAACCAATAAAATTCAGTTTTATTTCAGTTTTGGTCAGTTTGAAAGAGCCGCATGTGGCTCCAGAGCTGCAGATTGCAGACCCCTGTTTGAGCTAGAACAGTTCCTAAGGTTTTCCAGCTTTTACAGTCTGCATCTGCATTCGACATCCAGTTAGATTTGTTCCGTCTCAAACTGGTGCTAAATGCTGATAAAACCAGAGGGATGGCTTTTTTTAAACAGGAAGTTGGTCCCAGCAGTCCTTCCTTCTCTCATCTACAAATGGCGTTCCTATTGAGTTTGTTGATTCTTACAAATACTTGGGTGTCTTGGTTGATTTGCATCTCTTAACCCTCATGCCCATAACTTAGTAAAGAAATTTAAATTAAAATTGGGTTTCTTTTTTAGAAATGGATCCTAACTCTGATGCTAGAAAACACCTTGCAACCGCTACTTTCCTTCCCTCCATTGACTATGGTGATGTTATTTACATGAATGCTCCTACAAGCACCCTGCAGATGCTCCCCATCATGGTGCACTAACTGGCTGTCACTACCATACCCATCATTGCACCCTGTATTCACTGGTTAATTGGTCATCACTACCTTCACACAGACACTCACTGGTACATTGCGTGAGTGCAGCTACAGCGTGCGCTCTCAGGACATCAGTACCTGCAGTGTCCCCTCACAGTGCTGACTGAATTTGTCAAAAATATAAATTTTACTCCGCTGCAGTTTCCTGGAACACCTTGCAAAAAAATATCTGAAGCTGTCAAACTGGACCTCCCTAAAGGAACTTTAAACAATTGTTAAGCTCACGGCAAAAAACAGACGTGTGCAGACATGTTCCTGTTTGTAGCGTTTTACATTGCTTCATTATGTAGCCGTTGCATTTTATTTACTTTTCATTTTATATGCTTTCATATCTGTAGCTCATTTGTTTTTTTTTTTTTTTTTGTTTATATCAGATCTCTCTTGTAAATGACTCAATGAGACTAGCCTGTACAAATAAAGGCTGGATGAATAAAATGCAGGTCTGCACTCAGTGTAAACAAAGCCGACTCCGCTGAAAACCACGTGGAAACTTGAGTTGCGTTAAGTTTACACGTGAGTGGTTTGTAAAATAGGGCGGGCACGTTTGAAGTTTGACCTGTTTTCTGTCACTTCAGCTGTTTTTGTAGGTAAACAAACTCCTGATAGTCCGCTCACACGCTTTTAATTTAAAGACACAGTCGAGAAGAGCACTGTTGCACCTTCAACACAAAAGTCCTGCCAAATACTAACTGTAAATAAAATAAAAACAGTAATATATCCACTTCATTTTATTAACGTTGAGCAATTTGTCTCATTTCTCCACATCAGTCTGCAGCTTGATTGTAAAAACGAAGTATTGAGTAAAGACCAATAACTTCACTTCAAGTAGTACATTTATCTTTACACAGTGAACTCAAAGCTGTTGCAGAGGGAACCCAGCGGGTCACGGTGACCCCGACGCAAACCTGGTGTTCGTCCAGCTGCTCCCACAGCCGAACATTTCGGCTGCTTCGGCTTATGGTTTACAGCAGATTGGAGAGTGCGTCCAAACAAAATATTGGACCATCTGCAAGTGCTTCACACAGAAATTCCTGCAGAGCGACAAAGCACCGACGGAGAGACCAGACCTTTGAGGTCTTTGCAGCCAGAAGGCTGAAAGTGCCTCACATCCAAGTTTCGTAATAAATATGAATGCACTATTTTAAAAAATAAATAACATATTGCAAAAAGAGATGAACAGTTGTTGAAATGTTATTGTGCGCAGTAACAGGAAGTGATGCCTGCATGTGCATGCGTTGCTACGATGGCCGACAACACAGAAGACTCTGATGCCTCTTTAGATTATTGAGTCACCATTAGAGAAAGACGAGTCAGCTCAAATATCGTTTCAGTAAGAGCAGGAAGTTCCTCTTTTTAAAAAGTTCCCCTCTGATGTCACTTCCTGTTTCACTTGGGCCACTTAAAAGTTGTCAACAAAACAACAGCGTCTGCAGAGTTGACCACCTTCAGAGAGGCGTTTTAAGATTCAGCAAGTTGTTCCCGAAACCGTTACGTGAGGATTTTTAGTTTACAAAGACCGGAATGTTCAGCTCATTACCGTCTGGTGTCTGTCAGCAAAATATCTCATGGACCAGTGGATGAACTTGAATAAACTCTCATGGCAATCTGCACAAACTTGGTTAGTTTTAAAGATAAGAGCTAAAATTTGGTGTGGTAGTAGTTGAGGGTGATCCAGTCTGACGAGGGCTAACGTGAAGTTTCATTTAGAGTGAGGTGGGCAACATGTTTTATTTTTTTATTTTTTATTTTCTCCAAAGGGCCACATCAAGACGTGTCAAACGGCCGCATAAAGAATTGGGAAATAAATTGTATTTACGACAGACAAGCTAAAAGACCTTTTTTCTGATTGTAGCATAGTTAGCATGCGTTATAAAAACTTGACTTTACAAAATCCTTTAGGAACACAAGACGTGTAAACTGGCTCTTGTTAATGAATTAAACACGTGCTAGCTTAACATGTTAAGCAGGTTAGCAGAAATATGCAAAACCAGCATATATATCTGTGTTTTAAGTCTTTACCCTTCAGTCTAGTTCTGGAAACAGAATGACTGTTAAAAAGGTTTTTTGTTTTCCTTAAGTCTCATAATTTTTAATTGTCGTTTTCTTTTGAATTAAGGATATTGGGGGCCGGATGGAGATTGTCCAAGGGCCACTTTTGGCCCTCGGGCCTTAAGTTGTCCATGTCTGATTTAGAAGCACCTGAATTAAAACGTTTGTGTTTTTGTTTTTTGTTTTTTTTTACATTTATGAACGGAAACGTTCCGAACATGGAGCGACGCTTTGGAATGAAAATTTATAAGAACAATCTTGGTTGGTGCTTGGAGTATGTGTTGGAGATGACTCTCCGCTACTACCACGCTACGTTTTAGCGGAATGTGTTAAATGACTGAGCTATAGCCATTTTTGTGTTTGCTTAAGTCCAATAGCTTAGGCGGCCATCTTGATTTAGGAGTTGCAGCTGCACGCCTAATTATTACTTTCTGAGTTTTGTTGAATTACCTCCAGTGGTTCATGAGATATTTTGCTAACAGACAGACAAACCCCAAAACGTTCATGACGTACTGTTTTTCAGAGTGCAGGCAGCTCTAAATAAAAAAAAAATAACAGTTGAGTCTAATTTGGATCAGCGCCTTTGAGAATTTCCGCCTACAGCTGTTTGAAACGTGAAGTTCTTAAAAACAAAGTGAGAATTTTTACAAAAACGTTCAGATTCAAACCCTGAGAGTCCGTCCTGTGGAGGTTAGTGTGGAAACATCACTCGGTTATGATGTGAAATTTGGTTTCTGCTCATCGATAAATATGTTGTGACGTTAAAGTGCTCAAACAACACAGTGATGATTGTCTGTGCTGCGTTCAGGGAACACAGCTTCGGCGGGTGAAGTAAAATCAAGATGAGGTGAAATTTAAATGTGCGCAACGGAATCATCTTTTGGTCACATCAGGAGATTTCTGCCGCCAAAATGTGCAAACTTTCTGACGTTTTGCCTGAAACTTGACTCCTCCTGCACCTTTTCCTTAAATCCCGCCTTCTTTTTGGCACATCTCATCCAGAGCATCACTTCAGTTGTGAGGTGCAAACACTCAGCGCAACACAATTCGTGCTGACGAAGTTCTTGAAGACGTCCTGTCATCTGAATTTCACCTCTCCGACTTCTGCCGTTGTGTGGATTGAGTCAGGGGGAACGACTTTCTTCTGCTCCTGATGTGACCTGAAGCTGTGAGGAGGAGGTGGATCTGTGCAGGACCAGTAGTGAGGCAGAGTGGCCATGGTGAGGCTCCCGAGGAGCAGGAAGGAGCCGGCCACCATGAAGGAGGCCATGTAGTTTCCTCTCATGTCTCTGAGCCACCCTAAGAACGCAGAGACAGAGAAAACATCAAAATGCTAACATTAAATAATGTTGCCAAGTTCTTCCTTCACATTTTGGCTTTTCCCTCTTCAGGGGTCGCCACAGCAAGTCGTTCTCCATCTCAGTCTCCATCTACCTCCACGTCCTCTCTAACTGCATCCATATATCTCCTCTGTCTTTTTCCTGGCAGCTGCATTTCTAACATTTTTCTACCGATATACCCACTGTCCCTCCTCTGGACATGTCCAAACCATCTCAGTCTGGCCTCCCTAACTTTATCTCCC
>JARVGS010000001.1:19991658-20003779 GCA_031762315.1 Hypsolebias antenori | reverse complement strand
CTGAGAACAGAAACTCCCGCGATAAACGAGTGACTACGATATCTTGTTTTTAAGAACGAAACCCTTCAGATCAGAAAACTTTTCTCACTGTCAAGATGACCCAACTGAGAATTATTGGATTTGGTACCTGGATGATTGAGCATGAACTTTGTTGCATTTTCTCACTTGCATTGCATTTTAGCTTTAAAATGTAGAAGTGTTTTTTTTTTTTTTTAACTATCTACCTACAGTAACTGTGCGCTTTGATTGTTGTTTTTAGATCCAAAAAGGCAACATAACTGAGATTTCTGCAGCCGATAAAGCCGAAGAGTTCCGCAGGTGAATATTTGTTGTGCTTAATTTTTTTTTTCTTCTTGTTACTTGATAAAGTTTTACATTTTGACAGCCGAAGAGTTCCGCAGGTGAATATTTGTTGTGCTTAATTTTTTTTTCTTCTTGTTACTTGATAAAGTTTTACATTTTGACAGCTTCAAACGTCTGTGCTTGAAAGATGCTGGACGACTTGTTGTCCCACTCAATGGTTTGCAGTAATAACCTCCTCTACTGGACTCAGGAGTTAAACTAAAGTTCCAAAAAGTTTGTTGTGTTCGGCTGCAAAATATTTTATTTGTCTACTCTGTTGTTTCAATAGTTAAATTCTATGTAACAATAATCAACAGCTCTTGCAGAGAACATGCACCTTTTGTTCCTCAGACCACTTTAGCTGAAGAAGTGCTGCTTTTTATCACTAGAATACCAACTGTCTCCCACTGTTTTATTTTTGTTTTGTGATAAACAGTTGTACTTTTACCTTACATGAAGTTTCATATGTTTGGCATGTTTTACACTTTTCTTGACGATTTATCTATTAAGATAATCTTATAATTTAGATCCTTGTATATTGTTTATTTTTACTTATACAGTACTTTATATTTTTGCTTTTTGGGGGGCGGGGGTGTAACTGGGACCTTGGGTACAAAATTTTGTTCCACCTCACCTCAACAAGTCCAGTTGTTTCTGTATTGAACCTTTTTTGATTTTATCATGTCCTGGATGACTGAGAATCTTCACCAGCATGTTCCACCTCATGTAACACATGAATGACAATAAAGAACTTTGAATATTTCAGAGGTTTTAAAGCTTGCAAATTTCTGTCCCATCATTTTTCTTTTTTGTGCCTTGTCTTTTTCAGTCAACAGAAAAATTTTGTTGGCCTCAGTTTCCCCACAATCTCCAGCGTGGGCCCAAATGGAGCAATCATACATTACAGGTCAGTTAACAAAAGGAAATATGTTTTTTTTAAGGGTGATTTTGTTCTTTAAAGAGGTAAAGTCCATCTTTGTTTCCTTCTTGTAGACCGCTGCCTGAAACCAACAGAACTCTCACCGTGAATGAAGTTTACCTGATCGACTCTGGAGCTCAGTACATGTAAGATAAAGTATTTCAGTTATTTATTATCTACATCAAGTGTATTAAAACTAACCAGCATGTCACCCCTTGCTATTTTATCTATGCCTGTTAAAATTAGCAGCTCAGAGAACAGAGAAATATATTTTGTACCCTTCACACATACTTGCCGCCGTACACGTCACACCGCCGTGATAAGTTGCATCAGTCCAAATAAGTCTAATAAAGTGGGAAAAACATAAAATACGTCACTTTGCCGTATAAAAGCTTGCACATTTCTGTGCTTGCGCATTGCATGTAAGTTGCATCTATTATGTATCACAGCTGACGCATCACGTTTATGCGTCGCCGTTGACCACCTGGAAGTGTGGGCCAATGTTGTGCCAAAAATCGATTGGCTGCCAAATGGCAGCCGCGGGAGCGTGCAAAGAACTGTTACAAGAATTTAACAAGATTAACACTTAAAAACAAGTATTTGTTTGCTCGAAATTATAGCAAAAGTGTGTCTCAGTTTAACTGTTCCTTAATAAATGCACTTTGACGGGCAAATCAGCTACATTTCGCCTGGGCGGTTCGGCGAAATGCAGCTGCTTTGATGTTTACTCCAGGAGTTCCAGAGTTAGACAAAGGTGGCTTTGTATGGCAAGCCAAGTGACTCGTTAATAGCCACTTTTACCTATTGAGACACTTGGCTTACCATATTGCTTGAGCCCCCTCTAGCGGCTGAAAATGGTAGTGTTCAATATTTTTAATGTCAGAATGAATGAAATCATCAAATTTCAGCCAAATATTGAGGTATAAATATGGGAAAAAACACAAATAAGTCACTTTGCTGTTTAAGTCGCAAGGCATGCTAATTTATGCAAAAATGTTTGCCTTATATAGCAACAAGTAGGGTAATACTAATGTTTTGTCTTCTGCAGTGATGGAACCACAGACGTCACCCGCACCATCCACTTTGGGACGCCGTCTGCCTTTGAGAAGGTGAATTAATTGTCACAAATTTCATTAACTAAATCCATTAAGATAATTTTCAATTTTGCTGAGAGATTATGAAATATTGTAACTATTTAATAAACCTGAATGTAGTCTTTATTTTGTGTAATTTTCTACTTTCCCATCTCCTGTAGGAATGCTTCACTTACGTACTGAAGGGACACATAGCAGTCAGTGCTGCCGTTTTCCCCAACGGAACAAAAGGTGACCACTACTTTTATCATCAGAGATTACTTTTAAACTTTAGGTATAAAGTATTGAGCAAAACATTTTTACTTTAAAAGACTAGAAAATGGTAAGGCAAAATAAATCATACAGTTCATTTGTAATTTATGGACTCTAAATGTTTTATTCTTCCTTTTGAACAGCGAGTCATTATTCAATCCAGTTCAGTTTATTTATATATCTCCAAGTCACAACAGACGTCATGTCAGGGCACTGAACAGAAACATTCATATACATTAAAAAAAGACAATTGGTGAACGTTATCTATCTAAGGAAACATGTACAAGTACTAAATTATGAATAATAAGGCATATTATCATTTGTGGTTAGAAACCTGTGTTGCAAGCGTCACGGAACGGTTTATATAAGTAAATTAAATTAAAACAGCTGAGATTTAAACCAACACCTCAAAATCTGAGACCATGGTACTCAGTCAGAAAAGGATGGACAGCACTTAAGGTGCTGCCTCAAGTGGAGCAGTACAAGTACTATTTTTGTTCACGAGTCATGGAAGAATGGAGTAATAGAATGATAGACATGTGGGTGAAGGTTCTGCAGTGTTGCAGACTTTGTGCCGGTCCGTTGTGGTGAAGAGGGAGCTGAGCTGCAAGATGAAGCTCTCCGTTTACCGGTCAGTCTATGCCATCTTAGTACCAACATACTGGTAACTGGTTTGTTCCACTTTGGAGTTAGCTGTTGGGGGAAGAATCAGTTTTGTGTTGTGTGTTGCCTTGACTGATGAAGCCTTCTGGATGGAAGGTGCAATGTTTCAGAACAAAAAAAAAGAAACTGTCCAAATGAACTGACTGAAAATTGGTGGTGTGAGAAAACAAGTTTTCTTGTTGTAATGAAACATCACTTTTCTTTTTGGAGCCTGCATGAGATGGGGGACAAAAGAAGAGATCTTTACAGTTTGATGGGCTAGCACAGTGCACATAAACAAAACTCAACAAAACTATTTTTTTAAGTAATTAGAGACTTGTTTTAAGATGATAAAACAACAACGTACACGTTTTCAGTCCTTTTGCTGTAAAACTTCATTTTCCTTCCAGGCCACCTCTTGGATTCATTTGCCCGTGCGGCTCTGTGGGAGGCAGGACTGGACTACCTTCATGGTACGGGTCATGGTGTGGGCTGCTTCCTCAACGTCCACGAAGGGCCCTGCGGCATCAGCTACAAAACCTTCGCTGACGAACCTCTGGAGGCTGGCATGATTGTCAGTGATGGTATGACACTGGACACGAGGTTTCTGAACTCAGAAATGTCTTAATGTGTGAAACAGAAGAGGAACTGCTACACCTATGAATTACTTGGTTGTATTTTTTTAATGTGGCACAAACAATTGATATGTCTCTTCCTAATCAACACAAAGGGGTTTACATTTTGTGTTTTGATATTATCTGAGAAAACCAAGCATCATTGCATCATGCAGTATGGAAAATTAAAACTTCAGGTTGTCATTCATCTGTACACCTGCAGTTCTTGCTTTTTGAATCTTTTAACAACAAGTTTACTTTTCTAAAGAAAAGATCAGATGCTGTTGCCTCTGCAACTCGACCACAGATAGCAGCAGAAACTGGATGGGTGGATGGATGTTTGTATGGTCAAAATACTGCATGCAAGGGAATGAACTGGTTTCACCACTGTAAATAAACACTAAGTAAATGAACAGCATGACAGGAACAAAGACCAGCACCACAGCGTATCCTAATGAAAACAAAGTCAACCAGAGAAATTGCATTTCCAGCAAAAATGCAGTGTAAATGCTTATTGTAGGAGAACTTGCTGGAAAAAAAGCTGAAATTAGCTACCGGTAAAAAAATACATAAATAAATAAATAAGTAAACATGCTGAAAGGTAATTGCAATGGAAGGGCATGCCTGAATTAGCAAAACAAAGCAGAAATAACATATATTTGCTGAATTAGGTTTGTATAAACAGAAATTAGCACAAAAATGAGGACATTATGTAAAATAAGCTGAATTTAGCAACAACAACAAAAAAAAATAGCTGAAAAGTAGCTGAAAAGCAGTACAAAGCTTAAACTACCAGAAGGAAGCAGAAAGAGAGTAAATGAGCTAAGAAAATTGGAACATTTGCTGAAAACAGCTGAAAAAGCTAAAATTAGCATAAAACAGCTAAGTAGTAGCTGAAATAGCAGTAAAAGCTGTAGCTAGCAGTAAAAAGCTGAAATTAGCATAGTTCAATTCAAAAATATTTTATTAATCCCAAAGAGAAATTACCATAAGTGTTGTCATAGTTCATCATCCTGGTTTCATTCAAGAGCTGATAGATGCTGATAGCTGTGGGCAGGAAGGATCCCATATAATAAATAAAGAAGTTAAAGAAAAAATCAATATAAACTAAAGAAGTTACTTAGTCTGAAAGTAGCAGAAATTACCACGAAAAACTTGGAATTTATCTGAAAACAGCAAAAATTAGCTAAAAAAAAATGCTTAAAAGGTAGCTGAAAAGATAAAACAAGCTTAATTTAGCAGAAGACAGCAGAAAGAACAGGTTTACCCAGTTTGGCTGAAAGAAGCCGAAATGAGCACAAAAAAGTTTAAATTATCTGAAAACAGCTGAAATTAACACACACACACACACACACACACACACAAAAGGCAGGAAAAAAAAAAGGTTTAAAAAATGCGGAAAGAAGTTTAAGACCAGATGGAAGTGGATGGAGAACATTAAGCAGAATTAGGCTGGGAAAAGTTGAAATGTATACAAAAAATGTGGAATTAGCTGAAAAAGTAAAAATTAGCATAAAACAGCTAAATAGATGCTGAAATAGCACAAAAGCTGAAATTTGCATAAATGAGCTGAAATTAGCAGAAATAAGTTAAAAGAATCACAAAAGTGTTTGTTAGCAGCAAGAATCTAAAATGATCACAAAACTGCTGAAATTAGCAGAAAGTAGCTGAATAAAAGTTTAAATTTGCACAAGGAAGCTGAAAGAAGCTGAAGCAGAACAAAATGTGAAAGGAGCAGTAGAAGGTTGTAAACAAATTGAAAGATATGAAGAATGTAAAATGAGCTCAATTCATTTTCTATGAGGAAAAAGTGGCAGAAAAGGCTAAATATTTCAAAAAGCTAAAGTTGCTCCAATACCAAAAGTCAGAGGATTGTCCTAAAAGAGCTGAATGTTTTATGATTTGCTGAAATAGCACAAAAGTGGTGGAACGAGAAAGATGCTGAGAAACGTACAGAAGCAAACTGGACCCCAACAGTGTGAATGCTTCAGAAACCTTCATGTTCATGTAGAAACTGTGATCTCATTTCACCAGACTGTGTTTCAGCTCCTCCACTTACAATGTAGCAGCTCTCACAGTAACTCTTCTTGTCCAGAGCGTAGAACGGCTGCCCTCGGAGACGTGCGTGGCACGTGATGCACGTGAAACACTCCACGTGGAACACCTGCTCCATCGCGATGCAGCCGCTGCCGTCACCGACGACGTTATCCCCACAGCGAGCGCAGCGGCCTGAGCATGCGAGTGGAAAACATTAAAAATCTGACGGTGTTCTTCACAAACCCACGCGGCTCAGTTCACCGCTCCCATGGAGTCGGCCGTACCAAAGTAGTCGTCTGCAGGCGGGTGGTTCATGTCGTACACCAGCTTCTTGGTGAGCCGGTCCAGCTCTTCCTCAGGCCTCGACGTTGCTGCCCCCTGCTGGGAGAAAGAGGAAACAAGCAACAAGTTGGAAACAGAAAAATGAGAGAAAACACGTTTTTAGTTTCATGACAAGTGGGTCGATGCATGTTTGTGTCTCTACCTTGCTGGACTGATAAAACGCCGTCTGCACCGAGCCCATCTGGGTTTTTTCCATCCCTCTCTTTGGCAGTGGGACCTGGTTACCTCGTCCCCCAGACCCCAGACCGCTGCCCTTGTACCCCCCCTCAGAGTGCAACTCCTGAACTTGTGAGCTGGGGTGTGAGGGGTACCAGCCCTGCGGACCGGTCTGAGTCTGGGCTGGGGTTCGTGACGTGTGTTGGCGAGGAGGGGGAGGGGTGTAGGCTTGCTCCGCCTGCCTGCCGGTCTGGGAGTAGGTGACAGGCTGCGCCGTCTTGACCTGTACGCTGAACCGAGGCCCGGTGGGGGTGGAGGCGGTGGTGTAGGAGGCCGGGACGGGCTGGGGGTAGGCTTTATGGCTGGAAGAGGAGTAGTAATCCTGCTGGTGGGAGTACTGAGGGCTCTGGTGCTCGTCGGGGTAGGGAGGGGCCGGGCGGTATTGGCTCTGGGGGTGAGAGTTGTAGCCGATGGACGTCCGGCCCTGAGAGGGGGCGGAGCTCTGGTGATTGTAATGATCCCCTGAGATGTATTTGTTGTAAGGCACGTTGTCATAGAGCTGCGGGGCGACAGATTATTAAAGTTCAACTTTACAACTGATTGTAAACCTTTTTGATCTTCAACTGTAAACTCTCTATTCAAACCTGAGTGCTGGAGTCCGGGGGCTGGCTGTCCAGATCAGCCAACATGCTGGTGAGGGAGTCGATTTCAGCATCGATCTTAGAGTGGTAGCCAACCGGCTTCTCAGGACCACGATGCTAACAGAACAAAAACAAGACAGAGAAATTACATTTCTTGCAAAAATGCAGTGTGAATGTTTACTGCAGAAGAACTTGCTGAAAAAAACAACAACTGAAATTGGCTAAAAACGTGTTGAAAAGTAGCTGAAATAGAAGAACAAGCCTAAATTAGCAGAAGAAAGCAGATGGAAGCGGAAAGAGCTGAAATGAGCTAAAAAAAACTGTAATTAACTGAAAAAAAATGAAACTAGCATCAAAACAGCTAAATAGTAGCTGAAAGATCAGAAAAGGCTGAAACTAGTAGAAAGGAGATTAATGAGCTTATATTAGCATAACAAAGTTAATAAGGCTGAAAGTATCAGAAATTAACATGAAAAAGTTTAATTTATCTGAAAACAGCTGAAATTAACTAAAAAAAGTTAAACAGTAGCTGAAAAGGCAGGACAAGCTTAAATTAGCAGAAGGAAACAGAAAGAACATGTCTGTCCAATGAAGAAGCAGAAATTAGCACAAAAAAGTAGAAATTATCTGAAACAAACTGAACTGACACAAAAAAAAAAAATCTGAAAAGTAGCTAAAAAAAAAGGTAGAAAGAAGCTTAAATTGCTAGAAGGAAGTGGAGAGAGCACATTTTTGCTTAAATAAGCTGAAAAAAGTTCAAATTATTGCAAAAATTTTGAATTAGATGAAAAAGCTGAAATTAGCATCAAAACAGCTAAATATTGGCTGAAATAGCAGAAAAAGCTGAAACTTGAAGAAATAAGCTAAAAGGAGCATAACAAGCTGAAATTAGCAGAAAGTTAGAAGAAGCACAAAAATGTTTTCATTAGCAGAAAGAATCTGAAAGGAGCACAAAACAGCTGGGAAAAAAAAGCTGAAATTAGCTGAAAGTAGCTTTAAAAAGTTCAAATTTATAGAAGGAAGCTGAAACAGAACAAAATGTGAAAGGAGCAGTAAAAGGTTGTAAACAGCTCTAAAGATATGAAGGATGTAAAATGAGCTCAATTCGTTTTCTATGAGAAAAAAATGTCAGAAAAGGCTACATATTTCAAAAAGCTAAAGTTGCACCAACCAAAAGACTTAGCAGGTTTGTCCTGAAAGAGCTGAACGTTTCTATATCAAGGTCAAGGCCAAGGTTTCTTTATTGTCATTCTCAAGCTTGTTCTATCTGTTCAGCTACCTTTTTAACATTTTCTAGCTAATTTTGGCTGTTCGTGGATAAATTAAAAGGTTTTGTGGTGATTTCTGCTATCAGTCTAAAAAACTTCTTTATGGCAATTTCAGCTTGTTATACTTCTTTCAGCTTAATTATGCTAGTTACAGCTTTTGCTGCTATTTCAGCTACTATTTAGCTGTTTTATGCTAATTTTAGCTTTTCAGCCAATTCCACATTTTTAGAGCTCATTTCAGCTCTTTCCACTTTGTTCTGGTAGTTTAAGCTTCTTTCTTCCTGATCAGCTACTTTTCAGCATTTTTTGTGCAAATTTTAGCTTTTTTTAGCTAATTTCTGCTTATTTAACTCTATTTCAGCAAATATGCGTTCTTTCTGCTTTCTTCTATTTTAGGCTTGTTCTCCCATTTCAGCACTTTTTTTGTGCAAATTTCAGCTGCTTCTCAGCACGTTCTTCAGCAATGAGCAATCACACTGCATTTATTATTATTATAATTATTATTATTAATAATATTTTTCACCATGTTGTTAAGAAAAAGCAGTTACAGTGACAGTAAATGTGCTGTAGAGATGATTTAGAAGCAGAAGCGCTTCAGGTAGAAAAAGGTTCAAATCTAGAGCTCTGCCTGAAGACGTGTTTTTATATGTTTAATTGAAATGTACAGAATGTTCACCCACCACCAGCTCGTAGCTCTCCATGTGAGGACTCCAGCTGCGATCCTCCGAGGGCCCGCGGGGAGGAGAGTAATAACGATCACCTGACGAATGATGAACGGGCCCACCTGTGGTTCAACAAACAAACACTGTAAACATCTGTCCATCATGGAGCAAACCTTTCAATATTTGCTGTACAGCACTTTGGTTGGCCTTGTTGCTGTTTTAAGTGCTTTCTAAATAAAGTTGTATGGTATGCCATCACAGTCTGGCACTAAACCTGGACAGTAAATGAGTAACAAAGCAGCATAAGTATTTAAAGGAACTTCAAGAAGCCTTTGAACTACTGACAGACCAATTAAATATACTAGAAAGTCTGGCTGCTTGGAGGCAAAGTATAAGTAAAATGAGGTGGTTTACCATTTTCATACAGTACTATTCAATTGAATTACGTCAGGAAGGGATTTCTTACACCCAGCACAAAGAAAAGGAAGTTATGACTCACGGTTTAATATTTCAAACAGCCGAACATAAAGAACAATAATACAGTCCACTAAAGAATATGATCTGATATCAGCCGTTTGTTGCTGGTTAAAAACATCGACAGACAATATTGTCCTCGCAGTTCCCAGTTTCACTTCCTGTTCAGGTCAAACAGAGTTCCTTACAGGAAGTTCCTCTTTTATCATAGTTAAAATAAAATGGGTAAAGTCAAGAGTTATTTATGACGCCCAGAGGACGTTACAGCATCACTCCTCTCCCACAGCCCATGACCCTCTCACCTGTGGGTCCAGCTGCCATGTATCTGTTGCTCATCCCTCCTCCGTTCTGATCATAGTGACCATATTTTGGTCTGAAGTCAGGCGTGCCCTTCTTGTTGGGGGCTTGGTAGATGGCAGCCCCAGCAGGGTGGGACATCTGGGGGACGGTTCGTTCGGGGCTGTCCAGAGTGCGCGGTGGCAGCCAGGTGGGGCCGGACATAGCAGGTTTCTGGGATCAAACGATACATCTGTTGACAATACAAAACGTGCACCGTTTCCCATGCAAACACAGCTGTGTGGTAACCATTGGCAACCGTGGGATGCTTCAGAGTTGGTTTCCTATGGCAACAGGAGGACGCACGTGTTGGAACAATGAGGGCTTCGAGTCGAGGAGGAAAAGAGCTCCAACGCTCGGGAGTTTCCAGCGCGCTCCAACACACGAGCGTGTCTGAGTGCGACTTGGAGGCTAAAACAATCGCACAACAGCTCTGCAGCACGCGCACACACACACACAGGTGCCTCTCCACTACAATAGTGATTGTGCAAAGTGTTTACACGCCCAGAGGTTACATTTCCAAACGAAGCTGGGACAAAAACAGAGGAGGAAGCGGTGATATTTGTGTGTGTACACATGCAAACACCTGGCTCAGAACAATATATGACGACGCTGAACGCCCACAGCTGTGAGGTTAAAGTGCTGACTCGCATCTGAAAAGGCGTCAGGGTTATATAAGAAATGTGCGTTTATAAACAATTAACATAGAGCATTTTATCCTGATGCATGCTCAATAATCCAGGTAGAAAAATCTAAAAAAAACGTTACGTCTGGAAGAAATCTTTCGGATGAAAGATGAAACGTTTCTACATTTTTATGTTTACTGAACCCATCCAGAGGACCTGACTTTACTTTTTTTTTTTTTTTTTAGATAAAGCGTTTTAATTTATTTCACAAATCTAGATGAGAAGGAAGCAGGGATGACCAAATCAACTAGCTCCTAACTGAATGGATTTCTGCTTGATAGATGACTGGCCAGTTGAACACGCACGTTATTTATTTTTCCTGGTCAGCGAACGTGAAGCCACAATCTAACTGGGCTGCAACTGGTGGCATCTAGTTCGTGAACAGCATTTAAGAGGAAGTCTCTGAAATGTTGCTGCAAAACATTTGCATGAGTCGCAACGGCACGTTCTTTTCACTTTAATCTGGAACTTGTCCAAAAACTTATTATTCTCAAAAATATTAAAGTTCATGATCAATAATTTAGGTTAAAAAAAAAATCCAACAAAGTTCCGTCAGGTCATCTGAATGGTTTCTTTATTTGTTGAGACATTTCGTCTTTTATCCAAAGGACTTCATCAGTCCAAGGAGCCACAACAAACTTAGTCCCACAAGCAGCACACTCACATAGTGGTCCAACCAGTTTGATGGTGGAGGTGGCTGCCTCAGAGGAGTCGACGGGGAAGAGGGCGGGCCCCAGAAACCATCTTATCACCAACAAACTGGTTGGTCCATGGAGTGAGTGTGCTGCTTGTGGGACTGAGTTTGTTATTGCTCCTTGGACTGATGAAGCCCTTTGGATGAAGGACGAAACATCTCAACAACAACAAGAAACCGTCCAGATGGCCTGACTGAACTTTGTTGGATATTCTCAAAATAATTACCTGAGGCTTCTCAAACCCGACTGTTTACTTTCTGTAAATTCTGGAGCTCCATGACTGTGTTTTGACACCGAGAGAGGAGCTCTCCTACGACACAAAACATCAGAAGCTACAGCCCTGAATGCCCACATCTAAAAACACAACAACAAAACATAAAACTGGTCCACATTTAGATTTCTTTAGTCCAAATCTGTATTTTCATAAATTAAATCGTAAACATGGGGGCAACAGCCAAGGTGGGTATGAAGTAAAACAAGTTGGAAACAAAATAACATGCACGGTCTTGACAACAGATTTTAAAGCCGTAGTGAAAGTAGGTCAGGATTTTCAAAAGATGTTCGCACACGACGTGGCCACACGGCTCACTGGTCGCATTCAAAAGTCAATGAGGCTGTGACGGAAAAATCAGCTCTTTTCTTTTTGAGTCACCAACTGGTCTCCAACAGCCGCAGCCCAGAGATGCAGTGGTCCCTCACTTATCGCTGGGGTTACGTTCCAGAGACCTCAGTGGTAAGTGAAAAACCATGAAGTAGCAGCATTATACTGTATTTTATTATTTATACAGGTAGTCCTCGACTTACGACGCAGCTCCGTTCTCACGGCGGCGGCGTAAACCGAATTTGATGCAAGTCGGAACATACGTACAAACTGCACCATGTAAATGTACAGTACTGTATTACCAAGTACTTAGCCTATCCTAAGACAGTACCCTACATGATTATCAAAAAACACATACAT
>JARVGS010000001.1:19878094-19889831 GCA_031762315.1 Hypsolebias antenori | reverse complement strand
GCAGCTGTGGAAAAGTAGCTGTTTTATGGACGGCGGTTTTATGACGTAAACGCAATGGTGAATACAGAGGATGGACGAAGGAAAACTGCTTCACCAGCATCCCAGTAGGAAATTAACTCTTTTTTCTCTTCATTATGGCTCCCAAATGTATGTTTTTTTTTTTATAATTATATATGGTACTGTGTTAGGATAGGCTAAGTACTTGGTAATACAGTACTGTACATGTATATGGTGCAATACGTACGTATGCTCTGACTTACGTCAAATTCGGTTTACGCTGCTGCCGTGAGAACGGATCTCCGTCGTAACCCGAGGACTACCTGTATACCGGTATATCAATTCCACTTAGGGGTCCCCTAGTGGCCACGGGGCCCTAAGCAGTCGCTTAGTTTGCTAATGCCTTGGGCCAGCCCTGCTATGGACTACGACATCTTGTGTCATAAGCTCTCAGAAATGGGTTTCTCAGATCACACCACTGGTTGGTTCTCTATCTCTCAGATCGGAGGCAATATGTTCAACATAAGGGTACTTCTTCCAGTTATCTTAACTGTTAACAACGGTGTACCTCAAGGCTCAGTCTTAGGACCCACCCTCTTCTCAATCTACATCAGTAATGTAGGCTTTTATTTGATTGTCTATTGTTGTCTGTACCTCATCTGTGTTCTTTGTTTAAAACAGCTCTCTCTTGTAAATGAGTCCTCGTGACTCAATGAGACTAACCTGTATAAAAGGTCGAATGAAATAAAATTTCTTCATTGCTGTTGTTTTCGAATATTCAAAGAAAAAAACTACAGATTACAGACAAATTTAAATGTGTATTTGTCTAACAAAATGCCCATTCCTTATAACGAATAACCAAAATACTGCCTAACATTTTGCTTTCACCAGCCTGAATAATAAGTTGAGAAGTTGCAGCAGAAGAACGCAGTACCTGATCGTCCTCCTTCTGCGCTTGTACCTTTGGGCTCCACTCCCTCCACCCTTGGTTTGCTCGCGACGCAACTCCTCTTCTTGGGCAGTGGCGGCGCTTGCTCTACCTTCATCTGAAGCGGAGAGTTGAGGCTGGCCGGTTTGGGCCTCACCGCAGGTGGCTTTTTGATACCAGTCGGGAGCTCTGAATAACCACTGGTCTTGTTCAGGGCGCCTTTGGCCTTTCCTTCAGAAGATTCTGAATGCTCTCCATCAGGAGGAGAAAGGAAGATACTTTGCACTGATGGTCGAGAGAGGACATCAGGTCGCTGTCTGACCTCTGGTTTGGTGAGCAACATGTGTTGTTCCTGCTTAGACATTGGAGCTGGAGGGTGTCGTCTACTCTAGTGATCTTTAAACTTCCCAAGGCTTTGAAGGGAAAGCATCAGACTGAGGTTGTCGTTGTCACCTAGTGAGAAAAGAAAGAGAAGCTTAAACCAGTTTGGATATGAAACAACCTTTCACAACAAGGAAATACACTGTAACCATTTTGCAACACTAATCCTGAGTCTGACTTTGAGCTCTGAGCTATAAATCTGCTTAGAAGGAAGAAAATAAACTCCGTCCGGAGTCCACTCCTTCCACTGAGCATATGTTTCCACACGTTGGACAAAAGATCATACCAAATCAGCTGGATTAGGTAGATCTGTACAGGGTTTTTTTTACGTCACTAAAGATAAAGATCTCTGGCAGCAGACACAGTCTTGTTCTGTGGAGTTCCTTTACTTCTGTCTACAACTTTGTCTTGTTTATTTAGTGGCACATAGCAGAACCGTATGATGTCAATCATCCATTTACTATTTTTACTAGCCGTGTCAGCAGCGTCACGCCAAAGACAACAGTAGCAGCAGCTAGTTTTAGCACTCCCAGCGCTTCCATAATCTTTCTGCAGGAATAATCGTGCAATTAGGGCTTTGTCAAATCTGTTTACTGGTAATTTCTCCCCAAATTCCCCTTTTTAATTTTTTTTATTTTCCGAATTTTGTGTCTTATGGTGCAAGTACCTCTCATCACATCATCATCATCATCTCATCATTGACTTGTACTTTGTATCATGGATTAAAAAAAAAAACATGATCTGAATTCTGCATTTATTTTATACAAAATACGTTTGATGTTTTTAAAAATAAAGATGCTCGGGAGTATTTTATGAGAGTAAAGAAACAGTTTTAGTAAAATAAAAGTGCTTCACGTGTAAAAATCACATCAAATTGCATTGTAAGTACAAAAGAAGCGATTCTGTATTTCATTGGTATAATTGAAGACAATGATGATTATGTGTTCTGTTGTTTTTTTCAACAGATGTTTTGATTACGGTAGTCATACAACGACAACGCTCCAGCTAAAACAGGCGTAGTTTAATTTAAATTTTTTTTTACAGTGGAATATTTTTTTCAAGTAATCAGCTATAAAGTTTTTAACAAACTCATACAGTTTCATGAGGACACGCTAGTTGAAGCTAACGTTCGTAAGCCTCTGTTTTCATCCAGCTGATTGTTCGGTCTTCTCTCAGTTTCAATCAATCGTGTGTCGACTAAACTTACTAATTAAAAGAAACTGTTTATGGTTATTTTTGGGGGTTGTTTTTGCTTTAAACTGTCCATCCATCCATTTTCTTTAACTATACACTATTTCTCTTCTGGGCCATGGGGTGCTGTACCCATGTCTAGCAGTCACTGTGCGAGAGGCTGGGGACAACCTGTGCCAAGTCCATCCCAGGGACACAGAGACAAACGAGACCAACAGCCATTCAGTTAAATAGCTGGAAGACGTACCATTATGTTGAACACATTGCCTTCGATGTGAAAGGTAATTAGAAACCCAACCAATAGTACGGTCTGAGAAACCAATGTCTGACATCTTATGTCATAAGCTCTATAATGGTGTTCCTCAAGGCTCTGTGTTAGGTCCCACCCTCTTCAAAAATACTGCAGGTCAGATCATTCCTTATGCATCCTTACATTTCTATGCTGATGACACAGTTGTTTATTGTTGAGTTAAAACAGTTGCTAAGGTTTTCCAGCTTTTACAGTCTGCATTCACCATCATCCATTCAGATTTGTTCCATCTCAAACTGGTGCTAAATGCTGAAGAAACCAAAGGGATGTTGTTTTCAAACAGGAAGTTGATACCAGCAGTCCTTCCTTCCATCTCATCTACAAATGGTGTTCCTATTGAGTTTGTTGATTCTTACAAATACTTGGGAATTTTGGTCAATGTGCATCTCTCTTTTAAGCCTCATGTCAAAAACTTGGTAAAGAAAATGAAAGTAAAGTTGGGTTTCTTTTTCAGAAATAGATTTAGTCTAAATCTGAATGCTAGGAAACAACTAACTTCTACTTTCTGTCTATTGACTACTGTGACATTATTTACATGAATGCTGCTGCAAGCACCTTGAAGATGCTGGATGTTATCTATCATGGTGTGTTAAGATTCACAACTGACTGTAACTATACCCACCACTGCACCCTGTATTCACTGGTTAACTGGATATCATTAACTTCACGCAGACTCTCACACTGGTACATTTTCATTTTCAAATCACTTCTTGGTTTGCTGCCTTTTTATATCTCCTCCTACATGTCACTACATCAGTGCAGCTACAGCGTGCACTTCCAAGATATCATTACCTGCAGCGTCCCCTCAGTCTGGACCGAATTTGGCAAAAGGGCCTTCTCCTACTCCACTTCTGTGTCCTGGAACACCTTGCAAAAACATCTGAAGCTCTCTACTTTGACCTCTCTAAGGGATTTTAAACAACTACCGTTAAGTTAAATACAAAAATCAATGCAGACATGTTCCTGTTGTATCTTACACCATTTTATAATGTAGCATGTTTTCTTTATATTTCTTCTGTTACATACGTTCATTCATTTTATATGCTTTCATATGAATGTTTATCGTGTTATGTACTTCATTTTTGGTTTTTGTCTTGTAAATGAGTCCTTGCGACTCACTGCATGAAAAATTCACTCCTAGGGACAATTTAGAGCTACTAATTAATCTAAAATTAATGTTTTTGGTCTGTGGGAGGAAACTAGTATCTGAAGAAGAGCTAGTCGCCACGAAGAGAACACGCAAGACTCCACGCAGAAAGGCACCAGGCCGGGAGGCGAACCTGCATCCTTCTCGATGGTAGGCAACATCTCTAACCACTGATCCACCCCAATAAAAAAAACTTTGTCTTTAGGGTCAAATTTAAGTCCAGGACTCATGAAACAGACTTTTTTTAAAATGTTTTTATTTTTGCCTCAGCTCTCAGTACTATAAAAAACACTGAGTAAAAAAAAAAATCCACATATTACCAAATTCTGCACAAATTACAGTAAATTACATTTTTAACTTTAAGTTCTGCAGTTCTGTTTGTTTTCTCCGCATCACGCGATTAATTTAAAGCGAAACTGACGGTGCAAGGAATTGTTAGAGACTGTAGATTTAAAATGCCGGCGATCCACTTCAGTCGTGAGCTCGCGCTAGCTGTTAGCTCGCATATCAGGTCTGAATTAAAAGTCTATTCCTCCAAACTAAAGCTTCCTCAAAGAGCCATCCCATCGCTTCAAAATGTCTGAACTGTTGTTGTAAAGTATATTATCTGAGCAGCGAGCGTTAGTCGCTGGTAGGTAAAAAGTTAACCATCTCAACAGGAGTGTGTATTTACGATAACGCTCTTTGTGCTGTTTGAGACAAAGAGGAGCTCGTCTTTCCTTTTCCTTCAGGCGCACTTGACGTGAATACAACAAATGTGCTTCCAACTAATATTTCATCATTGCATCACTCTGACGAAACAAACCTCGATTTACTCTTTCACACATCAGTCTAGATTAGAAACACGATGCAAAGTGAAATCTGAGAGTTTGGGTTGAGCTCCGTGCTGCAGAGTCTCCTCCGCACGTGTTCGTTGGATGTGCGACAGCTGAACCAGGCTCGTCATCCTCCGAGCCACGCAGAATAAACGCTGCAGTGAATTAATTTGTCACGTGACTTCATGCCTTCAGGATTACACACACAGGTCGCCATGAAAAAGGAATTACAGTTTGGGTTAAATTAAGATTAATGGTATATCAAATTCTGAAGAGGCCTGGAAAACGAAATTGTTATTCAAACTAAACTACCTGTAGATAAACTGCAGTTCCTGAAAAAATGCGGTGTGAATGTTTTTTGCAGAAGAACAGCTGAAATTAGCTTAAAAAACATGCTGAAATGCAGCTGAAACGGAAGAACAAGCTTAAATTAGCAGGACAGCAGAAGGAACGTTAGCTTAGGGTTTAAACTTAAAAGAAACGAGTACAGAAATGAGGAAACTAGCTAAATAAAACTGAAATTAGCAGCAAACAAAAAAAACAGTTGAAAAGTAGCTGAAAAGGCATAATGAAGCTTAAACTACAACAAGGAAGTGGAAAGTGCTGAAATTAGCTAAAAATATGGAATTAGCTAAAAAAAAAAGTCTGAATTTAGCATAAAACAGCTAAATAGTAGTGGAAATAGCAGAAAAAAGAAGAAAGGAGCATAGCAAGCTGAAATTAGCAGAAAGAAGTTAATGAGGCTGAAAGTAGCAGAAATTACCAAGAGATGAAATGATCTTAAAATGCTAAAAAAAAAAAAAAAAAGGGGTAGCTGAAAAGGTAGAACAAGCTTAAATTAGCAGAAGAAAGCAAAAAGAACAGGTTTGTTGAAAAAAGCAGAAATGAGCACACTATCAGAAAAAAGCTGAAATTAGCCAAAAAGATGGCTGAAAAGTAGCTAACAAAGCAGAAAGAAGCTTAAATTATCAAACGGAAGTGGAGAGAGCACTTTTTTTGGGTTGAATTAGGCTGAAAAAAGTTTAAATGAGTGCAAAAAATGTGTAAATAGCTGAAAATGCTAAAATAAGCATAAACAGAGCTAAATAGTAGCTGAAATAGCAGAAAAAGCTGAAAATAGCAGAAATAAGCTGAAAAGAGCATAACAAGCAGAAATTTGCAGAAGAAGTACAAAAAAGTTGTCGTTAGCAGAAAGAATCTGAAAGGAGCACAAAACAGCTGAAAGTAGCTAAAAAAAAAAGGTTAAATTTGTATAAGGAAGCTGAAAGAAGCTGAAGCAGAACAAAATGTGAAAGGAGCAGTAAAAGGTTGTAAATACATCTAAAAAGATGAAGGATGTAAAATGAACTCAATTCATTTTCTATGAGGAAAAAGTGGCAGAAAAGGTTGAATATTTCAAAAAGCTAAAGTTGCACCAATACAAAAAGTCATAGCAGGATTGTCCTGAAAGAGATGAACGTTTTGATTTATGACTTGTTGAAACAAAGATTGTGGAACGAGAAAGATGCTGAAGAACAAACGGAAGAAAAATGGATCACAGTAGAGTGAATGATTCATAAAGATTCAGACAACAAAACTTTCTGAAGCCTCAACAGAAACAGATCATGAGAACTAAAGTCAGGTGACTGCAATAATTCAGAATGAAACAACTTCATGATAATTTAACAAACAGCTTGATTGACTTGTAGATTCATGCTGGAGCTGAAGATGATTGGATAATCCACTGAGATTTGTCTCAGCTTGTCTGAACTTTTAATTACACAGAAAATAATTAGCATCTTATTTTCAGCTCACGATGCTTCGAGGTGTCGGCCGGCAAAGTTGTTTGTGAGAATCCTAAAAAGGGGGTTGACCACAAAATTATTATTTTTTTTTATCAGAAAGAAAAGAGGCCGACATTTGATTAGTCTCTGAAAATAATGGCTGGTCTGTTTGGTTTATTTCATGGTTCCAAACATTTCATGAAAACAAAAATGCCCAGAACTTCCAGAGTAAATCCTGAAATTCCAGGAGATATTTTCAGTCCCAAGAAACACTCAGAACTAAGCGTGTTAGGCGGCAAGCAAAGGATTTACTGCAGCAGTGAGTGACATGAATGTTTTGAATTATGAAAGGCGTTACAAATAATAATCATAATAATTAATTATAATATAGTATCATAAATTAAAAATCCACCAGTCAGTGAGGACACAGTAGAACCAGAACATGGACTCAACGATACTAGAATACAGCGTTAATTCAAGAACACGTTAAGATCTCAGATTATCTTTTAATCAGTAGTAGTCCCTCGCTACTTTGCGTTTCAACTTTTGCGGTTTTTCAACGATTGTCAGCTTTAGTATTACGCGTTTGGGACGGTACAGGATAAAAAGTTAATGAAATAAAATACTTGGGACAGGCGCAGCCATTTTGTAGTTTTCTTTCAATAGCCTATACAGTACTGTATCACTAGTCCAAAAGAACTACACTACCCAGAAGCCAACAGTGCTTCCAGCCGCTGCTTTCTGCTGAAATGGAGGGAAAGTTTTGATCTGATTCGAATCTGACTAAAATGTTCAGTCCTTATAGTGACTTTGGCGCCCAGTGGATGCAGAGAGCCGATCAGAACTGGACCAGGACTACTTCCAGCCTTATCTTCAATCTAAGCGCTGCTTTCCGGCCAATGAGGCCTCGAGTGTGGAGGCGTTACTTGGAGGTCCGGTGTTTTCTTTGGAGCTCACCAGGACTTTTTTCATCCGGCTCCCTCTGGATTATTTGGACTCAATTGAGACCATTGTGTGGTTTTATGCTGGCTATCCAAAGGTCTAGCTCTCTTTAAAAGCATCTGGTGCTCAATGGCTGCAGAGAGCCAATCAGAACCAGACCAAGGCTGGTTAGTACTATATAACATTTTGCAGTATTGTACAGTATATACATATATTGTTAAAATGACGTAGGTTTAACAGTTTAGAACATTGAAAGAGTGTGTGAAGGTTTATAAAAGACTTTAAAATAAATATAACGTCGCTACTTGGTGGTTTTTCACTTAATGCACGGGAGGTGTCTGGAACATAACCCCCACGATAAACGAGGGGCTACTGTAGATAAGAGTTCAAGTTTCCTGAGTTTTCTCTGCCTGGAAAATGTGAAAATTATTTTCCAGCTTTTTTTCAGATTCCCAGAGTCGCCGCCGGATGAACAAAAATGGAGTGGTGGTTTTAAAACAACAACAGGAATATTTCCACACAACATGAAAATAGCCAAGGTAATTCCTATTTTCAAAAATGGTGAGGAACATGTGTTTAACAATTACAGACCAATATCCTTGTTGCCACAGTTTTTCAAGATTTTACAGAAGTTATTTGTGATTAGACTGGATCAATTTATCGATAAACAGAATATATTAAGTAACAGTCAATATGGGATTAAACCTAAAAATTCTACATCAATGGATCTCATGGAATTAATAGAACAAATAACAACTACTGTTGATAAAAAAAAAAGTATTGTGTTAGTATTTATGTTGATTTAAAGAAAGTCTTTGATACTATTAACCATGGTATTCTTCTTGAAAAGCTAAATTAATATGGTATTAGAGGGCTAGTATTACAGTGGTTATCTAGTTATTTAGAAGAAAGGAAACAGTTTGTTCAAATAAATGATATAAGTTCTGAACTTTGTAACATCACATGTGGAGTGCCTCAAGGTTCTGTACTTGGACCTAAGTTATTTATTTTATATATAAATGACCTAGTTAATGTGTCAGGACAGTTTAGATGTATTTTATTTGCAGATGATGCTACATTTCTTTGTTCGGGTAAAGATACAGAACAAATGTTGGAGATGGCACCGACAGTATTTGTGAAAATACAAAATTGGTTTCAACTTAATTATCATTAAATTTGGATAAAACCAGTTACATGATATTCAGTAACAGTAAGAGAAATGTCGATGCTCCATTTAGAGTCGATGGTGATGAGATTTGTAGTCAGTGAGGTGAAGTTTCTGGGTGTCATCATTGATGAAAATCTGACATGGAAACCTTACATAAATAATTTAAGAACAAAAATACAGTAGCTAAATCTATAGCAGTACTGTACAAAGTAAGGGAGTTACTCAATGATAAAGCACTGTTTATGTTGTATAATGCAATAATTGTCCCACACTTAATTTACTGTACTGAAGTCTGGGGTAAAGCATGCAAAACAATTACAAATCCTAGTTTTATTTTACAGAAAAGAGCTGTAAGAATTATCACTAGAAAAGATTATAGCATCCATCAAATACAATACATTGTTTGACCAACTGAAGATATTGAAATTCTATGACTTGGTTGATTATAATATTTTACTGTTTAAACATAGAAAGATTGTTTGTGACTAGATTACATTTCTTGACAAACAAAATATTTTGAGTAATACAGTAGTCAGTATGGTTTTAAATCAAATAGTTCTACATCCTTGGCTCTGATGGAATTGATGGAACAAGTTACAACAGCAATTGGTTAAAAAAACATTGTACTGTACAAGTATATTTATGGATTTAAAGAAGGCATTCGATATTATTGATCACACTTACTTAATCGCTAAATTGATTCAATATGGTATCAGAGGTCCTGCATTGCAGAGAGATAGAAAACAGTTTGTACAGATGGATGATGTACATTCTAATTTACGTAGAACTTCATGTGGAGTACCACAAGTTTCATTACTTGGACCCAAGTTGTTTATTTTATATGTAAATGATCTTGTTGAGGTGTCTGATATCCTTAAATGTATTTTGTTTGCTGATGATACCACTTTTTTTTTGCTTGGGTGAAGACTTGGAACGGATGTTTATATTGATAAAGATGGAGTTTAAAAAAATACAAAATTGGTTTAATCTAAATAAGTTGTCATTGAATATTGATAAAACCAAATTTATGATATTTAGTAAAAAAAAAAAACTGGATTTTTCTTTTGAAGTGGATGGTATTGAAAAATGTAGAGTAAATGAGGTTAAGTTTCTGGGTGTAATTATTGATGACAGACTATCATGGAAACAGCATATAAATGTTGTAAAAACTAAAATATCTAAGTCAATTGCAGTATTGTACGGAGTAAGGGACGTATTAAATAATAATGCTTTGTACTTGCTTTATAATACGATTATAGTTCTGCATTTAACTTATTGTGTAAATGTTTGGGGTACAGCATGTAGGACAACAACTAACCTATTTTTATTTTTAAAAAAAAGCTGTAAGAATTATAATGAGGAAATATTATTGTCATCCTTCTGGTACTTTGTCAGTTGAAATTACTTAAGTTTTATGATTTGGCTGACTATAATATTCTTTTACTTATGTATAAGGCTCTGACTTTTTTTAGTAAAACCGGAGTATTTCTGCTGCGGTTCGGCCCTCTGGGGTCACGACAACAGCCCTCATTGTCTCTGAAATTGAAGGCTTGTCTCAGAGTGGAGATTTTCAGAGGGAAATGTAGGATTTACATATAGGATATGTCCTGTATTCAACATCTATGATCAAACCATTGTTGAAACTTTGCTGACCCTGTAATGATTTTTGCATATGACAAATAAACCTAACCTGAACCAACAACATCCTGATGCTGACACTGCATGCAACTGGGCCCAGCTGGGGTTGCCAGATAAACAAAAATGGTTTTTTTAACCCCTCCTTTTTTGTGTACATGTTCACCAAACACAACACACATAACACACATCTAATCTTACAACACGCTCACTAGCACAGAGGACAGTTTGGGTCAAAATACAATCATTTTAAAGCAACAGTACAACAGGTCATCAATTATTATCTGGCAACCTGCCAGCATTTCCAATCCTGCTCTTTTTTTGTCTATTTGCGCCTTTAAGAGAGACTGAGACATTAAGTGAGAGACTGTTGTGTTTTTGTGTTTACGGAAACATGGCTTAACAACAACGTTCCAGACCATGCTATTCGACTCGAGCGGATGACATGCTATCGAGTGGACAGAGCTCTTGTTGAGGGAGGTAAGACCCGCAGCGGGGGGCTCTGTGTTTATATCATTAATGCCTGGTGTCTTGAGGCTGCTGTGGTCTACAAACACTGCTCACCTTTAGTGGAGTTTATGGTTATTAAAGGCCGACCATTCTATTTACAGAGGGAATTTACAGCTGTTATAATTGTTACTGTTTGTATACCTTCAAGCTCCAGCAACAAAAATAGAAGTGAGACACCAAATGAACTGTATCTGTACATCAGTGAGCAGCAGACAGCCCACCCTGATGCTTTTCTCATATTGGCTGACGATTTTAACCATGCAGATCTAAGGAGTGTGTTTCCAAAGACATACAAACACATAAACTTTCCAACAAGAGGAAACAGTACACTGGACCAAGTTTACACCACCATGAAAGCCTCCCCAACATTGGCGCCTCTGATCACATCAGTGTTATGCTAATGCCAGCATACAGGCCACTGGTTAAAATCACCAAACCAGTCTGCAAACCATTACGAATGTGACCAGAGGGTCTTCAGAAGCACTTCAGGACTGTTTCAACACCACCAGTTGGAATATGTTCAAAGAAGCTGCTACCAAAAACAGCACCACATGTCTTCAAGAGTACTCAGATACTGTATGATCATACAGAGATTTTTTCCAAGATGGCGCCGGTGTGTAGGGCTTGCCGTCCCTCGCTCTCTGCTTTTCTACTATTTTTGTTATTTTTACAATGCTTTGTGCAGTGTACTGAATCATATTTGCAGTGTGATCGTCGGGCACTTTTGGAGCTTCGTACATTTCTTGAAATGCCTGCTTTGAGATGAACGTCTTTGAGCTTGGACATTCTCCTCCAGTTCTGTGCGCTCTCATCTACCACCCTCCTCGATCCAAGGACTTCATAAGTAAATTATCTGACTTTTTGGCTGATATTACACCGAGATACACTCACTTATTGATTATTGGAGACTTTAATATCCATGTGTGTTGTCAGGAGAAGCCCTTAGTGAA
>JARVGS010000001.1:19845007-19856867 GCA_031762315.1 Hypsolebias antenori | reverse complement strand
TGCCGTTTCGGCCGATGACGTCACGGGCGGGGGGGGCCGGATACGTGAAACGCCGGTTACCGGGAACGCCGGATACCAGGGGTCACCTGTATGTATACATACATACAGTTTGAGAACTACTGATGTAAATGACCCTAAAAGATTCTGGAAATCTATCAGATCACTTTCTGGCAGCTCCCATTCATCGGCCCTGCCACCACAATTACTTTTTAATAACTCTGTTCCTGTGTCACCTGTCGAGCACGAGATTCTAAATAGTTTCAGTAGATGTTTTGTTGCCTCTAGCTCCTTTTTTCCACAGTTACTGGTGGAAAACCACTTACTTTTCATTTTACATGCTTCTATAGGATTGTTTTATTGTTGTGTGTACCTCATCTGTGGTTTGGGTTTAAAGCAGATCTGTGTGAGAAAGTCTACTCTGTGATTCAGCAGCTTTTTAATTAATTTTCAGTGCTATCATTAATTAATTAATTTATTTCCATTACATTAATGTCATTGATTTTTTTTTTTGTTAAGCACTTTGATCTCTTTTAAATGTGCTTTATAAATAAAAGTTGTCTTGACTTTAAAAAAATAACCTTTAGCAGCAGGAACTCTCAGTAGTGGTTTACTGAAGGACCTCATTAGTCTGTCATATGGTTGTGGAGTAATTGTGGCCCACTCTTTTATCCAACACTTCTTCAGTTCATTGAGATTTTCAAACATGTGTTTCTGCTCAGCTCTCTGGAGGTCCTGCCACAACATTTCAATGAGGCGGGGGTCTGGAATTTGACGGGGCTGTTGCAACGTCTTAGTTTTGTTTTTCAGTCATTCTGTTGTAGATTAGCTGCTGTGTTTGGTATCATTGTCCTGTTTTATGGCTCGGTTTGGTCCACATTTCAGCTGTTGGACAGATGATCTCACGTCTGACTCTAGAACACTTTGGTCTACAGAGGAGTTCATGCGGACTCAGAGACTTTAAGGTGTCCTAAAACAAGAACAAATTATCGTCTCTCCACCACGGTGCTTGACAGTTGTTGTAAAGCATCTGTGCTGATGTGTTGTTTAGTTTTCTCCAAGCATGGTGCTGTGCATTATGGGTAAACATCTCGTTTTTGGTCTCATTTTCTTCCAGAAGTCATTCATTCATTCAGAGACAACTTGACAAACTAAACTCAATCTGCCTCGTTCTTTTTTTTTGGAGAGACGTTGTCTCAGAACGAGCCAAACTTCAGTGTTTTGTCATGAACTTTGATGTTTGACCTTTGAACTGAGGCCTGTAGAGTCTGAGGTGGAGCTCTTGAAATCTTTGGGGTCATTTCTTTTGGCATCGCACAGACTGACCTTGGGGTGAATTTGATGGGACGTCCACTCCTGAGAAGATAGATGGCTGATTTAAAAGTTTCACCTCTGAATAATAGTTTTTGGAAATGACATTTGACCCTTTCTAGATTAATGGGCAGCAGCAATTGTGTCTGTCTTTCCACCTTGACATGGTGTTAACACACACCTGTCTGCTGCAGAGCAGCAAACTGATGAAACTCCTGCTGTTCTGGAGATGATCACACTGAAGATGAGCGAATAGCTCCTGGCTGTGAATGTTCCTTTAAAATCTTATAGAAGCAACAAGGATGAACTTAGTTGTTTTTATTTTGGCTTCATTTCTGTTCTGTAGGTAACAGCGTCGTTAAATCTGTTGTGTGTTTTTCTTCACTTGAGGTTAACTTTGAATAATTTGGTCACATCATTTTCATTTCATCCTGCTACATAAAACACTAGGACTGAAAGAGAGTTGACTTTATTTATTTATTTATTTGGTCTTATCAACTGAGAGATATAATGTTAGTAATATTCCTGTGTTCATTTGTTTTCTTTCTTCGCCAACTTCTTGTTATTTATCTCGGCCTCTCTGGGCCAGGTTGCGTCTTGGAGGATGAGGCCTACATTCCCACCTACTTGGAGGCCTTCCCTCCGCTGCCGGAGAAGGGGGCTCCGGGGGAAAAGACCGGAGAACCCGCTTCGGCTTGGGGGAGCAAGATCAGGCCCATCAAAGCCTCCGTTATCACCCAGGTAAGTAGAGTCGCTGTAGTATCCCCATGGAAAGACTTGAACGCTTCAAGACTGAAACATCTCATGAGTTTCTTGCTCAGGTGTTCCATGTGCCCCTGGAGGAGCGGCGCTACAAGGACAACAGCCAGTTTGGTGAGGGAGAGGAGGCCAAGGTGTGCCTGGACATCATGCAGAGAACCGGAGCGCACATCGAGCTGTCGCTGGCGAAGGACCAGGGCCTGTCCATCATGGTTACTGGGAAACTGGACTCGGTTATGAAGGCTCGCAAGGAAATCGTAGCTCGCCTGCAGACACAGGTAAACTAATCCGTACGCTTGTCTGCATATTCAACAGTGTGAGGCTTTGGAGAAACAAAAGGTTCAAGTATTCAAGATGGTCCAAGCAGCTTTTTTTACCAGTTTGTTTTTAGCTGTTCTTAATAAACGACACTTGTAATAAATAAGTGCACGCTATAGACCAGAGAGATCGAATTCTGGCATTCAGGGGCCGCAGTTGTGCATGTTTTAGATCTTCTTCAGCTTAAATAAATGATTTAAACAAATCCACAGACATCCACGTTATAAAAATAACAGAAAACTTAAAGAAGTTGATTTACATCTGTTTAATAACATAAACATTTATTATAATTTTAGACTAAATTTTTTTTCTCCCGTGGGCTTGACTCAGCTTTAACACTCACCAACACAGCGCAGGTTCTTTTCCCCTTGAGTATGACGATTTTTACGATGTGACGTACTTTGAATTTTAAGTTGGAAGACAAAACGGTGCAGCTGGACAGAAAGGGTTAATCCTTCACGAAGCTCCTTCAGCCGGAGGAGGAATGTGGGCATGGCAGAGAGCCGCAGGTGGCAGAGAGCAGAGATCATGACAGACGGAGCACCTCCCCGCACCTAATGATTTAGCAGGTGCTAAATCATTTAAAATAATTTATTTTCAATAATCCATGGCGCTCGTGTGTCTCACCCATCAATCAGCCAGCTGTGTCATGTCCAGTCTTACTTGGAAAAACCACGAAAGAGAGAGTCCACAAAACTTGAACCTTGAAGTAGCGAGGGACTACTGTAAATGTAATTTAGAAGTTTTAAACAACTGTATTTTCCACCGTACAAGTCGCTCTGGCATATAAGTTGCATCAGTCCAAAAACGTCTAATAAAGTGGAAAAATAAAAACATAAATATGTCGCTTCGCCGTATAAATTGCATTTATTACACGTCACCACTGACCCCCGGAAACGTGGGCCGTTGTTGTGCCAAAAATCGATTGGCTGCTAAATGGCGGCCGCGGGAGCGTGCACAGGAGGACTTTAACAAGAATTCAACAAGATTAACACTTAAAAACAATTATTTGTTTGCTCGACATTATAGCAAAGGTGTGTCTCAGTTGAACTTTTCCTTAGTAAATGCACTTTAATGGCCAAAACAGCTGCATTTTGCCTGGACACTGGTGTTCCTCCTCGCTCCGGCGGCGGAGCGGGGACGAAGGCTCTGGCCGCGAGCTTTGGAGCCTTCGTCCGCCCGCACCTCGCTGCTTCCCGGGGTCGCGGAGTATGCACTTTGCTGCACCTTTCCTCCCGGCTTGGGCGACGGAGGAAGGCTGTAGAGCTTGCAGCCAGAGCCGCAACAGACGGCTGGATGGATGGATGGATTGATGGATGGATTGATGGGTGGCTCACTGCTGTGGAGGAAATGCGCCTGGTGGGAGCCAGCCAGACACGAGGCTAATGTTCCCCGCGAGGGGGGATCCTCCGCTGCCATGCGGCTGTCCCTTCTGCCGGGTTCAATCCCTCGGACAGACTGCACGGACCTCACTTTTGTGCTGCATGTTTATTACCCGCAGTTTGTAATCTGCGAAATAGCATTTTCTGTTTGGAGGCATTTTTCTTCTGTTAAGTTTTTCTCAGTTGTCTCTAAGTGAACGTTTGTTTGTGTGTGTGTGTGTGTGTGTGTGTGTGTGTGTGTGTGTGTGTTAGTGTTGTAGTACTCGAGATCGGTCTTTGTCTTGAGACTTGTCTGAAGACCACTTTTTGACGGTCTTGGTCTTGAGTCAGACTCGACCGCTCTTGGTCTCGGACATCGAGGACTCGGGATTTTATTTCAAGACCTGTCAAGACAACAACTGTGAAAATATCATTAAATTGCCAGAATATTGTCCAGTTTATTTGTTAACATCTTTGTTTTTATTGGATGCAAAACGCACTGATTCATATCACTCGATAACGTGACTCATTGCTAAATGCATGTTTTTGTACCGCTGTCACACCCACCCCCTTTCATTCGCACATGGTTCTGTACCACCAGAACAATACAGACAACAGAACGTAACGTCGCAAACAGTCGCAACCAGGAGTGAAAGTAAGCCGGTACGGATACTCTGTGAGAAGTTTGAGCTCCACGACTTGAGGTCTTGGTCTCGCCCTCCCTTGGTCTTGGTCTTGACTTGGTCTTGAACCCCAAAAGTCTTGGTCTTGTCTCGGTACACTCTGGTCTTGGTCTTCGTTACAACCTCCTCGAACAACAAAGGTTAATTTCTGGCACTAGGTGCAACACAAACAACTAACAGTTGATGTCAGTAAAAGCACCGTTTTCTTTTACAATTTAGGAAAGAAATATCAAACACCAGGGCAAAATAATAAACAAAACACCCCCTTTCAACTATAAAAATAAAATACCACTAGCTAGACGTAAACTTAAAAGTACAAAGGCTGAGCTCCCTAGCTATCCACAAACCAGGAGAAAAAAGGTTTAGAACAAAAATGGCAGAGAACCCCTACCAGCTTCCACTGTGAAAACAAAGCACTTTCCATTCCAGCTGTTCAATCAAGAATTGCTCACGCAGTACTAATACAACAACATGCCCAAAAGTGTGCACAACACAGACAAGATCATTGTAGATCAAGGCCTGCCGCCTCTGAGATGAAGCTTTTTATGGAGTGATTGATGAGCTGCAACACAGCTCACCTGTGGCAGGCAGGTAGCTCTGAAACACAAGAAGAAGAAGCTCTCATGAAGAGAGCCTCTAGAGGTCAGTGACCGTTACAGTCTTGACTTGGTCTCAGGTTAGGTGGTCTTGACTACATAGTGTGGGGGGGTGGTGCAGGGTAGTCGAACAACATATAAAAGCCTAGAGGACCCTCTAGTGGCTGCAACTGGTAATGTTTACTGGTTCATGTCTATGAACGAACATTTCAAGCGTCAGTCAAAAATTGCGTTGTGAATATGGAAACAAACGTATATTAGTCACTTAGGTGTATAAGTTGCAATACTTGGAAATTTATGCAAAAAGGTGCAACTTATATGCTGGAAAATACGGTACTTAAAAGTTGTATTTATTTACAGCATTCTGCGATAACGTTGCATATATGCAACTTCAAAGTGCTTATTTTATTCCACTCACCAAATGTTTTTATCTTTCTTAAAATTCTTGCTGGGACAAGAAGAAATTAAAGTTAAAAAGGTCATTTTTTTAATGCATCTTTATTCTGCTAAAATGTATCTATGCACATTCTTACAGTGGTAATTTCTTTAAATATCTTCAATAGATAAAGGTGTCTGAAGGTTGCCATGGCTTTGTGTTTACAGACAAGTTAACGTTCTCAATTCAGATGTTCAATCATCAGTGATGTAATAGGGATAGAAAGGGCATCACTTTTCTCAAATGTCTCCCATGATTGTGAAATTTTGAAGCCAACTCGACCTAGAGGTGTTTAGAGAGCTGCTTTTTGAAAAACTCTGCACAGTAAGGTCGGCTAAGGACAAAAAGTTGAGCTAAAAAATGGACCGTCAGCTCCCAGAGGCGCCTCTCAAGGCTTCAAACACGCCGAGCTCTGCTTCAGCTGATGCGCTGGTTCAGCTGAGCTGCAGTTCTTCATACGACGTCGCAGAAAAACAGAACCCTCTTTGAACGGATGGTTGATTATTATGGCGTCTGGCATGATTCGGACGCCATATGTTTCCCCCGTGGAGAGGCGCTAACTCACATTTTCCCTCCTTCCTCCTCCAGGCGTCTGCTACGGTCGCCATCCCCAAAGAGCACCATCGTTTTGTCATCGGCAAGAACGGTGAGAAGCTGCAGGAGCTGGAGCTGAAGACCGCCACCAAGATCGCTATTCCACGACCCGACGACCCAAGCGCCAATATCCGCATCACCGGCACCAAGGAGGGCATCGAGAAGGCTCGCCACGAAATCCTTCTGATTTCGGCTGAACAGGTTCACAAAACAAATTCTCTCAGGGTTTAAAAAAAAATAATAATCTGGATGGGTTTTAATGAAACTGTCAAGAAGTATGGCCGCCAAAACAATGGCTAAAACTGTCAGTTTTACAGATACCGGTACTGAGTTAAAATTTGAAGTAGTAGTAGCTGAGAGTCCTCGAGCGCAGACACATCCCTCAAGACCTCGCGCTAAAGTGTGAAAGTTATTTTGAAGAATTGAACAAACGTTCATTTATCAACAAGAGTTGATCTTAAACTAAACTTTGGCATCACAGACGGCAGCGGGTAATTCAAGACGAGTGGTAAAAGTTTGAAACGTTACAATTTGAGAACTGATCTTCTTAATGCACATCAGTTTTTGTGAACCAGCTGACTGTGCTTTAAGACATCAACTAAAACTGCTGCAGCTGTTTGAGCCGTTCATCAGTCGTTTTGTTTATTCTTACCAAATTCAAATCATTGCTTACTACTTAAAAACAGTTAAACTGGGTTGATTTGCACTCATTAAAAAAAAACTCTATGTAGGAGAAGCTAATCGGCTTCTTTGCAGATGCACGGCTCAACACAGGAGCGCCAGATCTTCAGGACAAGACACAGCGGTTCATCAAGGAAAGGGGACCCTTATTTGAGGACCAAAATGTTCACATTTTAGACCGATGGTTTGAGAGGGGAGTGAAGGAAGCCATTTATGTGAAACGAGAGAAACCATCTTTAAACAGAGGAGGTGGGCTCAGATTTCAACTTTCAAAAACCTGTGATGCAGCTTTAGGACTGGTACCCAGTCATTTTCACTCTTATCAAGACCTTCATCTGTGAGTCAGACTAACAAAGACCCTAATGAACCCCTGTTGTGAGGAGTGAAAGGGCAATCTGCATGTGTATCTAGCAGTGGTGCGGTCTACATTTTTTTAGTGGGTATACTGCGGTAAAGTTAGTTTTATGTTGGACATCGTTGAAGCCACGGAGCGTGAATGTCCAATGTCCAACGTAAAATGTAACGTTACTGCGGTCGGTCTGTATACTGCACTTAGAAACCCAAGTACACAGTGTAATCGTCAATTTATTTTAGTTTTTAAGCATATTGAACATTTCCAAATTTCTCTGATGCTTATGTTTGAATAAATGTACAACAAACTTTGTTATAGAATGTATAAAACAGTATCAAAGCAAAACATGTTCAAGTATGAAGTACAGAAGTATTAATTTCACAATAATTTGCTGGATAAATGAATGTAATAAACAAGCGCTGCATACAGATGTATTGTTACGGAAGCGTTTAGCTGCTGTTTAACGTATCAGTGACACTTGCCTAATTTAGATGTCATGTATCAGTGTGTACTTTTAAGTGGGAATACTGAAATTCTTCAACTTTTCTAGTGGGTATAGTCCGTATACACACGTATCATGTAGACTGCACCACTGGTATGTAGCTGACCTCAGCTTTATAACTCGAACCTCACAATCTCTGTTCTTTGAATTGAGAAAGCTCCTCGGATGAGAAGCGAAACGTCTTCAGATACAAAATACAGTCCAGTTATTTTTTGACTTGAACTTTTATTTATTTATTTACCACGTCCTGGATGACTGAGAATCTTCACCAGCACTGATGTTGATTGTTTTAGAAACTAAAACTTGAAGTATTTCTGAAGGGAATCTTTGAGTTGTATTTTTTTTTTCTCACTATGAAAGTTAAAATGAATGAAATTCATTTAAAGGACTGACGGCATCTGATGCTAAATACAGTTTTATCTAATTCAGTCTCACTTCAACTCTTCAAACATATTTGACTCGGTTTTGAACACTTTTATTGACTGGTATTATAACTCAGCCCTGAACTGACCAGTTAACATTTCCAATTAAATGACAAAATTATCAATAACGGTAAAAAAGACTTTGTATATTTTGAGCAGCTCATGTGTTTGCTGACTCCCTCTTTCCCCTCCTCTTCCTCCTCGGCAGGACAAGCGAGCGGTGGAGCGCCTCTCCCTGGAGAAGGCCTTCCATCCCTTCATCGCCGGAGCCCACAACAGGCTGGTGCAGGAGCTCAGCCAGGAGACGGGCGCTCGCATCAGCATCCCCCCGCCCAGCCTGCCGAAGGACGAGATCGTCATCACCGGAGAGAAGGAAGCCGTCGCTCTGGCGGTCAGCCGCATCCGGGCCATCTACGAAGACAAGGTGAGCGTCGAAACGAGGGATTCTCTGGTGTCGACGTTGGTCCTTCCATTTTGTTTTTTTTGTGCTTCACTTGTTCTTTTTGTAATCAAGTTTTCAGAGGCATTTTTTTTAACTTAAAAAAAATCATAAATCTTTCTTTTTGCAAACTAGAGCAACTGAATTTCCTGTGAAAATGCAGTGTGACTGCTCATTGCTGAAGAACTTGCTGGAAAAACAGCTAAAATTAGCTGAAAACATGGTGAAATGTAGCTGAAACGGAAGCTGAAACGGCAGAACCAGCCCAAGTTAGCAGAAGGATGCAGAACGAACACACATTTGCTGAAATAGGTTTAAATCAGCAGAAATGACCACAAATTTGAGGAAATTAGCTAAAAAGCTGAAATTAGCAGAAAAGTAGCTGAAAAGGCAGAAAGAAGCTGAAACTACCAGAAGGAGGTGGAATGAGCTGAAATGAGCCAAAAAAAATGTAGAATTAACTGAAAAAGGAAAATTTAGCACCAAAACAGCTGAATATAGTAGCTAAAATAAAGTTCAAAATATCAGAAAAAGCAGAAAGGAGCACAACAAGCTAAAATTAGCAGAAAGTACTTAACTGGGGTGAAAGTAACAGAAATTACCATGAAAAACTTGAATTTATTTAAAGCAGCTGAAATTAGCTAAAAAAAAAAAAGTAGCTGAAAAGGTAGAACAGCTTAACTTGGTAGAAGGAAGCAGAAAGAACATGTTTGCCCAATTTGGCTGAAAGGAGTAGAAATGAGCACAAAACTGTGGAAATTATCTGAAAAAAAAGCTCAAACAAACAAAAGAACAGCTGAAAAGTAGCTAAAAAAAGCAGAAAGAAGCTTAAGCTACCAGAAAGAAGTGGAAAGAGCACATTTTTGCTGAATTAGGCTGAAAAAAGTTGAAATGAGCGCAAAAAATGTATAATTAGCTGAAAATGCTAAAATTAGCAAAATAACAGTTAATTTTGAGTTGAAATAGCAGAAAAGGCTGAAACTTGCAGAAATAAGTGAAAAGGAGCATAACAAGCTGAAATTAACAGAAAGAAGTTAGCGGAGGCACAAAATGTTGTAGTTAGCAGAAAGTATCTGAAAGGAACACAAAACAGCTGAAAATAGCTGAAAGAAGCTGAAGCAGAACAAAATGTGAAAGGAGCAGTAAAGTGTTGTAAACAGATCTAAAGATTTGAAGGAGGTAAAATGAGCTCAATTCATTTAATATGAGAAAAAATATGTCAGAAAAGTCTAAATATTCCAAAAAGCTAAAGTTGCACCACTAAAAGTCACATCAGGCTCGTCCTGAAAGGGCTGAACATTTTGGTTTATGATTTTTTGAAGTGGCTGAAAACTGCGGGACGAGGATCTCACTGAAAACCGTACGGAAGATAAATAGATCACAACAGTGTGAATGCTTCATAAAAACAAGAAAAGGTTTTCCCGACCATTTCTGACGTTCAGCCGTCTCTCAGTGCCCGCTGTGAACGCTCAGTTACCGTAAGCTTCGGGCCTTCAGGTGTAACTCTCTGGGTTTTTCTCGTCTCACTTTTCACTTGTTTGCTTTGTCCCTTGAAGCTCCTCTATAAAATAAATCTGTTTTTACTGCGAGCCAAACCTCATTACCTGATGAGACTGAACGAAAGGCATCAGACGGATGTTTCATCATGGACAGAAAGTGTGTGTGTGTGTGTGTGTGTGTCCTCGATGAGCTCCTATGATTGGCAAGATGGAGACGACGCCGAGAGAAAATTGGATTTCAGAGAACAACAGCAGGATGTGAATACTAATGTTGTTTAGAGCACGAGAGGCAACAACAAACGTCTTCCCTCCTTAGTTTCCCTCCTTTCATCTCTTCCCCTCTCAAGTCCTTCGCTTCTCACCTTGTTTCTGCAGAAGAGGAAGACCACGACCATCTCGGTGGAGGTGAAGAAGTCCCAGCACAAGTACATCATCGGTCCGAAGGGCAACACCCTGCAGGAGATCCTGGAGGCCACCGGGGTGTCGGTGGAGATGCCTCCGCTGGACTCGGCCTCGGAAACCATCATCCTGAGGGGGGAGCCCGACAAACTGGGGCCTGCGCTCACGCAGGTCTACGCCAAGGTGAGGAGGACCAGACCGAGGTGTTAAATGTGTTTTTGTCTTCAGGATTGTTATTGTTCCTTTGTCACACGTGAAGGGAACCATGCATCCACAGTCACTGGTGGTCTTCAGACCCTGTTCCAATGTTTATTTTTTATTAGATGCAAATTATTATTAGTCACCTGGTAAAATAAAGGTCAAATAAACAAATAAAAACTGGAGAAACTGCATTTCCTGAGAAAATACAGTGTGACTGCTTATTGTAGAAAAACTTGCTGAAATTAACAAAAAAGTAATAATGAATCATGCTGAGCTGTAGCTGAAATGAAAGAGCAAACCTAAATCTAAATTAGCAGAATAAAGCAAAAATAACATGTATCTGCTTAATTGGGTTTAAATAAGCAGAAATGAGCACAAATCAGCTAAAAGAAAGGCTAAAATTATCAAAAAATCCCTCTAAAAAGTAGCCAAATATGGCAGAAAGAAGCATAACCTATGAAAAGGAAGTGGGAAGAGCTTAAATGAGCAAAAAATGTGGAATTAGCTGAAAAGGCTAAAATTTGTATAAAACAGCTAAATAGTATGGTAGTTGAAATAGCAGATAAAACTGAAACCAGCTTAAAAATCCTGAAAGGAGCATAACAAGCTGAAATTTGCAGAAAGAAGTTAATTAAGTTGAAAGTAGCTGAAATTACCACATAACGTATTTGAATTAATCTGAAAATAGCTGAAATTAGCGAAACATTTTTTTTTTTGAAAAGCTAGTACAAGCTTAAATTAGCATAAGAAAGCAGAAAGAACATGTTTACCCAGTTAGGCTGACAAAAGCAGAAATGAGCACAAAAAGAAGAAATTATCCCCCCCCCCCAAAAAAAAAAAGCTGAAATGAGCAAAATCCAGCTGAAAAGTAGCTAAAAAAAAGCAGAAAGAAGCTTAAATTACCAGAAGCAAGTGCAGAGAGCATATGTTTGCTGAATTAGGCTGACAAAGTTAAAATGATTGCAAAAATGGGGAATTAGCTGGGAAAAGCTAAAATTTTTATAAAACAGCTACGGTAAATAGTATGGTAGTGAAATAGCAGATAAAACTGAAACCAGCTTAAAAAACCTGAAAGGAGCATAACAAGCTGAAATTTGCAGAAAGAAGTTAATTAAGTTGAAAGTAGCAGAAATTACCACAACGTATATGACTTTATCTGAAAACAGCTGAAATTAGCAAAACATTTTTTGAAAAGCTAGTACAAGCTTAAATTAGCATAAGAAAGCAGAAAGAACATGCTTACCCAGTTAGGCTGAAAAAAGCAGAAATGAGCACAAAAAGTAGAAATTGGGGGGGGGGGGGGGGGGGGG
>JARVGS010000001.1:19830498-19841730 GCA_031762315.1 Hypsolebias antenori | reverse complement strand
GCCCTCTGGAGTGAGGGTGAAACGTTTCTACTAAAAAGAAACTGTCCAGATGACCTGATTGAGAGTTATCAGATACTTTTCATCTACTTTTTTTTTGCTAAGTTCGTCAGTTTTTTTAGCTGATTTCCTAATTTTTGTGCTTATTTTAACTCAAATCAGCAAATATGTGTTCTTTGTGCTTTCTTCTGCTAATTTAGGGTTGTTCTTCCATTTCAGTTACATTTCAGCATGTTTTTACTGATTTCAGCAGTTTTTCAGCAAGTTTTTCAGCAATAAGCATTCACACGGCATTTTTGCAGGAAATGCAGTATCTCTAGTTTGTTTTAGTTGATGAAATATTAGTTGTCTGTTGGCTTGTTTTAGCTTGGCTATGTGGTCAAATTTCCTCTTTTTCTCCAAACTGCGCACCAGCTTCTTTTTACTAGAATGTAAACTACTTAAACTTAGTTAAAATATTAAAATATTAAGCATTTGTCAGCTCTTATCATACCATAGAAATGAAAAGATGATCTTTTACTGTAATTTTTTTGCCACTACACTTTGGATGTTTTCAGTTCGGATACATCAGGGTTATTCAACTGGCGGCCCAGGGGCCAAATCAGGCCCACGGATGTGCTCAGTTCGGCCCACCAATGAGTTCATTTTTAAATAAAACTAGATTTTATTGATGTAAATACGTTTGATTGATTTTCTACGAGTTATATTAATCATTTTTGATAATCATTGAGTCAAAAGTCTCTAAAAACTTGTGCATCGGTTTCTAATTTAAAAGAATGTGGTAAGTTTGTTTGTTTTGCATAAAGACACATTTTCCACAATAAGAAAGTTTTTTTTTTCTCAAATCAACAAATTTTCCATTTTTGTTGATTCAGAAACTAATCAGAATTTTTTTTTATTTCTTTGTGAGCAAAGTTTCTTTCTCTTTTCCAACCTGTCTCCCGTTCTGCAGTCAATCGGATCAAGGAGCAGTACAAAGTGTCGGTGAGAATCCCGCAGGACTCGGAGAAAAGCAACCTGATCCGGATCGAAGGAGACCCTAAAGGAGTCCAGCTGGCACGAAGGGAGCTCATTGAGATGGTCCAGAGAATGGTGAGGAGGTTCTTGATGTTTTTTGTTTTTTTTAATAAAACATAAGCACCAAGAGATAAAAGGATTTCTTTCACTTCTTCTTGTCCAGGAAAATGAGCGAACCAAAGACCTGATCGTGGAGCAGAAGTTCCACCGGACAATCATCGGGCAGAAGGGAGAAAAGATCAAAGAGGTTCGAGACAAGTTTCCTGAGGTGAGCTTTGACTTAGACCATCTTAAAGGCATTTATTTATACTCTGCTCTCATTTAACGCCTTTAACTTTATCTCATTTGCTTTTAGGTCATTATTAATTTTCCCGACCCAGCGCAGAAGAGCGACATCGTCCAGCTGAGGGGGCCGAAGAACGAAGTGGAGAAATGCGCCAAGTTCCTGCAGAAAATCATCGCAGACCTGGTAAAACCAAACACGTTCCGTCTCTTCCCCTGATTTACGTCCGTCTCGTCAGACTCGCTGACCTTCTCGCTCCTTCTCAGATTGAGAACAGCTTCTCGATCTCCGTCCCCATTTTCAAGCAGTTCCACAAGAACATCATCGGAAAAGGCGGCGCAAACATCAAAAAGGTGAGACGAGCACGAAAACGAGTCCAGACGCAGAGCTGTCGGGTAACGTTGGGCAGAAAATAACCCCGAAGGTTTCTATCGTCAGATCCGCGAGGAGACGAACACGAAGATCGACCTGCCGACTGAAAACAGCAACTCTGAGATGATCGTCATCACGGGGAAAAAGAGCAACTGTGAGGCCGCCAGGGATCGAGTCCTCGCCATCCAGAGAGAACTGGTGAGTCAACGAGCGCCTGACAGTCCAGGAGCAAAGTCCTTATTGGACTGGATTTCAGAAAACTGACTGAAGTTCAGCTGTTGTCCCCTGTCGCGAGCGACAAGGCGGTACTGGAGATTCGCTCCATTCGTCCATGAATATTGTGAGCGCAATGTCGTGGAAACGTTGTTGAGGTACCAACATCCATGTTGTTGTGTAGCTGCATCTTTGCATAGGAAAGGTTCCTTTTGAAAATTGGATTGCCAAGCCAAAATCCAAGATGGCCACCACCAGTTGTGAGCACAGATCGGCTAATCTGCTAACGGCTAACAGCAGAACAAATTTTTTTTGTTTAGCGGATTTGTGTTTTTGCTAACTTTGGAAACCGTTAGCGGAATTAGATCCCGCTAAATTAGTTTTCACCAACTTTGAGTCCGCTAAGAAATTTCACAGTCTTGTTCCTGTCTGTCGTGGGCGTGTCTCGAAGAGTCCGTTAAGCACGCCATTGGCTTACAAACACGTGACAAGACTTGATTGGTCGACGCAGCTTCAACCTGAAAGAGACAAAGACGTGTGACGTGGACTGAGTGACAGTCTTCTTAGTGATTTAGCTTCTGCAATTTTTTTTTTTTACCTGTTTAGCGTTAGCATAGCTAACGTTTTGGTTATCTGTGCCCACCTCTGGCTACCACCAGTCATTTGAGGAAACTATACTCTCTAGTTGTTATATTGCTTATAGTTTCCTCAAATTATTGGGGTGGCCAAAGAGTCATTTATATTGGACAAGGCCACCATTGGCCACCCCGTGGCTCCACCATTGTGCATGGTGGAGGGTAAGATTTTTCCCTCTGCTCACCAGGATCCATCACTCTGTGCCACCTCAGACAGGCAAAACAAAAATATACCTCTATTCTTCTGCACAGTGTAACTCCTACCCACTTGAATATCTCACACAAAAAACATTTAGGTTTACTTGCATTCCCTGTTCAGTTCCAGTCCAGAAAAAACACTCATCTTGAAAACCGCAAACATTCACTATTAAAACCCTTCAGTGCTGGGGGACATCAGTGTACTGCGTTTTATTCTATGCAGTCAGTAGTGTAGAAGTTTTAATCATTTATTAGGTGCGGAAAAAACTTTTTCTGTGCTAAACTTTAAACGATTCATAATTAATTTTTTTCTGTAATCTTTCAAAGTTAGATTTCCAGGCTTTCTGAAGGTCTTTCAAGGTTTTTCTTCAAACTTTAGTACTTTTCCACTCATTTTCTGTCCAATGGTTGGATTTTTATAACGTATTGTGCAGGAGATCCAGCTAACTGTTATTAGCATCAGGTTTGATTTATGAAAATCTGTTGTGATATTGATGCTGATACAGTGATGACGATAAACGTTTGCCATCATGCAGCCGTACTAGTTTACTTTTATGTGTTGACACAGCATGGTCCTTCTTTAAGAGTTTTTATTTTAAAGAGGTTTAAAAAAAATAAACGTTCTTCTGAAAGTGGTCAGGTACCGGACAGAAAATGAGTTTAAAAGACGGCAAACTTGAAAAGATTTTTCAGAAAGCCTAAAGAACGGTTAATCAGGACCACTTTAAAGGTTTACACAAAAGTTCTGGCCGCTTAGAAGCAAAAACAAAGAAATGAGGGGTGGCTCAAGACTTTTGCACAGTACCTTACACAGTTAGTGTCTTCTCGCCAAGCTAGGCTTCTAATAAAGACAAACAAAATTCCACCTTTATTAAAATTAAATAAATGCAATAAATCATTTACAAAATGCCTTTTTAAAGGGTGAAAAAATATCAAATGATAAAAATTATAATCGTAGGAACTAAAACTTTTACTACAGTATAAAAAGAAAGAAGAAAAGTGTTTCAAATGCTAAAATATTCATCTTCACCTCCTCAGGCCAACATCAAGGAGGCGGAGGTCACCATCCCGGCCCGACTGCACAACTCTCTGATCGGCTCCAAGGGCTGCCTGGTGCGCTCCATCATGGAGGACTGCGGCGGGGTCCACATCCACTTCCCCTCTGAAGGCTCCGGCTCTGATAAAGTCACCATCAGAGGACCTGCAGGCGAAGTGGAGAAGGCCAAGAAGCAGCTGCTGCAGCTGGCCGAAGAGAAGGTGAGCCGGGACGGAGCGTTCTGGATGGATCCAAAGAGAACTAGAGCGAATGCAGTGTGGATGCTTATTGCTGAAGAACTTGCTGAAAACAGCTGAAATGGAACAACAAGCCTAAGTTAGCAGAAATAACTTATATTTGCTGAATTCAGTTTAAATAAGCAGAAATGAGCACAAATATTAGGAAATTAGCTAAAAAAAAAAAAAAAGGCAGAAATTAGCAAAACAAGATAGCTGAAAAGTTGCTGAAAAAGCAGAAAGAAGCTTAAACTACCAGAAAAAAATTGGGATAAGCTGAAATGATTAAAAAAAATGTGAAAATAGCTGAAAAAGCAAAATTTAGTACAACACTGCTAAAAAAAATAGCTGAAATAGATGAACTGAGCAGAAAAAGCTGAAAGGAGCATAACAAGCTAAAAATGATCAGAAAGACATTTACTAGGCTGAAAGGAGCAGAAATCACCATGAAAAACTTGAATTTATCTAAAAACAGCTGAAATTAGCAAGCAAATGCTAAAACTAAGTAGCTGAAAAAGTAGAACAAGCTTAAATTAGCAGAAGCAATCAGAAAGAAAATGTTTGCCCAATTAGGCTGAAAGAAGCTGAAATGAGCACAAAAAATTAGAAATTATCAGAAAAAAACTGAAATTAGCGAAAAAAGCAGCTAAAACAGCTGAAAGAAGCTTAAATTACAATAAGTGGAGAGCACATTTTTGCTGAATTTGGCTGAAAAAGTTGACATGAGTGTAAAAAAAAAAGTGGAATTAGCTGAAAAATCTTAATTAGCATAAAAACAGATAAATAGTAGCTTAAAAAAAAGCTGAAACTTGCAGAAATGAGCTAAAACGAGCATAAGGAGCTTTGGCAAAAAGAAGTTAGAAGATGCACAAAAATGTAGTTAGCAGAAAGAATCTCAAACAATCACAAAACAGCTGAAATTGGCTGAAAGTAGCTGAAAAAAAAGTTTAAATTTGCACAAGGAAGCTGAACCAGAACAAAATGTGAAAGGAGCAGTAAAAGGTTGTAAACAGAGCTAAAGATGTGAAGGATGTTAAATGAACTCGATTCATTTTCTATGAGAAACAAAATATGGCAGAAAAGGCTAAATATTTCAAAAAGCTAAAATTGCACCAAACCCAAAAGTCATGGCAGGATTGTCCTGAAAGAGCCGAACGTTTTGATTTCTTGAAATGGCACAAAAATTGTGGAACGAGAAAGATGGTGAACAACGTTCAGAAGAGAAATGGATCGTGCTTCATAAGCGTTCACACAAATCCAGAGGAGGACGTCGCTCCTGTTTTCATGTCTCATATCATGTTTCATGTTTCAGCAAGTCAACAACTTCACCGCCGAGCTGCAGGCCAAGCCCGAGTATCACAAGTTCCTGATCGGACGAGGCGGCGCCAACATCCGCCGCGTGCGGGACAGAACGGGGGCCCGGATCATCTTCCCGTCGCCCGATGACCCCGAGCAGGAGCTGATCACCATCGTGGGGAAAGAGGAAGCTGTACGTCAGGCCCAGAGGGAGCTGGAGAGTCTGGTCAAAAACCTGGTAACCACCTCCAAACTCCAATCTCTTCATCTGATTCATCTTCTAGATTCTTCCGCTCCTTCTTTGAAATTATGAATTTACTGTTGCAGAGTTCCTGTTTAAAAGAAAAATAATCAATTGATGGTGGACTCATGACAGAATATCTATTTTTATGACATCATGACATCATTGTTAGATTAGTTCCTTTGCTCCACTTTTCCTTTTTTAACCTATTTTTTAAATCGTTTGTTTTATTCTCTTCTTAACATGCATTATCACTCACAATTTCATTTTGTTTATGAAGTGTTTTACATTTAACTCAAGAGCTTTTATTTAAATAAATAGTTAAAATAGTTAAAGTGTGATTCTGTGCAAAGCTTATGAGCAATTAATATCTTACCTGTTGTAGGTAGCTCTTTGAAAGACGTCACTTTGGAGAAACAAGAGTTTAGTTCTGTTTAAGTCTGAGCGGGGTTAAGACCAAAGTGAAATGCTGCCATCGTAAAACAACTCTGATTCCAAATCCAGAGTTTAGAAACCTTTACATCACCAACAGTGTTAAATTTCATTCATTCATGTGAAGTTTTATGGTTCTTTATGAGAGCCGATGCAGCAGCAACAGCTAGCTGTAGCATTTCCACCACCTCTGACAGAATAATTGTTCTAATTAACAGCAATGCAAAGGTTTAAAAATATTTTTAAATCATTTAAAAGGCTCTGGACAGTTTCTTTTTTTGTTGTTGTTGTTGAGATGTTTCATCCTTCATCCAAAGGACTTCATCAGTCCGAGGAGCCACAACAAACTGAGTCTCACAAGCAGCACACTCACATAGTGGACCAACCAGTTTGCTGGTGACTTAGTTGCACTGGTTGGTCCACTGTGTGATTGTGCTGCTTGTGAGACTCAGTTTGTTGTGGCTCCTCAGACTGATGAAGTCCTTTGGATGAAGGACGAAACGTCTCTACAAAAAAAAAAAAAAAAAACATCCAGAGGACTTGACTTCATTATTTCAAAATAATAATCATTATTCCAAGAATATAAATGTACCTGAATTAGCACAATAGCTACATTTCAGCTGTTATCTTAAGCTAAATAAAATTTTAAAAAGTAACTGTTCATAAAACAAGTGCATAAAGTAAATACAGCAGTCAATAAAAACAATCCATAAAACGTTACACTCCAAAAGTTACACAGTTAAAATAGACATATTTTATAAATGAGTACATAAAAATGTAATTTTCTTTTTAAAAACTGAACACCTGCCACAGTCTCTGACACGTTCTGGTAGTTTATTCCATAAATGTGTTCCTCTGAGTGATTGACGTCACCTTTCGCCCAAACTCCGTTCTCCAACAGAGCCCCCTCTAGTTTGAGATCTGCTGTTTATTCTGATTTTATACTTCAGGATAAAAGAGTTTAAAGGTGGAGGAGCAAGTCCATTTAAAACCCTAAAATCAAGACGTGGGTCACCGAACACGGTACTTTTCTAAGTCCAAGATCTTAAACATCCTAATGATATTACAACAGTGAACATGAACGAGTCATCTGTCTAAAACTTTGTCTTTTGGAAGAGGCATGATGGGTTTTAGCTCATTTTCTGTTGTAAGCAACCAGGTCGTAAAACAGTAAGATATGAGAATGTATCTCTGCATACATGTTTTATCCACCAGCAACGTGAGAAAAGTTCTAATATAAGGAAAATTTGCCAAGTTAAATTTGATCACATTTGTAGTCGTCTTAATGAAAGTAACATTTGAGTCAGTGGGAGCACAGAGATACTTAAAGTCATCCACCACATCCAGTCGCTCTCTGTTCACATGAACACTTGTTCTTTGGTCTTCTGCTGGTTGGCGCAAAAAAACAACAACATACAAATAGTTTTTTTAGTATTACCGTAAAAATAATAACAATACGTATGAATTGTCATCATTGTATGCTCCCGTACAATGGCAAAATTGGCTCTCTGCATTTAACCCATCCACCACCAGGTGGAGCAGTGTGCGGCCTTTGGAGGCGCCCGGGGAGCAACTGGGGATGGGGTGTCCTGACCTTCGGGTCCCGAGTCGGCTGCCCTGCTCCTACACCATCTTGGCCCTCATTAAGATGTAAACATGAATCTTGAAGCCTAACTGTAGTACAGTAGTCCCTCGATTATCGTGGGGGTTGCATTCCAGACCCCCAGCGATAGGTGAAAAACCGTGAAGTAGGAACACTATATTTATTTTAGTATTTATATATATTTTAAGACTTTATAAACTCTTCCCACACTCTTACAATGTTCTGAATTATTAAACCTACCGGTATGTCATTTTAACAATACACATACATGTACTGCACAGTAGCGACGTACTGCAAACAAAATCACACGATGGTCCCGATCGAGTCCAAATCTGGATGAAAAAAGTCCCGGTGAACTCCTGAGAAAACATTGGACCTCCAAGCAACGCCTCCCCACCAGAGAGGCTCTGACTGACTGGTGATGCCGGAAATCCGTTGCTGGTCCAATTCCTGGTTGGTTCTGTGCTGCTCTCTGCATCCACTGAGCGCCGAAGTCACTATGAATAAGGACCGAACTTTTCTGATCAGATCAAAACTTTCCCTCCCTGTCGTCAGAAAGCAGCAGCCGAAAGCACTGTTGGATTCTGGGTAATGTAGTTATTTTGACTGGCGATACAGAGAGAGAAAACTACAAAATGGCAGCGCCTGTCCAAAGTTTTTTTTTTTTTTTTGACTGTATCCCGTACTGTCCCATCACGTGAGTAAAATTAAAGGTGACAACCGTGTGTCGTGTACAATTTTATTTTTCCTTGTTCCATCTTACGTTGAAGAACCGCGAGGGTCTCCAATACTGTTTGCATGAACAGCTATGAAGTTGTTTGAAGCTAGCAGCACCTGGTCAAAGGTTTGTAAGAGCAACCATCCAGGTGGATGAAAACAAAGTTTAAACGTCTTCTGGACAAGTTTGGGCCGGATCCCCCTCAGATTAGTGAGTCCGATCCAATTCAAACACTAATTCTCCAACCGGCGTTCGTTCAACGAACTATTCCCAACAGGTAGAACAAACTGTTCATAACATTTCCACGACTTCATAAATCAGAACTACTGTATTCCTCTAAATCCGAGCCCCTCCGTGGTGTCCTTCCCGTCTTGAGTCCTTTCCTCTGACTGGTTTAATTGTGTCCCTGCAGGACGACGTAGTGGAGGACAGCATGGAGGTGGACGTTCGACACCACCGTCACTTCGTGTCTCGGAGAGGTCAGGTGCTGCGGGAGCTGGCGGAGGAGTACGGCGGCGTGGCCGTGAGCTTCCCCCGCACCGGATCCAACAGCCAGAAGGTGACTCTGAAGGGAGCGAAGGACTGCGTGGAGGCGGCTAAGAGACGCATCCAGGAGATCATAGAGGACCTGGTAAGACCGATGCCAAAAAAGTAACATCTAAACCTTGGTCATAAATACAAAATAACTCAACTGTACCTTTGTGCCTCAATGAGACAAACACGTTTTATTGTTCTCAACGGAAACATGGAGGTAAGCCAAAAATAACCCAACGCTTTAATTAGTTTTTCTTCTTTGTGTTCAGGAGTCCCAGGTGAGCGTAGAAGTGGCCATCCCTCAGCGATACCATCGCTCCATCATGGGGCCCAAAGGCTGCCGCATCCAGCACATCACCCGGGAGCACGAGGTCCAAATCAAGTTCCCCGAGAGGGACGACAGCGCCGCAGGTTAGAAACGCAGCCTGTTGTTGCTGAACCGCTGCACGAGGCTGACGAAGAGCAGATTCAAAACGAAAGACTCGTTTTCGACTGTAATCTGGCGTTTGTGGTAAACTCTCAGGCCAGGATGCTTCGGCGCAGGAGAACGGTGACGTCAGTCCAGAGGCGGAGTTTGTCCCCCCCAAATGTGACATCATCGCCATCTCTGGACGGGCGGAGAAGTGCGAGCTGGCTAAAGCAGCTCTTCTGGTAGGTAACATTTTAGTTTAGTTAAATCTTCATACTGTCCCCCGTCGCGGAGTGAAGAGAGTAGTTGGAAATATTTCCGTCTCGTGAGCGGAACTACTTGAGAAATAAGTGACTTCCGTTTTGGTGTGTGACTTTATCTAGACTGCACCTCGTTCACTAAATTAAACTTGTCCAGAGCCGCAAACACCTTCTACAACTGACATTATCAAGTGGTGGTCCATGGGCCGCTTGAAGTTTGTTGGAGGGGACTTTTGTAGCGTGAGGCCACATATAAAGCTGAAAATATCTAATGAATTTTAACATTTATTGATCTTTTTACAATTTAAAACTAATTACCAAATTCTTGCAAAGGAAAAATAATTAAAAAATTGTACATTCATAAAAATAAATAAAAAACAGAGCTATGCAAACCTATATGTTTTTTTTTTAATTGTGGAAAAAATAAGTATAGAAATAAAGCATAAAGTTAAAGTGTGTTTTACTTTCTCTATTAGTTTTAGATTTCACATATTTGCATAATAAATTACCAAAAAAAGTAACTGAAAAATGAAAACTGCTGAAACCAGCTTTTGTTGTTATTGGTATAACAACCAATAAAAATAAATTAAAAAGGTTTGTAAGCTCAATCATCACTGTACAGTACATAAATCACAAAAATGTTAAAGCACGTCATCTGGACAGATTCATTTTTGGAAGTATCTTCTAAAAACAACCAATAAACTTCAGTTTTATGTTTGTTTTGAAAGAGCCACTGCTGAGGGACCAAAGAGCCGCATGTGGCCCCAGAGCCGCAGGTTGCAGACCCCTGATCTAGGCTAAACAAAGGTTCCTTTCGAAAACAGGGTTGCGACATCAGAATCCAAGATGGCCACCACCAGTCATTTGAGAAATCTACGCTTTCTGGTTTTTATATTGCTTAAAAATATATTTTCCTCAAATGATTGGGGCGACTGAAGATTATTCTGTGGTGGTCAAGGCCACCATTGGCCACCCCCTGGCTCCACCACTGTACCTGGTGGTGGATAAAATTGCTCCCTCCGCCCGCCAGCATCCGTCACCCTGCGTCACCTCAAACCTCTGTTCTTCTCCACAACGTTGCTCCTACCTACACCAAAAACATTCAGGTTAAGTTCCATTCTGTTCAGTTCCAGTCTAGAAAAACACCCAAACTACAAACACTCACTTTTCAAACCCCTTGCCGACGAGACACTCAGTGTGTCATTTATGTTTTTGATAGCACGCTGTCTGCTGGTTTTAGCCTCCCATCATTTTTTACTTCGGCTGTCATTTCTTCATTCTGCAGGCACTGGTGCCCATAACGCAGGACGTCGAAGTATCTTACGATCTCCATCGCTACATCATCGGCCAGAAAGGCAGCGGGATCAGGAAGATGATGGAGGAGTACGAGGTCAGCCGACTCGTGCTCCCTGCGTAGACGGGATTACAAAGCTCTCCTCGAGGGCGTTTTGTTGACGCGTGTGTTTTTCATGTGCAGGTGAACATCTGGGTGCCGCAGCCTGAGAAGCAGCTGGATGTGATCAAGGTGACGGGCCTGGCGGCCAACGTGGAGCGAGCCAGACTGGGTCTGCTGGAGAGGGTCAAAGAACTTCAGGCCGAGCAGGAGGACAGGGTACGGAGTCCGAAAATCTTCGCGTCAGGTTTTCACCTGCATGGGCTCTTTTTATGGTTTTAATTATACTACCCTGATGCATGCTCAATAATCCAGGTAGAAAAATCTAAAAAAGCTAAGTCTGGTCCTCTGGACATTCA
>JARVGS010000001.1:19747686-19757886 GCA_031762315.1 Hypsolebias antenori | reverse complement strand
GGGGTGAGGATGAGGGAGAGCAAAATGGAGGCAGAGGGTTAGAAAGAGAGCAGGAGACTGAAACGGGAACAGAAAGACAGACACGTCCATGCAGCGTTACATACACTCCTACACGCTCGCAGGCAGAAGACGCAGGAATAAACAAAGTAGCCGAACGTGGACAGACCTGTTTGTAAATGATATTCAAAAGTGAAAGGTGAATCTGAGTGCAGCGCAGCCTGCCGCCGGACTACAGCCGAACTGACGTCAGCAAGAGAGGAAAAAAAAAGACAGGAAAGTGTCTTTTTATTGACACGCTCGGAGCAGAAACCAGTTCTGTTCAACACCTACGCCGAAAATAGAACAAAGACGCCCGTTCCTGACTGTCCGGGCCTGCCACGATTCGTCGTCGCACCGCTCTGATGCGGGCGGGCCTCGCAGGAAATCCCTCACGATGGCGAGCGCCAGCCCCAGTACAAGTAGGCGGACGCGCCAAGAGACAGAGCTAAGACTAAAAACTTCATCTCCTCTCATCCGACGCGTGTGCCACTAACAGGAAAATGCACAAGACGCCTCTTTGTGTGTATGTTTTTTTAGAGCCCTTGTGACGCACGGAGCCTCTGAACAGGCAGAGGCTGCACGAAGCGCTGTCTGACGGTGACAGGCAGCGTTTAACGAGCTTTAGATGCACAGACTTAAAGGAATGTGTGGAAAAATACAGAAAATGCTCTTTTTTACTGGTGCAAACGCATCAACGCACGTTATTCTGTCTGCATTAAAAAAAAAAAAAAAAAACGTGACCGTGAGGACTCCAGTGGCAAATAAAAAACAAATAAAAAATAAAGATCAGCAGCTCTGGTTCTGCAACAGGATGTTCTGCACAAATAAACACGGTGGTTTGAAGTACGACATGTTCGTCTATTTAGGCTTGTGGCGCTGCAAAACCGCACAGCAGGCGCGCAGCTATCGCAGGACAAATGATAAAACCAGGCGATCGGCAATATGAAGCACATCCCACGTACTGCACGAGGTTTCAGATGACGGTCGAGCCGCTGATCTACAGAGAAGAAAACGCAGCCCCGCTTCAAAACGCATGAACTCGCTTTGGATTGCAACTCCTAACTTTTCCAGCCGCCTGAGATTCCAACAAACATCAGGTTTCTTCTTAAAAAAAAAAAAAAAAAAAATAGTGATACAGAATTTAGTTTAGTGAGACCCTCAGCTGGCTTAAAATGACATATAAAGAGAATAAACGTTAAACGAAACGTTCCGATGCAGGCTCAGTCATGCTCGGCCTGGCTGAAGAAGTCCTCTGGATGAAAGGCGAAACGTTTCAACAAACAGCTCACCCAGAGGACCTGACTCAGTCTTATTAGAGTTCAAATAAATACGGTAAAGCTGCCAGTGACTCAGCAGGGTCTCCACGGTAACCACACACCTGTGTCTCTTACTCCCTGACATGCGACTGGCGAGATTAAGCGTGAAAACTGTGTTTCAGAATTAGAAAGTTCCTGGAGAAGCGTCAAAGTTCATGCTCGATAATCCAGGCAGTCCCCAACGAAAAAATGTCTGAACTGTAGGTCACAGAAGCAGCTGGACTTCAGCATCTATGTGTTTTATGTACAAAGTAGAAGATATGCGTTAAAAAAGACCGTTCACATCCAGTTTTAATGAAAAGATTCAGATACTTGCAGGACTCGATGGGAGTTTGGACGTGCGCTCTCTGAATTCAGAGGGTTTGAGATAAAACCATAGGTCTTACAGTGATGAGACACGCTGGGTAAAAGATAAAAACATGTACAAGAAACTCAAAGTTCACACCTTCCAAAATACTTTGAGCCAGAACCGAGACGCCTTCCTGCCGTCGTCGGTGTGGTTTTTGAGCGAACTGAGGCAACATGGTCAACCCACCTCTGTTACGACTCTGAGCCATCAAGTGAGGCGCTAACAGAGCCGTAACAGGAGAGACGTGAAAGGACAAGCCGGCCTTGGTGGACGCCGCTGCTCGATTAGTGATTTATGAACAGGCAGCTTGACGACGGACCCGTCTTTGAGGACATTTCCAAGAACAGTTTTGTGGAATTTCCTTACGCTGAATATTTGGTGGTGAAATCTTTAAAAAAAAAATCACAAACTCTAAACTGAGATTATATTTTTAAAAATGTGGGTTTCAAAATAGCACCATAAAATCCCACTTTCTGTCTCATTTAACTAAATGTGCCCGAAGAGGGTTTGTTTTCTTAAAACATATTTATTGTTTTTTGCAAGTTTCATTAATTCCATACTGCTACCAAAAGTCAAAATACAGTACAATATTCTCATTTGAGCCACATGTTTTGATATATTTTTGTGCAAGAGTTTTTTTTTTTTCAAAACTGCAGGAGGAATTGCAGTTAAAAACTGAGAATGAAACAGAAGAATTAGTTTGCATCCTTAAATATGTGCAAAAAACAACAACACTGTCCTCTTTTGATTCACATAATTTCAATAAGAATGTTTTAACCTACCGTACTATAAAGTTCTAAAAGTGCAAATTTTATCAACTTGGTTTAACTTTTAACTCGACTTTTGTGAAGTTAAACGTCTTTTCTGCTTGATTTGAGGACTGATTCTGAACCAGTTTTACTGTTTGACTGAGGTTTTTTGTCCATTTTGCATTTGAAAACCTGACTACGACCACAGAAACTATCCCTTAATAATTCTTAATAATCTACGTAATCTAAGCAGACAGTGTTCGAAAGTGGACTTGCATAACAGAAGGCAGGAACTGCAGAGAGACGTTTGGCTCGTGCATCAGCTGAAGGCCTTGAACCAGACGTTGAGCAATCTGTTTATGCCTCGCTGAACTCAAACTCGTGCAGAGAGAAAGATCGCTGTTAGCGTTTAGAAAACCACTTCTTTTTATTCTTTCGTCTTAAAGAAAACTCTGCAAACCACAACCACTGTGGTTTTCAAAGCTTTAAAGAGAAATACAAACGTCTGATCACCTAAAATTACATTTTAAAGCAGACATATTTAGATAAAAGTTGAAAAATCGTCTTTAGGTTCTTGCTTCTTGTCTCGTCATTAACTGTAAATTATCATTAGAAACACAATTTACTTAACTTTAGATATAAATGAGCCTAAAGTGCTTTAGCGATACTTTACATAACGTTTTATTTTGCTTTTAGAAGTACAGATACTTTAATTCTAATGCAGCCAAAAACATGTTATCATTATTTAGAATTAGCTCATCAATCAGTTTTTAGTGTTAATCCTAAAAAACCGAATGTAAAAAGAGTAGAGAGATTGCATTTCCTGCGAAAATGCAGCGTGAATGCTTATTACAGAAGAACATGCTGAAAAACAGCTGAAATTAGCTAAAAAGAAAATTCTGAAAAACAGCTGAAATAGAAGAACAAGCCTAGATTAGCAGAAGAAAGCAGAAAGAACACATAATTGCTGAATTAGGTTTAAATAAACCGAAATTAGCTTAAAAAAATAGTGAATTAGCTAAAAAAAAGGCTGAAATTAGCAAACAATAGCTGAAAAGTAGCTGAAAAGGCAAAAAGAAGCTTAAACTACTTAAAGCTTAAAGTGGAAGGAGCTGAAATTAGCTAAAGAAAATGTGGAATTAGCTGACAAGGCTAAAACTGGCATCAAAACAGCTAAATAGTAGCTGAAATAGCAGAAATTTTTTAAATTAGCTGAAAAAAGCTGAAAGAAGCATAACAAGCTGAAATTACCATAAAGAAGTCAATTAGACTGGAAGTAGCAGAAATCACCACAAAAAACTTGAATTTATCTGAAAACAGCTGAAATTAGCTAAAAATGCTAAAAAGCTAGCTGAAAAGGTAGAAAAAGCTTAAATTCGCTGGAAAAAGCAGAAAGAACTTGTTTGCCAATTATGATGAAAGAAGTAAAAATTAGCACCAAAAAAGTGGAAATTATCTGAAAAATACTGGCATTAGCAACAACAACAAAAAAAAAAAAAAAACAGCTAAAAAAGCAGAAAGAAGCTTAGTTTCCAGAATAAAGTGGAGAGAGCACAATTCAGCTGAATTAGGCTGAAAAAAGTTTAAATGAGCGCAACAAATGTGGAATTAGCCAAAAACATTTAAAAGAAAAGCTGAAATTATCATAAAAACCTGCCAAATAGTAGCTGAAAAAAGCAGAAAAAGCTGAAATTTGCAGAAATATTCAGAAAGGAGCAGAACAAGCAGAAATTAGCAGAAAGAAGTTAGAAGAAGCACAACAATGATGTGGTTAGCAGAAAGAATCTGAAAGGAGCATTAAACAGCTGAAAGTAGCTGAAAAAAGTTAAAATTTGCAGAAGGAAGCTGAAAGTAGCTGAAGCAGAACAAAATGTGAAAGGAGCAGTAAAAGGTTGTAAACACATCTAAAGATCTGAAGGAGGTAAAAATGAGTTCATTTCATTTTCTGTGAGGAAAAAATGTGTCAGAAAAGGCTAAATATTTCAAAAAGCTAAAGCTGCACCAAAACCAAAAGTCATAGCAGGATTGTCCTGAAAGAGCTGAACGTTTTGATTTGATTTGTTGAAATAACTTGAAAAGTGCAGGATGAGAAAGATGCTAAAACGTACTGAAGAAAAATGCATCACAGTGTGAATGCTTCATAAACTTTCACACTATGAGCAGATATTAAATCCCAGAGACTGTGAGAACATTTGAACATGTAATGCAGCTGAAACAACTTTAAAGGTTCTTAAACTTTCCCAAATCCAAATTACAAAATTTTCAGTGACAATTCAGGGTTTTCCAGCACCTTTCAGGAGCAACGTTACATTAACGGTAAAAACCACGCTCTGATGCTTTATAGAACTCTAAATATGCTTGAAAATGCAAAATAAAGTTTTGTTTTTTTCATAGTAAACTAATTACGGAGATTCTTTACTATAAAATATGCTTTTAATCCCCCCCCACCCCCCAGATTCAAATCCTTTTGAATTTATTTGATTATAATTTAAAATTAAATCTACGCAGATGTTGTGCAACATGTGATTCAAGGTAAACAAAAGGTACACACTCAGGTAAATCCTTTTTTTTTAACCATCGGTCGGGTTCTACAAGAGGTTAATACAGTTCATTCACACAAACACTCAGATGGAGCTTCTACTACAACATGAAACTGATATTAGAGCTGCAGATTGTGCACGATGGTTCATCATACGACGAAAAAGTGTGGGAGTGAGGTACCGCCTCGAGTGGAGGAGTTCAAGTATCTCGGGGTTTTGTTCACGAGTGAGGGAAGAATGGATCAGGACATCTACAGACGGATGGATCGGTGCAGTGTCTGCAGTATTGTGGACTCTGTGCCGGTCCGTTGTGGTGAAGATGGAGCTGAGCTGTAAGGCAAAGTTCTCTGTTTACCAGTCAGTCTACGTTCTTACCCTCACCTATGGTCACGAGCTCTGGGTAGTGACCGAAAGAATGAGATCACGGATACAGGCGGTTGAAGTGAGTTTCCTCTGCAGGGTAGCTGGACTCTCCCTCAGACAGGGTGAGAAGTTCAGTTATTAAGAGAGACTCAGAGCAGAACCACTGCTCCTCCACAACCAGAGGAGCCAGTTGAGGTGGTTCAGGCATCTGGTAAAGATGGCCCCGGACTCCTCCCTAGGGAGCTTATGCCGGCATGTCTGGATGCCAGATGACGGATGGCTGGATAGATGGATGGACAGAAGAATGAATGGATGATGGATGGATGGATGAACAGATGGATGAATGGATGAACAGATGGATGGATGAATAGATGAACAAATGGATGGATAGATCAATGAATGAACGGATGAATGAAGGATGAACAAATGGATGGATGAACAGATAGATGGATGGATGAACAGATGGATTAATGGATGAATAGATGGATGAACAGATGGACGACCAGATGGATGGATGAATGGCTGAATGGATATCTGGAGGGATGGATGGATGAACGGATGGATGGATGAACAGATGGATAGATGGATGGATGAATGAACAAATGGATGGATGACTGGATGAACAGATGGATGGATAAACAGATGGGTGGATGGATACATGGATGGATGGATGGATGGATGGATGGATGGATGGATGGATGGATGAACAAATGGATGGATGGATACAGATGGTGGATGGATGAATAGATAGATGGATGGATGAATGAGCAGATGGATAGATGGATGGATGAATGAACAGATGGATGGATGGATGAAAAGATGGATGGATGGATGAATACTAAATGTCAGGCTGTATGTAGGACAACACTGATGTTGTTGTCAGTTCGTTTTATTTAATTACGTTCATTTCTGACCTCAGTAATTAATTACTGTATTGCCCAACACCAAAAAGCAGGCAATAAACGTTTTGTGTGCGTTTCTTAGTTTGTCTGTCTGTTAGCAAAATATCACATATACCACTGTACCACAGCTAACACAAGAGCTAAAGATGGACGCTACAGTAGCTGAGAGTCATCCCTAACTCACACTCAGAAACTCAAACAGATTGCAGACGATTTCTTCTCGAGGTTTGAGCAAATCGGCTTCAACGGCTTGATTTTCACCATCATTTTAAACTCAGACAGGAAGTAGTCTGAGAGGTGCCTTTCTTCGAGGCCAGGCCTTAATTTCCTCTTAATTCATCCTTACATAAGAGGTTCAACCTGCCAGATGGAGGAAACGTGGAGAAACGTCAGCGTCACAACTCCTGAACAGTACTGAACCTTTTTTTTCACAACAGGGTGAAAACGAGGACCGGATCTATCGCTATCAACATTCCGCGCTTCATCTCTTTCTAGTTCTGCTCGTTGGACAGAGTTTCACAGTTTAAAAGATGTCAGAGGCTTTTTGTGCCCGTGTGCTTTGAAGTCAGAGCGTCTGCTACATGAACTGCGTGCAGGTCAGCAGATCTGGAGAGAGATGAGTAACCTGATAAAGCAAATTTGGTTCAAGCACTTCTAAGCACTTGATCCAGAACTGAGGCGCTTTAAAAACCCTTAAAATACCAAATTAAAATTCAGGTATTTAAAGGACGAGTTACAAGAGGTGCAGCCTGGATCAGTTTAACGCACAACTCATCGATGGCGTGGTAAAACAAACCAACTGAAGAAGGCCGATCTGTTGTAAAGTAAGAGTTTGAGCATGAAAACACATTACAGTAGTCCCTCGCTACGTCCCAGTTCAGCTTTTACCGACTCGCTCTTTCGCAGATTTTCAAATTAAGTTCGTACACGACACACGATTGTCAACTTTAATATTACGGTTCTCATGTGATCGGGACGGTACGAGATACAAGAAAAAAGTTAACAGGGGAAAAAAAACTTCGGACAGGCGCCGCCATTTTGTAGTTTTCTCTCAATAAGCCTACGCTGTATCGCCACTAAAAAAGTCTATATTTACCAGAAGCCAACAGTGCACTACCCAGAATTCCCAACAGCGCTTCCAGCTGTTGTTTTCTGCTGAAAAGGACAGAAAGTCTTGATCCGATCTGAAAAAGTTTGGTCCTTACGCATAGTGACTTCGGCGCTCAGTGGACGCAGACAGCTGTAAGGAACCGACTGGGAATTGGACCAGAATCGTACTTCCAGCCTCATCTGTCGATTTGAGTGCCGCTTGCTGGCCCAGGGAGCCTCTCGAGTGGGGAGGCGTTGCTTGGAGGTCCGGTGTTTTCTCCAAAGCTCACCGGGACTTTTACATCCGGATTTGGACCCGATTGGGACTATTGTGTGGTTTTGTTTGCAGTACGTAGCTACTGTACAGTACATGTACATATGTTGTTAAAATAAGGTTTAAGAGTTTAGAACATTGCGAGAATGTGGGAAGGGTTTCTAAAGCCTTAATACTTTGTATATATATAAATATTAAAATAAATATGGCATTCCTACTTTGCGGTTATTCAGTTATTGTGGGGGTGTGGAGCATAACCCCGTAACGTATGAACGTAACTAAACAAGGGACTACAGTAGTACTACTTTGTTTATCATGGGGGATCTGTACCCTGAAGATCTGTGATAAGTGGAAAAACTGCAAAGTAGAAATAGTAGTACAAGTAGTAAGTAGTAATTTATTTTAGTATATATATACAGTATACAGGTAGTCCTCAACTTACGAACGGGTTCCGTACCTACAAACCATTCTTAACTCGATTTTGATGTAAGTCGAAACTCATTATACTGCGCCGCAAACCCGTTCGTAAGTCCGGATTTTTGCCGTAAGTCGAGGAAATACATGTAAAATGTATGTTAGCGCACCCGTTCTTAAGTCCGAGTTGCTGTAAGTCGAGGGCGCCTTAAGTCGAGGACTACCTGTATTTGTTATGTTTACATTAAGTAACCTTAAGAGCACTGTAATAGTCAAGCATCTGCAAACTCACAAATAGAAACTAAAAATGGTGAATTTACATTTTGAGGTAATGATACTGTATTTGTAAAACCCAAAAATATTGCAGCTGGGTAATTATTATTTTTTAAATGTAATACTTTGTCATAACTTCAAATTAAACAGATTAAAATTTAATAAAAAGTTAATACACGACTCGTCCAGCAGGAGGCAGTTGTTTATTTTCCGTGATGCATTTTAAAACGTGAAAAAATTAAAAGCCCTAAGGAAAAATAATCCCCTCCCACATCCCATAAACTTGCATAAGCATGCAGATAAAACTGCCTCAGTGTACAAGCAGTAAATTACAGTTTGTTAACTGTAATTTATACTGTAGCGCATTTAAATTATGTTTATATATGTTGTTAAAAAATAGCTCATAAATGATGGAAAATTGTTGAAAAGTTGGGTCTGGAGAAGTTTAGTATTTCAACATTACAAATATGTTGGAAGTCGGCACCAACATAAAAAAATATATTCTATACTTGATGTACAATTCAAATCTAATGTCATCTTTTCATTTTTCTTCTCATTAGTTATGTTGCAAGTTCTGCATTTACCATCAGTACAGTAGTCCCTCGTTTATCCCAGGAGTTTTCCGTACCCTGCGCCTCCCCCACCCCCTGCGCGCAATAAGTGAAAAACTGCAACGTAGTAATGTTAGTACATGTAGTAAGTAGTAATTTATTTTAGTGTATAACTCTCAATATTCTAAACAATGTTTCTAAACTCTAAAAGCTCTAAAAGAGCACAGCATGTCATGAGCTCAGCTCTCTGCCACCTGCCAGTGCTCCCGGCCACGCCCACTTCTCGGCTGCAGAGCAGAGATATGACAAGCTGTAGGAAGAAGCTTCTCCCTGCAGCTGTAGGCTGCACACAGGTGCAGCAGGTGCTAAATACTGTAATTGAAAATAATTAATTTTAAACAAACAATCCATGCCAATCGTGCGGCTCATCCGTCAATGAGCCAATTGTGTGTCATTGAAAAACCGCAAAAGATCGAGTCTGCGAAAAAACAAACAGCAAAGAACACAGTTCTTTCAGAGGTACATCACACTGTCAGAATTAAAATACATGCAGGTGAAAACTGTGACTGTGATTCCAAGCTCACTCCATCCCCTTTGTTAAACCAGAAGCTATTAAAAGAGTTGTAAAGACGGGGCATAGTGCGGTGGTACTGTAATCCTGTGGTATTTTGACTAAAGTATGTCAGAGAGGTCATTAAGACCTGAAGACACCATCAACTTGTGGAGCATAAACTAGCCCATTGTGTCTTTTAAATGCCTTTTTCTGCTTCAAAGTACACACAAATGTTTATTTGCACTATGAACCGAAATTTGTTTCTATTTTTGTGCGCAGTTGGAGGAAGTGGCCCCAGTAGATTTACATCTGCCTCCCAAGGTATTTCTTGCATGAGCTGAAGACACAAGTTCATGCAGTCTAAATAAAATACTGGGTACATGTCCTTGGTCAAACACCTTTAGCATATCTGCTGATAATAATAACGTTGCTCAAACCAGATCAAAGTTTCACTAGTTTTCACTAAGCAGTTATTCAAACACCAAATCTGCAACATTAAATGTGATTTTTGTTACAGGCAGAGGGTGATGATAGTGTTGCTTGTGTTTTAATCAAGCTTTTTAGAAAGTAATCTTTAGATGGGGCAGCACGGTGGCTCAGTTGGTAGAGCTGCTGCCTCTCAGTGAGCAGGTTACCCCGGTTCAAATCCCTGTTTGGGAGCCTTTCTGGGTGGAGTTTGCACGTTCTTTCCGTGCATGTGTGGGTTTTCTTCAGGTACTCCAGTTTCCTCCCACAGACCAAAAACATGCATGTTAGACTGATTGGTAACTCTAAATTGTCTCTAGGTG
>JARVGS010000001.1:19664959-19675952 GCA_031762315.1 Hypsolebias antenori | reverse complement strand
GCAACAACAACAAAATAAAATAAAAAATAAAAAAAATATATATATATATATACAGTACATTATATCATAATACAGTTATGTATAGAGATTGACAAAGGCGATGAGTTATCCGTAGGCACTCCAGAAAGTTCCAAAACTCTGATAAGATGGTACAGTGTCTATCAGCATCATGGTTCTGATAAGGCCACAGATGTCCTTTGGAGGGGTGGGGGCAGGCAGAAGCTTCTAGTTTATGTATCTTCCAGGAGCAATTTGAGATAAGTTGGCCTGTCCAAGGCCAGCAGGGAGGTCAAATTCAGATAAACAGTTGTTTGGGTTGCCAGACTCTGTTTTTATGTCTGACTTCAAGTTCTGCTGGTACACTCTATGGCGAATCCAAACTGCCAGATTTGTGGACATCCCGCCCGGTCCTTGCTTGATTAGCTTTCTCCAAGATTGAAACCTTCATGCTGGCGAGTTCCAGGGGCCGCAAGTGGCCTACGATTCTCAGAAATCACGTCCAGCTTGAGGTTGAGCTCATTAGGCATATGAGTCTGAGAGCTCGAGGCACAAATTAATCCTTCACGTAAGGCTGGCAGCTTTACCATGGCTGAAACTGCTGCCAATGTCTTCCTAATTTGTTGATGTCCTAGGTATCTGCCGATCTACATCCTCTACAGAGAACACACATCATCTTCCACTCAACCCAGGAATCAATGACATACCCAGCTGCATGTACAAATACCTAGCCAATAGCATGCCTTCAGCCAGCTGTTGCTACGTCGACTAATCACGCCTTGTCACGTGTACACATAGCTAGCCAACAGCGTGCCTTCAGCTAGCTGTTGCTACGTCGACTAATCACGTCTTGTCACGTGTACACGTAGCTAGCCAACAGCGTGCCTTCAGCTAGCTGTTGCTGCATCGACTAATCACGTCTTGTCACGTGTACAAATGGCTAGCCAATAATGTTCCTTCAGCTAGCTGTTGCTGTGTAGACCAATCACGTCTTGTCATGTGTACAAACAGTTTGCAGATGATGTGCCTTCAACCAGCTACTGCTGCGCCAACCAATCATGTCTTGTCACATGTACACATAGTACGCCAATATCGTGCCTTCAGCTAGCTGCTACTGTGTCGCCCAACCTTGTGTTGTCGTAGTACGCCGATAGTTTGCTTCAGCTAGCTGTTGCTGCGTTGACCAATCACGTCTTGTCAAACCTAATTTAGCGAACGCTAATTCTGCTAATGGTTTCCAAAGTTGTCGAAAACATTAATCTGCTAAACAAAATAACTAGTTCTGCTATTAACTGTTAGCGGATTAGCAGAACTGTGCCCATTACTGCCACGAGATATTGCAGACCATTTAATCTTTTACTGCAATGATTATCGTCACTCCTCTAATGTAATTTATTTAGCGTTTTTTTGTTTGTTTGTTTTGTGCTGATTTATTGTGTTGAAAGCAGTCTATGCTTTTACAATTTACAAACTCAAAATTGCACAAAACTTGCTCTAGAGTTCTTGTTACTTTCTCAGATTTTGAAAGTGTCAGAACAAAAACAGGTTTTGCTGAATCACATAAGAAGGTAAAAATGTTCAGTGTTGAGATCGTGTTGCAGTAACGGTAACATTTTTGAACCAGGCAGAGTGTCTTTTGTCAGACTGACTTACGGTTTTATCAGAAGAGATTTAACTCGCCTTTAATTTCAGACAGTGCAAAGTGGAAATGTAGATTTCCGTTGTGCAAACGGAGCAGAGGAAATCAGTAAACAGGAAATTTGTGGTTTGTTGGTAAACCCAGTTTTAACAACTGGATCCACTGCTGTTTTCCTCACTACTTTGTGAGAAAAAAAATGTGTGGGGCACGCCAGTTCTTTCTTTTTTTTTCTTTTTAAACCAGACATGAAGCAGCTTGCATCCGACCACGCCTGAAAACCTGAGCCGTGCTGCAGTGAAGCAGCTACACGATCCCTTATTTTGCATGAAACCTAAATGTAACCGCTCATTATGGCCTTCATCACTTTTGTGTTCAAAACACATCTAACTTAAAAGGACAGTTTTATACTTTTTCACTTTTTATTCGTGAAATTTGATTCATTCTGAATCAAAACCCAGTAAATATGAACCGCAGATTCAGTCAGTTCTTGGTTTTAATGTTGCAACACTCCTCCTTTATCTGGGTTTGGTTGAGCAGAAGTGACCCAAAAGATCTAAGACAGCAGAGGTTTGGTTTATACATTAAAAACGAGAAGCAACCGTGAGAGCGCACACCTCCACCAGGGCCCGGCAGTAACGTCTCGTGCACAGACAGACCAGAACCTAAAAATCCCTGCATCCGGATGGAGATCCAGATCACCGCCAACATTTTATCTCTTGGTTTTATTTTTTGTGAGCACCTAAACATTTGCTGAAAATGTCATGAAAATCCATTCATAACTTTTTGAGTAATCTTGTACAAAGATGGACGGACAAATGGATGGATGGACAGTGTTTGCTACTTTGACCCCGACTGGATGCAAATTAAATGCGACTCACTCAAACGTAGCTTCTTAGTGACGGAGTACGTGTGGGAAAAAAAGGGCTGCTGATGTAAAGCTTTTTGAACAGAACTTTCCAAAACACCAATTACATGGCACAACTTCTTGCCATATCACACCTCTCATCTCTGCTACAGCCATCTGTGATCAGCAACAACGTTTTTGTTTTTCCACGCAGCTGATTTGTTACTCTGTGCTGGGCCCAGTGGATTTGATGCAGAGTGCTTTAGAGTATTTTCCTCACATTTGTCGCTGTCAAATGCCCCTTTCTACGAAGTGATCACCTGTGACTGACAATCGTCTGATTCAAGTGTCTTTTCCTAACTTTGGTACCAAACTATCACAGTATACAGCTACACCCTAGTACTATTTATACCTAATGAACAGAAAATCACTACAAAATGACCAAATTATCCCTTTAAAGCCATATTTCAGACACTTATGAGTGAGGTTCTGTGGAAAGGCAATGAGCAGCTGTAATCTTTAGCCCCTTTAGTTCTTTTACTCTGCTTCTCCAAACTGAGGTGGTTCAAAGCGCTATCTAAAACAGGTAAGATATTAACTGTTCAGAGCCCCACGTTGAAAGACCTGAGCTATCGTTTTAGAAATTCCTGTCAGTCATTGTGTGAATGTTTATGAAGCATTCACACTATTGTGTTCCATTTTTCTTCCGTACATTTTTTGGCATCTTTTTCATTCCACAATTTTTGTGCTACTTCAGCAAGTCACAAATCAACACGTTCAGCTGTTTCAGGACAATCCTGCAATGACTTTTGGTATTGGTGCATCTTTAGCTTTTTTAAATATTTAGCCTTTTCTGACATTTTTTCCTCATAAAAAATAACTGAGCTCATTTTACATCCTTCAAATCTTTAGATCTGTTTACAACATTTTATTGCTCCTTCCACATTTTGTTCTGCTTCAGCTTCTTTCAGCTTCCTTCTGCAAATTTTAACATTGACTTTCAGCTAATTTCAGCTGTTTTTTTCTGATGTTTGTGCTCCTTTTTAATTCTTTCTGCCAACAACTTGTTTTTTGCTTCAAACTTCTGTCTGCCAATTTTTATTTGTTGTGCTCCTTTCAGCTTATTTCTGCACGTTTCAGCTTTTTTCTACTTTTTCAGCTACTATTTAGCTTTTTTATGCCAATTTTACCTTTTTGAGCCAGTTCCACATTTTTTGTACTAATTTTTTTATTTTTTTCAGCCTAATTCAGCTGAATTGTGCTCTCTCCACTTCCTTCTGGTAATTTAAGCTTCTTTTTGCTTCTTTAGCTACTTTTCAGCTGTTTTTTTTTTTTTTTGTGTGTGTGTGTGTGTGTGTGTGTGTGTGTGTGTGTGTGTGTGTGTGTGTGTGTGCAAATTTCAGCCTTTTCAGATAATTTCCACTTTTCTGTGCATTCTGCTTCTTTCAGCCTGATTGGGCACACTAGTGCTCTCTCTACTTCCTTCTGGTAGCTTAAGCTTCTTTCAGCCTTTTCAGCTACTTTTCAACCATTTCTTGCTAATTTCAGCTTTTTTAGCTAATTTCCTATTTTTTGTGCTAATTTCTGCTTATTTAAACCAAATTCAGCCTATATGTGTTCTGCTTTCTTCTGCTAACTTAGGCTTATTCTTCCATTTCAGCCACATTTCGGCACATTTTAGCTAATTTCAGCTGTTTTTCAGCAAGCTCTTCAGCAGTAAGCATCCACACTGTGTTTTCAAATTAAACACAATTTGTCCAGTTAGTTTTTAATCACTGGTTGGTAAAACTGCAGCTTTCACTTCCTCTCGCTCCAAACGAAATGTTGCAGACGTTCCGTGTTCTGAGACTTCCTGTTCTCGTCTGCTCAGGTTGAAAACGTCGAGTCTGTGATTCACTCGGCAGACGCTCGTCCTGTTCACCAGCTCGTCTTTGCTCATTGTTCTTCTCTATTTGTCTCACCCGAGTGTTTTCCCTCTTCCCGTGCAGAATGCTCCCGTTCCAGGCAGCACCGGGTCAGTTTGGCCCAGAGGTCCGGGAGCCCGGCCTGAAGGTGTGGAGGGTGGAGAAGCTGAAGGCGGTGCCGCTGGATCGCTCCGAGGTGGGGGCCTTTTATAACGGGGACTCCTATCTGGTGCTGGAGAACCGTGGCGAGCAGGGAGCTGACCTCCACATGTGGCTTGGTGAGACGTTCGTGACAGTTTGTTTTTGTTTACTAACTAAATATTTAACTAACAGAACTCAAGAACGTTGTTTTGGTTAAAACTTGACTATAATAAATAAATCACCATATATGTTGGGACTGTAAAACTGAGTTATAGTCGTTTTAGTGCTGGACAGGTTCGATTGGCTGTGGAGACCAGTTTGACTCAAGTCGACTTCAAAACTCATTAGTTTGTGAACATGCACCAAACGATTATTTTCTGCCAGATTCAACAAAATTCCTTCAGTGGTTTGGGAGATATATTGCTAACAGACAGAGTTGGCCCTAACAGTTAATGACAAAGCTTTAAGCAACACTGCCACACATCCTGGTAATGCTCCATACAGTAGATGTTGGGGGTGAGTCTCAGCTACTACCACCTCACGTTTGAGCTCAGCGTTTATAAAACTGACTGAGCTACAACCATTTTTGTGTTTGCTGTGTTTGTTTAGCTGCGGTGGCCAGTTTTAATCAAGTTAACTCCAAACGTTAAAAAATTGTAGCCATACATTCTATAGTTGTTTTGTAAAAAGTTTTATTAAAGTCCTTCCAGTGGTTCATGAGATATTGTGCTAACAGACAAACCAGTATTTAGAATATATCCCAATCTAGTTGTTTGGAACAAAGATCTCAAATAACCAGCTAGTTCTCAAATTATTTCTTGGTGATGACTCTCAACTACTATCTCACCAAATATTACCCCAACATCCATAAAATTAACTGAGTTATAGCCAATTTTGTGCTTTTTAACGTTCATTAGCCATAGCAGCCATATTGAATTAGGTTGACGCCCAAGGTTAAACAATTGTTGTTGATCATCTGATGATTAATTTTTGAGAGTTTCATAAAAATCCATCAAGTGGTTCATAAGCTATTTTGCTAACAGACAGAGAAACGACTGCTCACAGACAGAGGCAAAAACATCATCACCCGCCTCGTCTTTTTTTTGTCGGTGGATGACCGAAGGAAGCGCCGTGCCAGAGTGGAAGCTTCTGTTTCTGTTTCTCCCCATCCAACAAAAGAGGCGCCCGATGCTGGATGCTGGCCCTCGTCCCGGCCCGCTGCTGCGGCTGAATAACCCATAACCCTGACGCTAACGGTGATGACACACGAGCCGCGGCGCTGACCCACGACGAGAGCAAAAAGGACGGATGTAGAGAGGGAAAGAAGGTGGTCCCATTAAAAATGCAGCAGGAAAGTTACGGCGCGCAAACGCCGCCTTTGTTTCCAGGACGCATCCGGTGCTTCGGTTACACCGAGCCGAACGCCACCGCTCGCACAGCGGCGTCTTCCTCTCAGCCCTCCGGGTGTTTACAGACGACTACGGAAAGGTGCTCGACGCCTTTTAGCTGCTTGTGCCACTATTCGCACATGCAAGTGACCAAGTGGGGAAAGCGCCGAAGCCCACGTTCGGATGAAGCAGGAGCCGTTTGAAGACGCGACACTCGGGTCATGTTCAGATTAGCCGTTTGCTCGTCGGCGCGATCAGAATGCACAAATTGAGAGATCCTTCTCGAGACCGAAACAGACTCAAAGTCGGTGTTTTGTGGTCTAGATCAGGTAGTCCTTTCTGTTGTTATAAGAAACAATGAAATTCAGTTTAAAATTAGTTTTGATCAAAGCTTAAAAGAGCCGCTGCAGAGGGACCAAACATTTGTCTATTAATGTCAATTTAAAATGGGTGTAAAAGACAAAATGAGAGTAGGATGTCCAAAAGTAACTTTATGACCCTTTCTGACCCCGTGGTGCCCGATTCATGTGCGATAAAACTGTAAAAAGGTCAACTCGGTGATGGAAATGGGATTTACGGCTCTTTGAAGGGAGCAGGGTTTTGTGGATCTTCATTCCACATATCTTCATTAACAAATTAAAGTTTCAAGAGTTGATCTCAATCGGTGCTTTTAAGAAGAAGGTGAAGATTCTGGAAGAAGACTGGACTGTTACTGTTTTCCATCCATCCATCACCCACGTCTTACTTTTTGGGCACAGGGGTCACTGGTGACATGCTTGTAGCCAAAGTAACTGATTGGATTCATTGGGTTTCATGGACAAATATAACGGAGTATCATCAGCATAACAATGAAAATTTATCCCATGCTGTTTAATGACTTTACCTGATGGAAGCATATACATACAGTATAAAGTAAAGGGGTCCAAGCACTGAACCCTGAGGAAAGCTTGTCCTGAGCCTGGCTGGTTTCTTCTTCCTGAGGGAGTTTTTCCTTTCCACTGTTGCCTTTATGCTTGCTCAGGATGAGAGTTCTGTGATGAAGTTAAGACAAATAATGTTATTAACTGACTCTTTATGTATGTGAATGTTTCTGTTCAGTGCCCTGAGACTTTTGTTATGACTTGGCACTATATAAATAAAGTGAATTGAATTGAATCATTGTGTGAGAGGCTGGGGACACTGTGGACAGGTATCCAGTCCATCACAGGGACACAGAGACAAACGAGACAAACAACCATTCACTCTTTCGCTCACACCTAGAGACAATTTAGAGTCACCAATCAGCCTAACATGCATGTTTTTGGTCTGTGGGAGGAAACCGGAGTACCCTGAGAAAACCCACGCATGCACGAAGAGAACATGATGCAAACTCCAACCAGGAAGGTCGGGATTTAATATGGTGACCTGCTTGCTGAGAGGTAATAGTTCTACCAACTGAGCCACATGCCACCCTTCATCACTAATCAATAATCGTTAACATTCACTTTTACTTGTTATCACAAAAAGTTTCCATCATTATGGTAAATTGTCTGTACTAGCACCTATCTAGCTTAACAAGACACTCAAAGCTCTTTACTACAACCTGTGCTCTCATTTACCCATTCATATAGCACTCTACTACATCTCTACAAAGCTAATTGAACAAATCATTCTAACGAGACTAATCAGTGCTGTAGATTCTATTCATACACCGATGGGACACACAGAGGCAATGAGGGGTTCAGTGTCTTGTCCAGGGACACTTCAACATGTGATTGCTGGTGGATTCAAACCCCCAACTCTTGAACTGGAGGACGACTGCTCTAACCACTCATCCACAGCCACCCTGTTATCCAACATAACTGGCATTTTGTCAACAATATAATACCAAAAAACATACATTAGCTTTATATTATAATCAGATAACATATAAAAATAATTCAAGTGTCTCCAAATGTTTGTTGACAAACTGTAACATTCAATACTTTTGTCCAATGAATACTTCCATTGTCTTTAGTCATCTCACAAACTCAAATCACCTTGAAGAAGAAATTTGAAAAAAGTCATGGGATTATTTCAGTTTTCACATATAAGTCTGGCCACCTGTTTGAACTGTTTTTCTTTTAGATGTTGAAAGTCACTGAATTTACCTTGATGGATGCAAAAATGTTGTGTCTAATAATTAAGTATGGCCTACAGATAAAAATAAATAAATAAATAAAATCACCCTCCTTGAATGTTTCTTCATTTATTTAGCTTCTGGAAGTTGGCAATCCAACCAGAGGGTGAGAGAGAAGACCAACACAGATCATGACTGAAGTTCAGCAGAAGAAATACTTGTTCTGACTGAAAACAAACCTCAAGGAGGAAAACAACTACTTTGATGTACATACACAAAAGATAAATAGCAATAGCTCTCATTAAGAAATTATTTTTGGGATATTGGAAGCTGGTCCATCACATGAAGTCACAGAATGGGTTCATTTTATCTTTGCTACGTCAAGTGCAAGTCCCAAAAACATGTTTAAATTACCCTTTAATACTTCTTTGAGAGAAAAAAAAAACCTCAAGCAAACATTACTTTGCATCTTAATTTGTACATTTAGTATAATTTTTTTTTTTTACAATTTCCACACGTTTTTAAATCATATTTTTAAAACTGGAATAACTAAATTATGAACTCAAGCAGTAAAAATGATCAAATCATATATACCGGTACATGCTCATATTAAAACACCAGCTAGAGTTTTGACACAAACATTTACACATATTACCCCCTTCATTTTGATGTAATGTTGATCTATATATCTGGGTAGAAGAGTGATGGATTTGATTAAATTTTCATTAAATTAATGTCTTTCATCAAAAAAAGTTATTTTAATTAAATAACAAAATAAGTTTTCACTTTTTTTAACAATGCACCATTAAAGACAAAGGCAATAATCCTTTGTAGTAGTAGTGTGTGTGTATGTGTGTGTTTAATTGTCTATAGCATCTACACACTGTGAAATACCTTTGCTTAAAACATTGATTGTCACCAACCTTGTTTTAGCAACATATGTAGCTCAAGAATCACTGAACAATCTAGAAAATCTCTCAAAATGTAATAATTGAATGTACAACTGCAATTAACGTTTCAATTTCAAGATGACTACCACAGCTACCTGAATTTAGTCAAAAGAAAAGTAGTTATAATAACTTAGTAAATTTCACAAATTTGTTGTGGTAGTAGCTGAGAGTCATCCTCAACATGTTTTTGGCTCTAACAAATATTATCAAGATCTTGCAATATTGTGTATGAGGTCCTTTAAAGTTTTGACAAAATACTGTAACTATTCTGACCGATATTGTAAATATACCGATACTTACCTATATTGTAACTATACTGAACTATACTGTAACTACGCTGACCTATACTGTAACTACAGTATACTGACATATACTGTATAATGGCTTATGTTGTAACTATACTGACCTATATTGTAAATATACCGGTACTTACCTATATTGTAAATATACTGACCTATACTGTAACTACGCTGACCTATACTGTAACTATGCTGACCTATACTGTAACTACGCTGACCTATACTGTAACTATACTGACCTATACTGTAAATATACTGGCTTATGTTGTAACTATACTGACCTATATTATAAATATACTTACCTATACTGTAACTGTACTGACCTATACTGTAACTAAACTGACTTATACTGTAACTATACTGACCTATACTGTAACTAAAGCCAGTATATTTACAGTATAGGTTGGTATAGTTACAGTATAGGTCAGCGTAGTTACAATATAGGTCAGTATAGTTACAATATAGGTAAGTATATACACAATTGAATCCTGGCAAAAACCAATGCTGACATGGTCCTGTTTTTGATTTTCTACATCTGCCTTATAATCTTCTGTTTTAGCAGCATTTGACATCTTTGCTTTAACTTGGTTAAAAAAATGTTTTTTAATCTGTATTTCTCTCTTATGATTGTCTATTGTTGATTGTCCAAGGAAAATCTATTGCTGTATTGTTGCTGTTGTCATCAGTCTTGGTTTGTAGCCAAGTATCTCTTGTAAATGAGTCCTCGAGGCTCACTGAGATTAACCTGCCTAAATAAAGGTTGAATGAACTACGCTGACCTATACTATAATTACGCTGACCTATACTGTAACTATACTGATATATACTGTAAATACGCTGACCTATACTGTAACTATACTGACCTATACTGTAATTATGCTGACCTATACTGTAACTATACTGACCTATACTGTAATTACGCTGACATATACTGTAACTATACTGACCTATACTGTAACTACGCTGACCTATACTGTAACTATACTGACCTATACTGTAATTACACTGATCTATATTGTAACTTTACTGACCTATACTGTAACTAATGTGACCTATACTGTAACTATACTGACCTATACTGTAACTACGCTGACCTATTCTGTAAATATACTGACCTATACTGTAACTATACCAACCTATACTGTAACTAAACTGACCTGTACTGTAACTAATCTGACTTATACTTTAACTAAACTGACCTATACTGTAACTATACCAACCTATACTGTAAATAAACTGACCTGTACTGTAACTAATCTGACCTATACTTTAACTAAACTGACCAATACTGTAACTATACTGATCTATACTGTAACTATACCAACCTATATGGTAACTAAACTGACCTATATTGTAACTAAACTGACCTATACTGTAACTCATGTGACCTATACTTTAACTAAACTGACCTATACTGTAACTAAACTGACCTATACTGTAACTATACCAACCTATACTGTAACTACGCTGACCTATACTGTAACTAAACTGACCTATACTGTAACTAAACTGACCTATACTGTAACTAAACTGACCTATACTGTAACTACGCTGACCTATGCTGTAACTATACTGACCTATAATGTAACTAAACTGACCTATACTGTAACTAAACTGACCTATACTGTAACTATACCAACCTATACTGTAACTCAAGTGACCTATACTTTAACTAAACTGACCTATACTGTAACTAAACTGACCTATACTGTAACTATACCAACCTATACTGT
>JARVGS010000001.1:19619005-19629675 GCA_031762315.1 Hypsolebias antenori | reverse complement strand
ATGCCCTTCCTGACGCAACCACAGACCACCGAGCTACCACAGCCCTCTGTGTGGAGCAGAGAGCTGCTATCTAGGGTGACCAGTGGAGCAGATGATGGGGGTTAAGGGCCTTGCTGAAGAGCCCAGAGTGGGGCAAATGATGGTGGAGGCAGGTGTAGGTGCTTTTCCTCTTATCTGAGCAACAGAACCTTTTCAATGTTTGTGAATAACATAGAGTCTAAGACCACTCCATTATTGCATGGTGTTCCTCAGGGTTCAGTCTTAGGTCCCATTCTGTTCCTTCTATACATCACCCCCCTTGGAAAGATTATCAGTAGCTTCAGAAATGTGTCTTATCATTTCTATGCTGATGACATTCAACTGTACTCTTCCTTCTATGATTCAGAATTACACAAGTTGGCTGAATTAGTAAATTGTGTTCCCCATATTAAGGCACGGCTAGCTAACAACTTCAGTTCTCTGGGCTCCTCTTCTCAGCCGAGCCTCAGAAACCTGGGTGTTCTGTTCGACCAGTCAACGTCGTTGGACAAACACTCAACGCTTCTGGTAAAAAAACTGCTTTTATCATCTGAGAAATATTTCTAAACTGAGGGCAATGTTATCCAGATCTGACCTGGACATGATCATTCATCCTTTTATCTCTTCTCGTTTAGATTATTGTAATTCCCTTTGTACTTGTTTTAACAAATCTGCCGTCGCTCGTCTCCAGCTGGTCCAGAACGCTGCTGCAAGGTTTTAACAGGAACTAACAGAACATTACAGCAGTTTTATCTTCTCTTCATTGGCTGCCTGTTGAATTTAGAATTAATTTTAAAATTTTAGTCTTAACTTTTAGAGCTTTAAATGGACAGGCCCCCACAGTACACCACTGAAATGTTGATTCCTTATTCTCTAGCCTGCACCCTTTGGTCTTCAGCGCTGGGTCCCTAAGACCCAGTTTAAAACTCGGGGTGACCGATCCTTTCAGGCTCCCAGACTGTGGAATGCCCTGCTCCTGTCTCTTCACTTATTCAGACAAACTTTCAGTTCAATGTTTATTTACTGTTTATAATCAGCTGTTCTTATTGTTTTTGTCTTATTTTAAGCCTTTATCTGTTTTTCTGTAAAGCACTTTGTGACTGTATCTATGAAAAGTGCTATATAAATAAACTTTACTTACTTACTTCATTTACGCCCGCCCACATTTTGATGTTGTTGGTGCCGGGAGTTGAACTAGCAATCTTCCCGTCACAGGCCCGCCTTCTCGAACCTCTGCACCACCACTCCCTTTACATTTTACTTATTCACATAATGAACGTAAACGACCGCCACTTCTTCAAATTATAACAGAAAACTCTTTACATAAACTGAACAGAATCATAACAGCAGTAGTCAAGTAACAGGACTTAATCTGTAAACTGATCAATGTCAGAATGCAAATACAGGTAGTCCTCGACTCACGACGGAGATCCGTTCTCATGCGTCGTCGTAAACCAAATTTGACGTAAGTCGGAACGTACATAAATAAATCAGACGTACCTGTTTTACCAAGCGCGTAAACCCAATTTTCGACGTAAGTCCATGGTGATGGCCTTCCTTTTCATCAATGCACTGCCATCAGAAGAGCCCTCCTTGCGTTTGGGAGCCATAATGAAGGGCTAATGGCCTACTGGGATGCTAGTGACACCGTCCTCCTCCTCTGTAGTACCTGTACAGTACTGTATTCCTCCGCCGCTGCACCGCGTGCTGTATTCTTCTGCCGCCGCGCCACCGCGTTACGACGTTTAACGTCGTAAAACGGTCGTAAAACCGACGTAAAACTGACGTAAAAACCGACGTAAAACCGACATAACCGAGTAACGTGAATAAGGGAGATGCGTCGTAACCTTGAATCGTCGTAAGACGAGACCGTCGTAACCCGAGGACTACCTTGGGGGGGGGGGCATGTGAGGGTCCTCCCCTAGAACATTTTGAATAAAGTAGATGTGATTTCCTGCATTTTGGTGTATTTTAATGGGTTGTTAAACATCTACGTGCTTGAAATGCAGTCATTTTTTTTTGTTTATTTGTTTTTTGAGGACCCTTAAGCACTTGCTTGTGGACCCCGAGGGGGTCCGGGGACCCCAGTTTGAGAACCACTGTCTTAGATGGTAAAAATCCACCCTGGAACAGGCCTCAGTTCTCCTTTGTTCTGTAATCTGGGGTCACTGTTGAATCCTGCTTCAGTTAGAAAATAGTTTGATCATTACGAACCCAAACCTAAAGTTAGTCTTACTGAAGGAGCTTCATTTTAACCAAGTATTTTGAACTCTAATTAAAACTCTAACTGTTTCACATCTTGATAAAAAACCAGATCTGTCTCTGGTCCTGTCAGGGCTTCTCCCTGAACATTTGCTCTCTCCTTCAGCCAATGACAGTTAAGGTCAACTGAGCTTCCTGCCTGTCTCGACCTTAAGTTCAGGTCTCTCTGGAGCAGCTGCTCCTTCTCTCTCCCACCCCCCGGTGCGCGTGCGCGTGCGTCACTCTATATGAACGTACAACAGAAACTTTGAAGAAGAGAGGACAAGCTGCGGGACAAGTTTGTCCCTCTTCTTTTTTGTATTTATTTCAGTTTCTTTTGGAATAAGTGGACCTGCTCGGTGTTTGATTTGGAGCTGAAGCTCTCCAAGTCTCCATTTGGGACCGACAGGGTGCCTGGAGGTGTCAGAGTCATGCCGGCCGGGTTTCAGCAGCTCGAAGGGGAGGTAATGTCTTCAGATGCGTGTTGAAATGTTTTAAACGCGTTTGGCTCAGCGGTGCGCACTGGAACCTTTTTACGCACGGGGTATGGCGCACGAAAACGCTTGGATGGATCATTTGGGAATCAAGAGTCCCAGTTTGTCTCGTGAAGTCCAGTGAATAGGAGTTGATACACTGGCTGACAATAGAAAAAACGATGTTTAATTGTTACAGAAGGTGAGCTTAATTTTTCATTTTCGGAGACAGATCTGACCTTGAGCGCACAAAGATCCAAATTTACAGATCATATGATTTATAATCAGACACTTAGATTATTTTTCTCAGACAAATTTCAGATCAGTTTTGATCGTTTCATCCTCCCAACACGGTGAACTTTTGTCTGTGGTGTTGTCATGGCAACGGTTTCCAGGCTGCTCCAATAAACTGAAAACAGACGAATTATATGAAGTTAATTGACCATATTTAGTCAAGAAGGGAGGGGGAAAGTGCAATTCTGAGGTTTTGCACCTCAGGACGTGATGAAATGAATTATTTTTCTTTTTACAAGTTCTTAAAATTAATAAAATTTGACCTCAAGTGTTAAAAAAAAAAACACGCTCATCATGTTATTGTTTATTAAACGTAAACAAAGCCAAAATAAAAAAAGCGGTGTATGTGTCCTCCTGAGCTGCCTCAACAGGATTTAGAAGGTTCATCTTGAGCTGCTGATCAGATGTATTGATGAACTAACTGATCAGTGTGATCACAGCAGGAGCTTCATCAGTTTGATGCTCTGAGCGGACACAACGCCAAGATGGAAAGACATCAGCAATGCCCTTAGAGATGCAACTGTTTCTGTCAGTTAATTTATGAAAGGTCAAAGGTCATTTACAAACTATTTAAAGTTCATAAGATCATCAACAAGTGGAAAATGTGAAAGACGGCTGCCAATCTTGTCAGGGAGCAGATTCACCCCCTGGTCAGACCGTGCAATGCTCATGGAGATAGCAAACTCCAAGAGCTCCATCTCAGACTCTACAGGCCTTCAGTTAGCAGTTCAAAGGTTAAAGTTCATGAGAGAAGAGTTAGAAAAGGATTGAACAAGTGTGACTGATTTTGAATGAGTTTCTAAGAGAAAACATGGCCGCCATCAGATCTACAAAGCTTTGTCTGAATAAACCACAAGATTTTTGGAACAATGTCCTTTCCTTTGGACAGTTGGAACCTGAGGAGAAATATTTACCCATAATGCACAGCACCATCTTTGGAGAAAACCAAATGACTTATCAGGACAAAGTGTCGAGCACGGTGGTGAAGGTGTGGTGATCTGGGCTTGTTCTGAACTTTGCGGTCATTGAGTCGACCGTGAACGCCTCTGTAGATCAAAGTATAGATGCAAAAACATTTATTTAACAACTATGGACCAAACTGGTCCATAAAATAAGACAATGATCCCAAACACAGCAGCAAATGTACAAGTGAATGGCCCAGAAAAATAATACCATATTTTTCAGAATATAAGGTGCAATCCTTGAATTTTCTAAAAAATCAGAGCCTTATAATCCAATGCGCATTATAGTCTGAAAAATACGGTAATCAATGTGTTGCAACAATCATAGTCCAAACCTCAGTTGAGCAGAAACAAATGTATGCAAAACTCAATGAACTGAAGCAATGCTGTAAAAAAGAGTGGGCCAAATTTTCTCCAAAAGAATGTGAGAAACTGATAGACCCATACAGACTATGTTTTGAGTTGGTGGTGGTCCTAAAACCTGCTGGGTTATGATTCCGTCTTCTTTTGTTTTTGTTCTATAAATAATAGTGACCCAGTTGAATCTGTTGTGGTTTTGTACACTTGAGGTTGGTTTTGAATAATTTTAGGCCAAATGGTTCTGTTATGCCCTCATATTCAATCCAAGAAAGGGAGTGAACTTTCTTTACCCCCCATAGATCTTGGCATCGTAGTTTCATTGCATTTATCTACAGGCAAATAAATGTTGCATTAATCCCACACAGATTACTACACAATGCTGTGGGGTGATGTGACCTGTTATAAGTAGCCTGAAGCGTGGGCAGATTAGTTCTCGGTACTGAATATATTAGCAACAGCAGTCAGCTGTGCCTGCAGTGAAATGTAGCACAAAGCTAATGAGGCATGGCTTCTTTTGATGCTTAACCTTTTCTACGAGGACACACAAATAGAGGCTGCACCCTTCTGTTTTGGATTTTGGCTGCTAAACCGGCTTCACCCAGACACTTAACACAACAAGGTCAAGACACGGCTGTATGGACTCATTTGGACATTTTGCTTGGGTTTATGAGTCAGAATAAAATAAAAGATTAACACAGTGGTGTGCATCAAACATACACACCAACTTAAAGTCTTACCAGAACAAAATTATGATTAGTTACATACTATTATTGCTTAAATATCATTCTTAAACGCACAGAGTTTGTCCAGGTCCATACAAAAATGTCAAACTTTCAAAAAGTCTTGCCATTGTATGGTGTATGGTGTATGGTTTTGCCATTGTATGGTGTATTTTTTGTATTTTCACTCTTTGCCAAACCTGTATGTTAATTTCCTATCTGTCACAGTAGAGACAGATGTTCAGGGGTATATGGAGCAAAATTGGTCTCAAAAGCTACCTTGAATGCATCATCTCATTTGTGAATCTGGTGCGGTAAGAACATCTCAAAACATCGTAAGCACAGCTGGCAATTCATGCACACGCATTTTCCAATTTGTAAGCGTACTACGCATATAAGTCTTGCTCTACGAGTTTTTGAATCTTTTTGACACCAATTTCGCTCCATGCTGATGCGAGACTGGATTGTGGCTAAAGTTCAGGCGAGGTTTGGACGTAGACGGCTGTGACAGGATCAGTTTCACACACTTAATGTGAGCCAAGAGTGTGTCAGCAAGGGCACCTGTGTGTTGTTGCAGTCAAACCAAACTACAAGTAAACATTTAAAGCTCAAATATTTTACTTTGAAAATGATTTCAACCACTTTAAACTCCTTTGTACTTTTCTTCCATGGAGCCATGCAGTCTTATTTGTATTATTTCTTCTTCTGGCTTTCTGACTGTTTTCTGTCTTTCGCTGCTATCTGAATTTCAGAGCAGTCATTGCAGCTGAACATGCATATGTGCCCTAAAGTTTCAGGATTAAAATACCAGCAGAGAAATAGTTTCTAAAAGTCACGTATTTGAGAAAAAAAACAAGAAAACGTCTATTGATAATTACCCCTGTATGACAAGTTTTAAAACTGTTCTAAATCAGCTCATGGGTAATAAAAACTGTATTAAATACTCTTTCAGCTTGTTATTTTTGGTACTATTCATAAAGTGAAGTAAAGAAATTAAAACAAAACTTTTGTCAATGCTCTTTTGCCCTATTTGTGGCCAGTATCAAAGCTACTAGCTAGGTGGCTACTAGCTTGTACTTACGCTACTTACATGCTAAAAACTTACTTGTTAGTGCTAAAACAATTTGTTTTGGTTCACATTGTGTTATTGTTAGTATTTTTTTACTAATTCAATTAAAAAATGGGACAAATTGCATTTTCCAGTTGCTATTATAAATGTTTCTAGGTGGAAATTTACTAGCTTGGTAGCTAGCTCATAACTAGGTAAAAATGTGATTAAACTGTTTCTTTGTTTTTTGTTATGTGCAAACAAAACACTGCTTCATTCCTCAGGTTTTTTTTTTTTTTTTAATTTTTTTTTTTTTTTTTGCATGAATTATTCACAAGTGAATTGACTTAGCAAACAATAACATTCCTCTGAAAAGATTAAGGTAGGCCTACTACTAGACAGAAAATGAGTAAAATGCAGGTAAAGTTAAAAAATATATATACTTTGAGATGACCTTTACAAAGTCAGAGGAAATACTAATCCAGACTTCTTTAAAATAATACAAGAAAGCTTGTTTCTTATTATAAAATAAAGAACAAAAGCGTAGTGGTTCCCAACCCAGTTCCTTGAGGAACACCATCCTGCAAGTTTTACGGTAGTTGTTTCCCTGCTCCAACACATCTGATTCGGTTTACTTAATTACTTCCTCATTCTGCAAAAGCCTGTTAATCACTCATTTATTAAAATCAGGAGTGTCTTAGCAGGAAACAACTAAAACATGCAGGATGGGGTTCCTCAAGGACCAGGGTTGGGAACCCCTGCTTTACAATACTGTCTTTATTGTTAAAATTGAGATGCGAGGACAGTTAATATGCTGTGAGAGGATATTATTAGCACAGTTCTTTTTATGTTGTTCATTTTTTTTCTCACGTGTTTGCACTCCAGGCGGTGACTGGAACCCTTGCTCTGTCAGTCTTCACCGCTGTTCTGGGATCTGTGGCGTTTGGATATAACATCGGAGTCATAAACGCCCCTCAAAAGGTAAAAAAAAAAATAGTTCTAAATCAGTACATTTATGTACAAAAGTACCTACAATTACGTCATAAAATGTCAAACAGATGCCTGCTAGTAGGGCTTGCATAGGACACAAATGAATATTTAACTGTCATCTGAAACCAAATATATCCAAAACTATTATTTGTCATGTTGCTGTTTCTCGGCTCAAATAACCAAAACTTCAACTTTTCAGTAGAAACCACAATGGGTCTGTGTTTCTCTGTTTATCCATCAACTTTTTTTTCTGCAGATCTTTTTTATGGTGGTGTGTTTGATGCAGCAACACTGCCATGCTGCCATATTTACAAAACCAAACATGGGGGGAAATACCTGTTGCATGACTGTGATGCTTCTTAGGTGTGTCATCTAAAGAAAAGAAGATACACTCAATGATGAAAAGTTATCAACATTTTTAAATATGCTAACCTATTTCTGGAACCAGAGTAAATTATGTCTACTTGTGGTAGAATAAAGTGTTTTCACAAAACACCTCCTGACATATGGGGACACTTGTTGATCTCGTCGGTGTAGCTTCTGAACCCATGCCTGATGCTGTTTTGTGCCCCAAAGCGAGGTAGTAACAGAGGCGAAATGGTCAACATTCGAAAAGCTTAGCTTAGCTCAAAGTTAAGCTTTGCGTCTCAGTAATGTGATGCTACACCGTTGTGATCAACTGAATGTGGGATTTAACAACAACAAGCGGATTTATTACCGAGGGCACATCGATTATGACACACAGCAACGCTGAGTTTAGTTTTTAACAAAATAAATAGCTAAACTGAGTTAATTCATCATGTTTTGAAATCTATACGAGGGAGACCTCCATCACGCATTTATTCAGTTTCGCTCCATGTCATCATAGCTGAGTTCTGCTCCACAACTGTTCTGGTTCAGCGGTGCTCACTTCATTTCTACAAGTTCACATCTGTGCGAGACGTGGCACCACCTGTGATGTATGAACGGCCAGAGGCAGCATAAAGACATACTGGTCTTTGAGGCCATTTCGTTGAACTGTTTTGTAAAAGAGCGTAAATAGCCTTATGACTCTCCAGTGGGACAGAAGTGAGTTTAATCTGCATGTGAAGTTAGCATTTCATGAAGTTTAAAGCATCAAACTTTCCAGCTTGCGTTGAGAAAGCTCTCTGGATGGGAAGCCAAATGTCTTTGACTAAGTTTTTTTTCTTTGGTGGGGAGGGGTTGGTTGCCATGTTCTGGATAACTGAGACTATACCAGCATTTACAATAGAGTTGTTTTAGCAAAAACATACTAAGAGGCTAAATCAGGTTCATGTCCTTCATGAATTTGCCTGTTATCATAAGATCTTCACATCTGCAATAAAGTGCTTTGATATTTGACTCATTTTGATGAAAACACAGAAATCCACTGATGTTTTCTGACGTTTGTGCCAAAAGCTGACTTTAAATCTGAAAAAATATGAACCAAGTTTTTTTATGGATGTTTTTTCCTCTTTATTAAAACGTAGCCGTTTGATAAAACACTACTGCTCGTTAGTATCACAAGCTAATTACTGGAGTTTTTAAACTTTCTAGCACAATTTGCTTCTATCCAGATCATCGAGGCAGACTACAACGCAACATGGGTGCACCGGTATGGAGAACCCATCCCCACAGGGACACTGACCTCCCTCTGGTCACTGTCTGTAGCCATCTTCTCCATTGGAGGCATGTTCTCCTCCTGCTGTGTGGGTTTCATCTCAGAGTGGCTGGGACGGTAAGAGAACACTTCCTGTTGCACTCATCAACCCAAGCCTTCGACCACCACTGGCTATCCCCGGCTCCACCATTGCACCTGGTGGTGGATCCGATTTTTCCATTAATTTGCTAGGATCCATCACTCTGCGCACTCTCAGACAAGAAAAACAAAATGTACCTCTCTTCTTTTACACAGCGTAACTTGTACCCACGTTAATATCTTGCACCAAAAACGTTAAGGTTTACTTGCATCTCGTGTTCAATTCCAAAACAGAAAAACACTCAACTTGAAAACTACATTCACGTTTCAAATCCTTCAACAACAGGAAACATAGATATACTGCTTGTTAATTTACTTTTTTTAATTTGATATTGATGGTCTGTGTGTGTTTGTTTGTCTGTTAGCAAAATATCTCATGTACCTCTGGATATATTTTAATGAACTTCTCAGAAAGAAATACTGTATTTTCTGCCTGATAGGTCGCACCTTTCTATAAGTCGCATTGTCCAGTTACGGTATGTCCAATAATTTGAAAAAATCCATAAATATGTCGCACCGCTCTATAAGTCGCACCTATTATGCGTTATAGTCTGGAAAATACGGTAAGTAGATGTCCGTCTACAGCTGAATAACTCTCAAGGTCAGTCTGATTTAAAATGGCTGCTACAGTTGATCAACTTTAGCAAACATAAAATTGGCTCTAACTAAGTTGATTTTACAGATAATGAGCTAAAGGTTGGTGTGGTAGTAGCTGAGACTCTTACCCAACACATATTCAAAGCACCAATAGATTGCTTGAGATCTTGTTAAAAAAAGTTTGAATGTAAAGCTACAGGTGATAGAAACGTTGGATCTTTTTTAAACATGAAATTTGTCTACACAGTTTTTTAACAAGGTTGGTGTGAAATCGAACCAGGACAGTGATTCTTATCATTTGAAACAAAAATTCAAAATCTGTTTTATTCTTCTAAAGAAAAAAAATAAATAAATGATGTTATAGTAGAGTGCCCCAAAACAAATTAAAAGTTTGATTGAACATTACGAATGAAAGCTCAGGTGAACAAACAGTAAAGTTTGCCTCAAAATGCTACAAAAAGCAAACAAACACAAAAAAAAACTAAAATGAAAATAAGAATAAAAGTGTTTTAAATGTTAACGGGAAGACCTGACATTGGAAGTAAACCTAATTCAGTTTGCATATGAAACACGAACGCTTTGATTCAAACAAAACTTGAACAGTTTGAGTGTGTAACAAACAGCTGACGAGAGAGAAGTTGAAATAATATAATTTGATTCAAACTGTGCAAAAAGCTACAACTAAATCATTTTCTTTGCTCGGCTTTGATTCACCAAAATATTCTCAAGATAAGAGACGTTGCCGACGTCAAATCAAAAGTTGATCTTAGTCCGAGACAAGATGCAAGATGGATTCTTTCTGTCTTCATAGGTTGGCGTTCCTAACAGACATGTGGTCCAGGAGGGTGTTATTATGAATGGGGGTGGGATGTGGGGGTGTCCCCGCCAGGAAAAATTAACTTCCTGAAAGCAGCTGCTGGTTAAAACTGCCGCGACCTCATAGGTCAAAGAGCACATGCTGCCCAAGACTCTGGAGACCACAGTTGTCCTCTTTAACGAGACTCAGCGTCTGGTTGGTGGGAAAAAAACTGAAGGAGGTGAAGCCACTAAAAATAAAAATCTTCACTCAAACTAATGTCTAAAGAGCAGTGGTGGGATGTAACTAAGTACAAGTACTTTGTTACTGTACTTTAGTACATTTTTCATGTATCTGTACTTTACTTAAGTAGAATTAAATGTGGGTACTTTTACTTTTACTCCACTACATTT
>JARVGS010000001.1:19470667-19481024 GCA_031762315.1 Hypsolebias antenori | reverse complement strand
GTTACGGCCGAAAATCCGGACTTACGGCGCCATGTGGCCGGCGTTCCGAGTTACGGCAAAATCGACCTACGAACGGTTCTTAGGTCCGGAACCCGTTCGTAACTCGAGGACAGCCTGTATAATCAAAGCTGTTCTGCAATCAGTGGCACTAAGTTGGGAGTCTTTGTTGTGAATCAATTTGAGTTGTTACCAAACCCAAGTTTAGCTCAACGTTTTAAAAGTTGCCTGAGTTAGAGTCATTTTTGTATTTTCTAAAATCGGTTCCCTTTGGCTGCCATCTTGAATTGGGTTGACTCCAAAGGGTAATCTTTTGTAGAGGTATATCCACTGATTAATTTCTTAGAGTTACATGTAGTGGTTCATGAGATATTTTGCTAACAGACAAGACTAACAAACACACACAGGCAGTTACATTATCATGGTGGTGGATGAAGACCTGGAGGGTTTGATGTCTGATATTTGATGTTCGATGATCTAACTGAACTGTGTATAGTCAAACCTAGATGTTTTTAAACACGTGTAGAAATGATCAGGACAATGAACTAAAATAAATTGGTGCTAATAAATTGGTGCTACAGAGATTCTTCTGACGAAGTTGAGGGAGCAATTAAGGAACCTCAACCGGGGACGTTTCCTGCCAGTGTGCTGAAACACGGTCAAATCTGGTGTAAGAAGAAAGTAAACTCCAGACTGACATATTTACAGAAGATAACGTGGAGAACACCTTACTTCCTGTTAAGGAACCATTCAAGAATGTTCACAAATAACAGGGAGGACGATAAGCTCACGTGGCGGAGGGAGGAATTTTATCCACTACCAGGGAGGAGCCAGGGGGTGGTTGATGGTGGCCTTGGCCCTCATTGATTAATCTTAAACCACCCTTTGAAACAGTATAAAAACTTGAGCATAGTTCAAATGATAGGGATGACTGGTTTACACAGACATATGGTCTTCTTGGATTTTGACGTAGCAATCCAATTTTCTAAAGGTATCTTTCCTGCGTCTAGATTAGAGCTATTCATCTGGCGGCCCGCGGGCCAGAATTGGCCCACGGATTACTGCAATAAAAATCAGTTTAAAAGGTAACAGATCATTTTAAACTTTGGTTTATTTACATAATGATTTTAATTGCTGGATGTCGGGCCCTTGAGCTTTTGGCTTTCAGAAACTGCGGCCCCCTGAGCAGTTTTGTTGAATAGCCCTGGTCTAGATGTAGCCACATACCAAAATGGAAGTCGGCACCTCACTTATTTTTCAAATTCATGTGCTCACAAGTATTTTCAGTTCCCTGTTTTCGCTCCACGATGAGGGATAACCAAAGAGGTCATATCGTTTTACTTTTTTTTTTTGTGTGTGTTTTCCAACAAATGTATGAACCGGCGGAAGGATCGTAATAAAATTCTCGACGCATTTATTGACCAGCTGATTAACGCTTGGAGTCCGATTGATTCAAGATGGCCGCCACAGCTTTAGTGTCGTTATAGCGACAGCTCAGTCAGTTTGATAGCTGCTGAGCTAAAGTTTGGCGTGGTGGTAGCAGGTGGTGTGTTTCTTGAATGTGTTTTATTAAAAAAAAATTACTGTTTAATATTTTAGGATGTTCCAGTGCAACGTTTTATCTTTTTATTATTATTATTTTTTTAGCATGCTGAACGATTACTTCCTGTCCCGTTAGAGGTTTTCTGTGCTGGTTCTGTAAAACCAGCAAACCAATCTGCACACTCACACACCATCAGCATGACTGAACAACCTCAGCGTTGGTTAGAAATGAAACCAGTCTAGACCGGGCCCATTTCTGTCGTTAGATGAAGAAAAAACGAGAAACATCTCTTCTTTTGTGCTTTTTTAAATTTAGTCTCCTTTTAAGTTCCTCCGTCAAGTACGCCAGCTTGTAGTTGGCTTGTTTAGTGGCAGAGTTACTCCAAAAATTCAATGTATTAATTTACAGCGACTAAATGAAGCTCTCCCTGGCTTCGTGCAGAAAGTGTTTAATTAAACCCACTCACAGTCAGTTCAGCTCAAACACTCATTAAAGTTTTTAAGGATTTTTGTTGGTTTTAGAGGCCTGCACCTTCATCACCTGCTACTACTGAAAGATGCTTCATGTTCCAGTCCAGCTCAGTCCATTTCATAGATATGGAGCTAAAATTTGGTGTGGTAGTAGCTGAGACTCATCCGAGTTTAAACTCGATGTCGTGAAACGCAGCAGTCTGTGCGCGTTCCTTCAAGGGAAGCTAGTTCCATATTCTTGTACTTTGCTGTTGTATTTGTTCGTGTTATGATTTTAGGTCTGTTTTAGATCATTTTGGTTTTCATAGCATCGTCTGCCTTGTTCATACTGGTCCATCCCAAAGATCCAGTCCCCCGCCACAAACAGCATTGTATATGCTGTTATACAGTGTGTACGTCTGTTTAAGTTGAACTAATATCATATTTTACTTCAGGTTACCCAGGCGGTCATTCTGCACCCCCTTACCCAGCAGGGGGCTACCCAGACCCTGGTCAGGCCCCTCCTCCGGGCTTCAACATGCCCTACAACCAGGGCCAACCTGTCATGTATCAGCCGGGCCCGATGGCTCCCGGTCCAGGACAGGGGCCGGAGTATGGCGGCCCACCGATGGGGATCTCACCGGCACCTGCTGCTGTCCCCGTTGGGGTCCCACCAGGACTGGAGTACCTGACCCAGGTAAAAAAAAAAAATCCTTTTGGAATAAAAGAGTCTGCTTTAGCTAACAGTTGCTTCTTAACTACAAACGGTAATCGCAGAGTCAGCTTAAACACTGAAGACGAACGTTTTTTATGAGCTTGTGTGAAAGAGCGTGAGGGTCCAGGTGAAACGCTTTGCCTCGCAAATGATAAAACATGTTTAGGGTTTTTTTTCTTGTATGAACAAAGAAAAGCTCTCAGATGGCAGAAAGTTTGAAATGTTGAAATGATCATGAAGTCTTTCTCGTGATTCTTTTTTTTTTTTTTTTTTTTTTTTTTAGATCGATCAGATCCTGATCCATCAAAAAGTTGAGCTCCTGGAAGGTAAATACGCGCTGAAGCGGTTTGTCTTTATCGAGTCCTCGCAGTTCGTTCACGGCTGCTCCCTGCTTTCCTCCCGCCTCGCCCAGCGTTCATCGGCTTCGAGACCAACAACCAGTACGAGATCAAGAACAGCCTGGGCCAGAAGATCTACAAGGCCAAGGAGAAGAACGACTGCTGCACGAGGAACTGCTGCGGCTCGCTGCGCAGCTTCGACATGAAGATCAAGGACAACATGGACCGGGAGGTCATCCGCCTCATCCGGCCTTTCCGCTGCGTCTCCTGCTGGTGTCCCTGCTGCCTGCAAGAGGTCCGTCTCTGGTGGATGCTGGGTTGCAAATCAGCCATCAGCTTATTAATAACTTTGTATTGTCATGTTGCACCACACCCGGTCAAATATCGCTCAAGCACTCGCTCCAGGTGTAAATGACTCGTTGTAGTGTTTACTCAGTGAGTGTACGAGTTATTATTTAACTTCTCTGACTGATTAAGGAGGTTTTATTGGAACAGATATGCCGCAAATAACCCTAAAACAGCTGACTGTGTTTTTTCTACTGGGTGGGGTTTGTTTGTTGAGAGTTACTACATCTGGTGAAAGGTTAAGAACTATTAATGCACAGGTGTCCAACGTGTGGCCCGTGGGCCATTTGTGGTCCTTGGAGTGATTTTGTGCGGCCCACAATTGCGGTTTAAGAATGTATCATTTTGACCAGGTCGGGCTTACGAAGGATGAAAATCAGTCTTCTCAAAATGAGCAATATTAAGCAAAATACAACCCCTTGGCTATAATCTTTTTATTTTCACTTCCTGGTACAAAACACCAAAAACCTTGACTGATTTCTACCAGAAAGGAGACTTTTGGATAATGATTCCTAAAACTTGTCTAAATACGTAGTGCAGTTGATGAAATAATCAAGACTTTTTAAAATGAATATAACGTAGTGTCATCTACATACGAGTTGATCAACTTTATCAAATGCAGGAATCTGTTGTAGCGACTGAGAGCTGGATGATTTTTCAGAACTTTCATCAGACTTTTGAGCCGTCTATGGTCCAAAAGGTTGATCGACCCCTTTTTTAAAGGGCACTGTTGGATAAATTAATTATCCTATCATCATCTCACTAATCAAATAAGCCACACTGAAAATGCGAGATCTTTTCAAACCAGTTTTACTTGCAGGGTGGCAGCCAACCTCTCTGCAGGAGTAACGCTGTAATTCGAAATTGACAGAGATGTAAAAGTTTATAAAACGGCGTTTGCAAGAACGGATAGGATTTTTTTTTTAACAGACGAGCCGTTTTAAGACGACAGCAGTTCACTTTGGTCTTGGTCCAAACCAGATTAGCCGTTAGATCGTCAGTCTTGTCAAATTAAACTGTTTCTTCAAAACGAGGTCGTCCAAAGAGCTGTCTACAATGAGGACGGTTCTAATTGGTCGTACCCTTTCACACGAGACAAACAATTTGTTTATCTGGCTCAGGTCTTTTGTTTTGTCCTCTTGTTGCCGTGCTGCTGAGGGCTGCTTCATGTCTCTGTGCCAAGACAACAGTTTGATCTGAGCATGAAAGGCCCTTTTGTCCAAACTCTCTCTTCACTCTGAAAACCTTCACTGGGACTTCTGTTTGTTCTTCCCTCGTGGAATCAAACTGTTAGCAGTCTGTTCCCCCCGACCTGAGCCCGGCTCAGCACCGTTCTGGTTACAGCTCTGGCAGGAGCCATGTGAGGTCCGTTACCCTCGTTACACGGGACGACAGGAACAACTGTAGCTCCGACCACTTAATCATGAATGTAGTACTCCCTACCACTTTGTGCATGTGCACGTTGTCTTTCCCCAACCCTAACTAACTAATGGACCAAACATAACTAGCCAATTAAACACAACTAACTAAACAACTAAATAAACATAACCATCTAAACATAAGTACCGGTAACTAAACATAACTAACGGACTAACATAACCAGCAAATTAAACACATCTAACTAAACAAAACTAAATAAACATAACCAACTAAACTAAATAAACATAAGCAACTAAACATAAGTAACTTCTAATCAAAACTAAACATAACTACCGGTAACTAAACATAACTATCATAACTAAACATAACCAATTAAACATAACCAACTAAACATAATTAAACATAACCAACTAAACTTAACTAATCTAAACATAACCAACTAAACTAAACGTAACTAACTAAATATAACCAACTAAACAAAACTAAACATAACCAACTAAACAAAACTAAACATAACTATCTAAACAAAACTAAACATAACCAACTAAACATAACAAACTAAACAAAACTAAACATAACCAACTAAACAAAACAAACATAACTAAACAAAACTAAACATAACTAACTAAACAAAACTAAACATAACCAACTAAACATAACTAACTAAACAAAACTAAACATAACCAACTAAACATAACCAACTAAACAAAACTAAACATAACCAACTAAACAAAACTAAACATAACCAACGAAACAAAACTAAATATAATCAACTAAACAACACTAAACATAACTAACTAAACATAAACAACTAAACAAAACTTAACTAAACATAACCAACTAAACAAAACTAAACATAACTAACTTATAACTATCTAAATTAAACATAACCAACTAACTAAACTTAACTAAACATAACCAACTAAACATAACTAACTACTGTAAACTTAACTAAACATAACCAACTAAACAAAACTAAACATAGCTACCTAAACATAACCAACTAAACAAAACTAAACATAACTAACTAATAAGTAACTAAACGTAACTAAACATAACTAACTAAACTAAACAAAACATAACCAACTAAACAAAACCAACTAAACATAACTAACTAAACATAACTAAATAAACATAACTAACTAAGCACAACTAAACTTAACTAAACACAACTAACTAACTAACCATAACTCCAGACTGTGACCTTGTGGGGTTTGAATTTAGCTTTCAGTGTCCTGGAGGACTTTCTCTTTTTCACATTGTTTAATCAAATTCCGTGACCCAACAGATGGAGGTCCAGGCCCCACCGGGGACCACCGTCGGCTACGTCAAACAGGACTGGCACCCTTGCCTGCCCAAGTTTTCCATCCAGGGCCCAAACAAGGAGACTCTAATGAAACTGGATGGGCCCTGCTTCGCCTGTAACTGCTGTGGGGACGTCAACTTTGAGGTAAAACTCAGAACCGGGACGAGTTAATGGGCTTTCAAAGAGAAGCTGGCTCTGCTCTGATCTCTCCAGTCAATTAGAAGCTTCTTCCGGTCAAAATTCAATTCCTCCCACTAACATGTCTCAAGTTACATTTCCTTTGGTTATTGATGTGCCCCTGCACTGCTAGAAGGCTAGTTATACGGTCTCACTGGGACTTGGATGTCTATTCTAGGACAGACCCATTTTTCATGATAATTTGGTTTAATATTGCAATAGTATCGTGATACACGATATGGCTCAGCATTTTAAAATCTACTCTAAATGGTCGTATAAATGTAAACTCTAACCCCATTAAGCATAAAATGCACAATTTTAATTACACCATTGTACTGGAATAATTAAAAAGATACAAAAAATGCAAATCTGAATAAAATGAATTGAAGCCATTTTTAAAGTACGTAGTTTTACCTTTTTTTTAAATTTATTTATGAAAGTAGCATAAGAAATTATCAGGAAGTTAACTGAGCTATTAAAGATATACATTAAAAAGTCCTGGTGTAGTTAGTGTTCTAGACCGCTGTGTTGATGTGCTTCCAGCGTTGGGTTGTGAAACAGTGAAGTGAGGTGGCATGAGGAGCTTGACAAATTTCAAATGTTTTCAACAATATTTGTACATCAATCTTCAATAGTTTGGGTCAAGAGTCTCTGTGGCTTTTAGTTTATGGGTCTAAAGCTTAAAACATTTGGACCCATTGCCATAAAGCATAGAAATACACCAGTATGGTGATTTAAATCCATGTTTGGATTTCATTCTTCTAAAACAGGGGGTGTCCAGTCCTGGTCCTTGAGGGCCACCATCCTGCATGTTTTAATTATTTCTGCTCCAACACACCTGATCCAATGATTACATTATTTCTTCATTGTTCTGCAAAAGCCCTTCAATCACCCAGATGAGTTTGAACCAGGCCAATGATTTTTACGTGGCCTTGAATAAACGGGAGACTCGGGTAATCGAACCGTCTGCTGGTCTGATTTTGTGGATGTTTTTAAAACGTTCAAACTAAAGAGATCAGTTTTTCTTCCAGATGTTTTTTTATCATGTAACTCATTCCACACTTTTTGTGCTATTTATATATATAATTACAAATTTAAGTACTGTATTTGTGCAATTTTTACTTTTTGAAATAACTTTTTGGGCCATGTTTTTCTTTTATTGAAAATGAACAGCTCTTTTAAACTCTTTGCGCTGTTTGAGAACTTTTCCTGCTCGTTTCAGCTGTGTTCAGCTTCTTTTAGCTGATTTCAGCTTTGTTCAGCTTCTTTTAGCTGATTTCAGCTTTGTTCAGCTTCTTTTAGCTGATTTCAGCTTCCTTCAGTGCCTTTGAGCTTGTTTCTGCTAATTTCAGCATTTTAATGCTTTTTTTCTTCTCATTTCAGCTAGGGTTGGGCGATGTATCGAATATACTCGATGTATCGCGAGTTTTTCAATTCGTAACTATTAAAATGGCTCTACCGCAACCATCGAGTATTATTAGACTTGAAAATTCGCGTAGTTCTTTTTCTCCCGTCTGTACTCATCTGTGTGGTCCCTCCTCCTCCCTCACTGAATACAAACACAGCTCCTCACGTGCTGCTTCACACACGTTTACTAACGTCGTAAAGGTGGCGCCGCTAAAGAGAATTATTCTTTAATATATGTAAAGTTTATTTTTTAGACATTTTGTTCAGTTACAGTTGTTTGTTAATACATGTGCCTGTGTGACAATTGGGACAAAGGTTTGACTCAGAAATATATTTTTGTTACTTTATAAATAAAAATATTGAGATATATATTGTATATCGCGATTTATCTTTAAAAAAAAAATTGAGATATTAATTTTGGTGTATATTGCCCAGCACTGATTTTAATTTCTTTTAGCTGATTTTTTGTAACTTATTCAGCCTCTTTCACCTTTTTCTGCACATTTCAGCAGTTTTTCTGCTGCTTTTGTTTTCCTGCTTTCGGTAAATGTCAGCTGTTCACATGAGCAGTTTAGCGATGAAACCTTTCAGCAGTTTTCAGCTAAAATCAAGCTCTGTATTTTCACAGGAACTTACATTTCTCTGGTTTTTCCTAACAAGCTTTGCTGTTAAAAGAAAAAACGTAAACTAAAATCCGAGTCCCTCCACCTGACTGATATCTTGTGATCAACACACAGCTGAAGGGGAAAGATGAACAAGTCATCGGGCGCATCAGCAAGCAGTGGAGCGGCCTTCTGAAGGAGGTCTTCACTGACACGGACAACTTCGGCATCCAGTTCCCGCTGGACTTGGACGTGAAGATGAAGGCCGTCCTCATGGGCGCCTGCTTCCTCATCGTAAGTTTCCCGAACTCGACCATTTTCACCGCGCGACGTCGTCTCATTTCGTTTTTGCTCTTTCTGCTGCAGGACTTCATGTTCTTCGAGAAGGTGGGCGAGGCCAACCAGCGCAGCTCTGTGTTTTCGTAACTGAAGGAAAAAACAGGAGGAGGGAGGACGGGGGCGACGTCATGGACGGGCACGATCATCTCCTCGTCCTCGTCTGCATTTGTAGTTTCACGTCCATTCTTCTAGAATCCATTTATAGATCAGAAACGAAGTTTGAGCTAATTCTTTATGCGCTTGAATACGCTTGGAAATCAGAGACGTGCGCGTTGTAAATGTGCTTTCTGCTGCGTTGACGTTAACATTTCAACCTCATGCTGTTTATCTATTATCATTATCCATGTTTTCTAATCCTCTTCGACTTTATGAAAACTTTATGCCACCTGTAGTGGAGTGCAATATTGTTGTGAGTGTAGGCAATGTATTAATCGCTTCGTTTTTAAAGTTCTAGCTGCAGACCGCCGCTCAGTTCTCTACTCTCATCCTCGGTTCTTTTGATTGTAAAGGGTGCAGACCCCTGCTTCCCTCTCCGTCCATAAACTTTCTCTTGTGTTGCCCATAGCTTCTGATCCGAACATGTAAAACGAAATGTTGCGTACATTTTTCACTACCCCAGCTTTGAGGTCAAACATTATACCAGGCCTTTGTCTGGGCCATCGCTGTTGAATAGTTTGTCGATGGGCGTATAACTTGCCATGCTCTTATTGTCATCGATGCTTTCTGGTAATTTCGGCTTCACCGAGCCGATAAAAGGAAACTGGTTTTTTGGTTTGTGGGAGAATAACGGGAATATATGAAGAAGCAGATGCATGCAGACGCTACTTCCCAAAACGCTTTAGTTCTCCGTCACTGCTGCCTTAACATGAAGCTGCTGCTGGTCCGCCAGCAAAACTGTCAGAGACCAAACTGTGGTGATACAACTGTTGCCACGGACGCCGCTCCCGGAGCTAAACCTCGCCGTTATTTTGTTTTGTTTTTTATCACCCCCTGACAGCTCGATGCTATTTGAATAGAGGCCAGTTTGAGGATGTGTGATGGAGTGACTGTGGGAAGTCATGGAAATGAGAGTAAAAACATTGTGTCCATACCGGAAATGCAAAGTTTTAGTAAAAAAAAGCAGAAGTTGAGGTTTGTGATCTCGGAGTTTTAAGCTCCAGGTCTCTCATAAATGAGTCCTCAAGGCTGAAATGTGAACACTGAGCTGTGGTTTACAATGTTCTGAAAACGTCTGGTTGGAACTTTAATACAGATTCTTGTTTTTGTTGTTGAGATAAAATGGTCACCTTTGCCACTAGACGTGTTTTCTTGCGTTTGCCTTTGACCAGTGACCTCCATAAACAAAACAAGCCAAAGATGTTTAAGGCAGTTTGTATCACTTTCATTAAACACATGCAGTAATCACTTTCTACTATTGTACATTTTTTTTTACAGAAACAAATGTATTTCAGGAATAAAACCTATGCCATGTTAAACCTTGTCTTGTGTCTGTCTGCTCTTCTGGTTTGTGCAAGATTCAGGGAACATGTGGAACATCTGGTTTCACTTCTTTGTGATGGAAAACTCCAGCTCTCCTCCTTTTTGGAGCAAAATGGGTCCAAAGTCAGAACGAGCTCTGGCACCATAGAGGTTGACGCAGTGCTTAATTTGTAAATCGATTGATGCTGGAATGCAAATAGTGGGTGGGCTGTGGGGGTGGAGGGGGGGGGGAGGGGGGCTGGGCATCCTCCCCCAGAAATTTTTGAATAGATGACATTTC
>JARVGS010000001.1:19448272-19460251 GCA_031762315.1 Hypsolebias antenori | reverse complement strand
AGACGATTTTATGTCTATATTCTATTTTTTACTTCACTTTGTATTTTGCCTATGTGTTGACTGTTGTTTGTTTGTTTGTTTGTTTGTACAGCACTTTGGTTGGCCTTGTCACTGTTTTAAGTGCTCTCTTTTCCCCTGAGAAATCAATGAGTTAAAAAAAAAATACTAATTAGATGCAATTTATGTAAAAATCTGAAAGTTCAGGCTGCATCACATATACTGTATGTTCCAAGTTACAGGGTGATGGGCAACATCTTTACCTGATTAAGTACCAGTGTGTCTAAATGCTCTGATTGATGTATAAAATGTATAAAATAACAGCAAAATCTTTAATTTGACAATCTGAGGGTTACTTAAAATGTTAAAGCACAGGGCAGAGCTACAAAGACGTACAAATGTTTCACTTTGACTGATGAAGTCCTTTGGATGAAGGACGAAACGTCTCAAGAAAAAAAGAAACCGTCCAAAGGACTCGACTGAACTTTGTTGGATTTTCTACCTGGACTATTGAGCATGAACTTTGATGTTTTGAACCACTTTATGGCTGCCTCAGAGGAGCCGACGGAGGAGAGGGCGGACTCCAGAAACCATCTTATCACCAGCAAACTGTTTAGGCCACTATGTTAGTGTGCTGATTGTGGGATTCAGTTTGTTTGTGGCTCCTCGGACTGATGAATCTTTGGATGGAGGTCAAAACGTCTCAACAAAAAAAGAAACCGTCCAGATGACCTGACTGAACGTTGTTGGGTTTCAGTTAAGTTTTTCTGCCGGGGATTTCAGTGAACAGGTTCCTCCTCACTGACAGTGAGAACTTTAAACTCATAACCAGCTCATGAATGAGTCATGTGTTAGGCCTGTGCTACCATGATGATCATGGCATCAGGTGATCCACCCTCGCTCGGGACATTAACGTCCCACATCTTTCCTGAGAATTGTGCTTGTCGGTTATCTTTAGTCCAGCAGCTTTCAGTTCAGCTACTCTAGAACCTGAGGGCAAATATTTGAGCTGTTTAAGATGACAGCGAAGCAGGAAACAGAACGTTTCACCGTCATTTGACTGTCTATAGACGATGGTCTACGTAAGACGGAAGGAAGGAGAGTAAAAGAAGCACTGACTCATCCAGCCTCTCAGGTGTCCCCCAGGTGCGGTCAGGGTGGACGTCTCCGTGTCCCGTGTGCTGCAGGCTGCCCTTCATCGGGGCCGAGATGTGGGGGGCGCTGGCGGCGGGATTGGGCCCAGCGCTGCTGGGGGTGGCGACAGCGGCAGGAACGGTGAGGCAGGCGGGGAACAAGCCGACGGCCAGCGTCCTCTGGTTCTGACCGCGCCACTCACTCAGCTCCAAACTGCACGAAACAAAAACATTAAATCGTTTTTTTATTCGTCAAAGAAAGTCCACAAGTTTCATCTTTAACAAGATACACAAATTATTTTTTATCTTTCTGGTTACAGACAATAAAAAAAGTGTATTTTCTGTCTGTAAAATGTAAGAATAACTTGTAAAAATCAGCAAACAAATTTGGTTAAAAAAAGCATTAAACACTGAAGCAGTTTAATCTCCCATGATACTTTCATAATCCCAAATATATAATTTGACATTTAAAAACTAAAAACTACCAGTGCACACATTATTAATATCAGTCTGAAGCACGTGAGGATTTGCTTTTAAAACTAACTTTAGTTCAGTTTAGATATTAAAAAGCAGATTTATGAGGAAAAATAGTAAGTGTCCTACCTGCTGTAGATAGCTTTTTGTACAACCTCCGTTTTGGGAAGTAGAGCCTAATACTGACCAGATGGATGAGCTAAAGGCTAGTCTGAGTGAGGCAAAGACCAAAGTGGTTTCAGTGTCACGTTACAAGCTGCAGCACTTCTGGTGCAGCTTGGAGTCGTCCAGCGAGAACATCATCATATTTCTGCCAGAATAACCATTTGACAAAAAACTGACAACCACGTAAAAGTTTATAAATACAGAAGTAATCCACTTTGGTCTTGACCCCACACAGACTAGATGTTAGCTCGTCAGAATTAAACTATTTGTCCACACTCAAATTTATCAAAGAGCTATTTACAACAGGTATGATACTTTGCTCTTAACCACTAAAACACCACTGTAAACATTTTGAACCATTAATAAGCTTAATCTATGGTGTGCATAAAGTTAAACTAACTTGTTCATGTTCTGACACCTAATGAGAAAGAACTCAAGTCTTGATGAGGTGAGAGTTTGGGGGTTTCACTCTAAGACAAAAACCTTTTTAAACGTCTCATAAGTATTATTTTTTTAACAATAGTTTAGTCATTTTTTAAGTAATGTTGAGTCAAATGGTTATTAGTACCTTATCAGCTGTGAAATCAGTCATAAAGAAAAGTGCAGAAATCATTATCAAAGCTGAGCTAAAGGCTAGCCAAACGATTGCTAGGTTTATCATTTTTCAGACTTATTAAACAACTTTTTTTTTTTTGTAAACAACATATCAGTGTCCAAGAACGCTGCATTAGCTAACATTAAAGCTCATCACTTTCGGACAACACAGTTGGTTCAGATTGTTGCCGTTTTCTCAACCAAACAACCTGAGTGTTACTGTGCAAATTAGCCGTTAGCCATGCTAGGCTATTAGCGTAACCTGGAGGAAGATCTACCTTTTCCTTCATACTCTGTGCTCTGAGACTGATGCCATTTACCACAGCTGATAAAGAACAAACTACGGTATTCATAACTACTGTAATTTGACGGAGTATAGATGGTAAATGACCAGACGCAATTTAAAGACCAATATGATTATTATTAATAATAATTCATTAATTAATAATAATTAAAATACTTATTCAGACTATGCACAGATTTGTCTATCCGCATTTATAGAATACCGTATTTTCCGATCTATAAGCTGCTACTTTTTTCACCGTCTTTGAACCCTGCAGTTTATACAATGCTGCGTCTAATTTTTTTATTTTTTTTTAATGATGGGCTAACGAACTTCATGCCGCCAAAACATTTAGCCTCATCAAACTTGGGTGCTCACATAGCAAACAGGTCACAGTGGACCAACGAAACTTCAAATTACCGTAAATCAAATGCGCTCACACTAAACTTTTCAGATCAGTTATTTTGTGCTTCATGTACACATGCTCATCATGGAAAACGCATAAAAGAAATGCAGATGATGCAGGTTTCCAGGTAAAGGCCATCAATCTGGCTGTCAAAGAAGGAAATGGAGTGATAACAAAAGAGAGAATGAGGACGTGTGTGATGACGTTTTTCTGAAGCTGTTCAATTCTGACACCGAAGGAGACGACTTTAGTGGTTTTAGTGCACAAGATGAAGATGACTGACTTAGGCAATTGTATTTTATTTTTTTAACCAGCTCTGCTACAGGCACCGTTCAGAAAAAAAAAAAATACAGTACATATATGTGTATGTTTAAAAAAAAAATAAAAAAATTTCGCCCTATAAGTTGCAGATTTTTGCATAATTTACATGCCCTGCGACGTATAGGCCGAAGCGACGCATTAATAGATTTTTCCCCCACCAATTTTTGGCTGAGATATGACCGTTTTCATTCATTCTGATTGAAAAAGGGGCAGAGACAGGGTAGAGGCAGGGCAGATGACTCGGGACCCGAAAGTCCCAGGTGAGATCCCCAGCCATTCCCACATGTTGTGGTGTCTCTGAGCAAGACACCTAATCCCAAATTGCTCCCCGGGCGCTTACATAGCTGCCCACTGCACCACCTGGGTGTATCCCAGGTGCGACGGATTAAATGCAGAGAGACAATTTCATTTTTGTATGGGAACATACAATGATGACAACACATAGCAATTTATCATACAATTTTTTTTTAGCAGTACAACTTTCAGCCACTTGATGGCAGCAGAGTAGAACCAGTAAGGCATGCCGTTGTATCATGTAATAGATAAACGTGGCTATAATGACAAATTCAAAAAAGTTCAAGGCAAAAACAACTGGACTTAATATATTATACTTTATAGTTTTTTTTTTTTTTCTTGAACGTTCTGCGCGCTGCTTGGACTGACTGTCAAACCAGCTGTACCACCCCAGCAAAATGCAGCTAATTTGACCATTAAAGTGCATTTATTAAGCAAACGTTAGACTGAGACACACCTTTGCTATAATTTTGAGCAAACAAATAATTGTTTTTTTAAGTGTTAATCTTGTTAAAGTCCTCCCTTGAATGCTCCCGCGGTCGCCATTTGGCCACCCATCGATTTTTGGCACAACACCAGCCCACATTTCCGGGTTGTCAGCAGTGAAACGTAACAAACGCGACGTGTCAGCGGTGACGCATAATAGATGCAACTTATTTGGCAAAGCGACATATTGATGGATTTTTCCACTTTATTAGACAAATATGGACTGATGCGACTTATAGAGCGGAGCGACGTGTACGGCAGAAAATACAGTAAAAGTTTTAAAAAATCTTTCTGTGTAAATATCTCGTTACTATGTGAACACCCACGGCTTATAGACAAGCGCGACCTATATATGTACAAAATTATTATTATTACTATTTTTAGATTAATGGGCGCAGCTTTTATTCGGGTGCGCTCAATAGTCCGGAAATTACGACGTCGTTTCGGCTTGTATATACAGTATTGAAAAATGCCATTGTATCAAGAACCCTAAACATATTTTGTCCTTACTGTAGATGTATTTATTCAAATAAGAGCAACATGGTGAGAGCAGAGTAAAAGCTGCTCGACTCGTTCAACAAACAAAGCAGGATGCATTCGAGGACTTGATGAGATTAGTGCTGGTATGCACTTTTCAGAGCAAGCTGAATCTAATCTCCATTGACTCTCAACAAGATGATTGTGTCATGTGTCAGCTGAATGTCTTTTTTTCCCCTTGCTGTTTGCAGTTTGCCTCACCCACCCATGATCTACGACAGTCACAATGTCGTTGGCTGCGAGCGGGAGTTTTCTGAGCTCTGCAAAGTCTCTTGTGGCTTGGACTTCCACCGGTTTAGCCTTTAGGAAAAGAAGATGATCGTTTACAGAAGTGGAATTCTGAAACATTTTCAGACGTCTAATGAGGATTTTATCCCAGGAGGTAATAAAAGCTGGACATCAGTTCGAACCTCTGCCACCATGACGGTGAGCTGGGTGAAGTTGGGCCTCTCCGCAGGTGTGACGGCCCAGCACTTCCTCATGATGCCATACATCTCTTGAGGGCAATCTGGCGGTTTCTCCAGCCGCTCTCCCTCCCGCTCCACACGCCACAAAATCTGACAGTCGGGAGAATAAATTGACGTGAAACCAAAACTCTGAGTCATAGAGACAACGTGAGGGTGGAGGAAAAACATTCCAGGCGTTTAAAAAAAACATCTGGCAGTAATTAAAACACAAAGACGAGCACGCTCTTGTTCAGGTGGCAAGTGTGTACCTGTCGACCAGACAGACCGAACCACGGTTCCTCGCAATAAGTGAACATCTCCCACAGGGTGACACCAAACATCCAGACGTCTGAGGCGTGGGAAAAGGAGCCGATACGGAGGCTTTCAGGGGCGCACCTGGAGAAAAAGGAACAGAGAACCAAAGGTTAAACAGGTGAAACATGTAAATTATAATAATACAATCATCACTGAAACAGAGATACACTGCCATAGCTGCCATCTTGCTAGGTGCTAAGTGTGTAACTGCACTGTTCATAAGTGAAAACCACACGTAACACCTTGTGTGTGCTGTACACTGTACGATCAGTTAAAGACACAAAGGAATAGACATACAGTACTTTAGTTAAATTAACATATATCATGCACATTTTCTAAATGAGAACAGCATTTTCTGTAATTAGTCTCCAACTACCGATAGTCAAGCATTAGCAATAGCAAAACAATGAAATTAGCTAAGGAATGAATTAATGTATTAAGAACTGTATGACTAAGCTTTAGTCAAGCTTATACACTAATTCACTAATATTCAAAGTATTGTTATATATTTCCAATAAATCGGGTAAAACAAGTTGGGAAAATAATGGTTTTTATTTCAAGACTGATAAACTAGCTCCTCCACGTAGCTCCTACCAAGATGGCAGCCCAGATTGTTGCCTTGCTACAATAAACTGTGGTGTGATTAGCCATTCTGGTGTACAGTAGTCCCTCGCTACTTCGCAGTTCGACATTCGTGGACTCGCTCTTTTGCGGTTTTTCAATAATTGTCAACTTTAATATTACTCACATGATTGGGACGGTACGAGATAAAAAGTTAAAAAATACTTTGGACAGGAGACGCCATTTTGTAGTTTTCTTTCAATAAACCTATACTGTAACGCAAGTCAAAAGAACTACACTACCCAGAAGCCAACAGTACTTCCGGCCACTGCTTCCTGCTAAAATGGTGGGAAAGTTTTGATCCGATCCTAACCTGACTGAAAAGTTTGGTCCTTATTCAAAGTAATTTCAGCGCTCAGCGGATGTAGAGAGCTGTATGGAACTGACCGGGAATTGGACCAGGACTATTTCTAACCTAATCGGTCACTCTGAGTGCTGCGTGCTGGACCGGGAAGCCTCTCAAAAGCATCTTGGTGTTCAACGGCTGCAGAAAGCCGAACAGAACCGAACCAGACCGCAAATGGATCAAGGCTACTTCCAGCCTCAGCGGTCTGATTTCTGCTTGCCAACGCAGGAAGCCTCTCGTGAGGGCTAATATTGATGAAATAGCTCCTCCATGTAGCTCCTACCAAGATGGCAGCCCACATTCTTGCCTTGCTACAATAAACTGTGGTGTGATCAGTTATTCTGTTGTATTTCTGTTTTCGTGGCTATCATTTTCATCTTCTCAACCTTTAGACTTTCCGTTTCTAACCATGCAAACGGGATCCTCCTGTGCGCTCCCATGATGTAATGGTCCTTCTCTTGAGCCAGGCCTCGCATCAGACCAAAGTCCCCGATCTTCACCATCTCCCTGGAGGACAGCAGCACATTCCTCGCTGCCAAGTCCCTGTGGATGAACCTACGGGTCTCCAGGTAGTCCATCCCCGCTGCGATCTGGGTAGCGAAGAGCCAGAGGCGGAGCAGCGGGTACTCGAACTGTCGAGCTCGTAGCATGTCGTATAACGAGCCATGGGGAGCCAGCTCTGTTACCTGGAGAACCAAGGAAAACAAAACAGGGTGGCGTGAAGCTCAGCTCAGCAAACCGTCAGAGCTGGAATATTTAGTCTGAAAGTTCATCTCACCATCTTGAGGGGCTGTGTGAGCACCACACCATAGAGTCGTATGATGTTGGGATGGTCTAAGGACTGCATGGTAGTGACTTCTTGGAGGAAGTCTGTTAGTGTTTCTGTTTGTCTGGACATACTGCTTCTCAGAGATTTTACTGCCACTGGAAGCTGAGAGAGATAAATACAAACGTATCACTATTCATACCTGTTATCCTGGCTTTGAAAGGTCTAATTGTCCAGGCTGAATTTGAACGATGACATGTAAAAATATAAAAATAAAAAAAAAATACCAGCTTGATAAGCTAAATGCTAGTCTGAGCAGGCCTAGGACCAAATTTTATTGCTGCCATCTTAAAACACTTCCATCTAGGCCTGTCACGATAACAAATTTTGCTGGGCGATTGTCTCAGAAATTATTGCGATAATACAATAATTAGTAATTATTATCAAGTTTAAGAAGAAATTGTTAATTTTTGTGTGTACTACCTTTTTGACCACTGGATGGCGGTATAAGACTGTTTGAACCAAAAGATGGATAGTGAGAGAGCTAGCAGCGTCTCTCTTTAAGAAAAATGGGAGGGAGGCCCCTTGACCTGACATGGGCTGTCTCTCCTTCCTTTTTTCGGTTCGCAAAATGACGAACGCTTGGTGTGGTTTTAGCTCTTCAGCATAGCATTTTTCACACAAAGCTTTTAATAAAAAAATAAAAAAAAATCAGGAAACGTTCTCAGCTTCTTTTTGCAGAGAAAAACAACTTTTTGCACAAATGCATGGGTTTCAACCGTGAATTTTGGAGCTTCGACAAGACAGAGGTTTTTTTCCCCCCGAGGTCGGCCTGTTAGCTTAGCTCGTAGATTAGCTTCTCAGCTTAGCTGCTTTTAGATATACAAAAACACGATTTTGGATGGGTAAAACGGATTTTAAAGAAAAAGAGAAAGGGAGGGAACATTGAAGAACACTGGAGTTGAGACTTTTGTCATCCAGTGTCTTCAGTAGAAAGAGAGAGACAGAAAGAAACGATAAAGCAGATAAATGAAAATGAGGTTGATAATTTTCATTTATTATGCGATTAATTGAAGTATTGTTTATCGTGACAGGTCTAATTCCAACTGCAAAGTTCCTGCAAACACTGTTTTATAAATCATTACAGTATGGTCAAATACACAATTATTTTAGTACAAATATTCCAGTTTTCCCAACAGAAGTAGCCCTGGCCTTACTGAAAGTGCTAGAGTTATCTGCTACTGCCACCGTTTGTGCTTCCAAAATGACTATGGATTTTTATGTGAATGTACAATATGAAAATTATAGAAATACTGCTTACAATTATTGCTACAAAACCTTTGAGAGCTCTCCTGCTGCCCTTGGGTCAATATGACCCACATTCATTCATTCAACCTTTATTGATAGTCTCATTGAGTCACGAGGACTCATTTACAAGAGAGACAGACCCATTTTAGACAAAGAACACAGATGAGGTACACACAACAATTAACAGCCATAAAATGCATATAAAATGAAACGTAAATAAAAGTAGTGGTATAAAACAAAATACAAGCTACTTTATGAAATGGTGTAAAATAGGTAGAACAGGAACATATCTGCATTGATTTTTGTGTTGAACTTAACAGCTGTTTAAAATCCCCTTAGAGAGGTCAAAGTAGAGAGCTTCAGATCTTTTTGCAAGGTGATCCAAGCTACAGGAGCATAGTAAGGGAAAGCCCTTTGCCGAATTCAATCTGCACTGAGGGGACGCTGCAGATAATGATGTCTTGGGAGTGCAAGCTGTAGCTGCACTGAAGGCGTGACATGTAGGAGGAGATGTATGAAGGCAACACACCAAAAAGTAATTTAAAAATGAAAATGTACCAATAAGAGAGTCTGCGTGAAGTTAATGATGACCAACTGACCAATGAATACAGGGTGCAGTGGTGGATTTTGCATTTGCATTCATGTAAGTCACCATAGTCAATGGAAGGAAAGTAACAGATACAAGATGCTCCCTAGCATTCAGAGTTGAGCAAGATCTACTTCTGAAATGAAACCCAATTTTAATGTCAATTTCTTTATCAAGTTTTTGGCATGAGGCTTAAAAGGGAGATGCACATCGACCAAGATTCCCAAGTATTTGTAAGAATCCACAAACTCAATAGGAACACTATTCGTGGATAAGATAGAAGGAAAGACTGCTGGTACCAACTTTCCGTTTAAAAACAACATCCCTTTGGTTTTATCAGCATTTAGCTCCAGTTTTAGATGAACCATGTCTGACTGTATGATGTCGAATGCAGTCGAATGCAGACTGTAAAAGTTGGAAAACCTTAGCAACTGATTTAGCCCGACAGTAAACAACTATCGACGGCATAGAAATGCAAGGATGTGTCAGGAATGTTCTGACCTACATTACTTGTGTAGATTGTAAAGAGAGTGGGTCCTAAGACTGAGCCTTGTGGTACACCATTGCTGACAGTTAAATAACTGGAAGAAGTACCATTGTGTTGAACACATTGCCTGCGATCTCAGAGATAATTAGAAAACTAATAGTTTGATCTGAGAAACCAAAATATTTCTCAATACATGTCACAAGGCCTCAGCCTTAACACTGAGGCCTTGTGGGTCATAAGCAGCTGTAACCCCCTTTGGTCTTAACCTCCCACAGACTCCCACTGGTTAGTTTATGATTCCGCTCAAAATCAACCTAATTTCTCCAAACTGAGGTCATTCTAAGAGCTATCAATAACAGGTAAGATATTGACTGCTCATAACGTCTCAACAGAACCCCACTTAAAAAAATTCTGAGCGGCATCTGTTTTACAAATGAGGCCTTGGGCGGTCATTTAGACCCAAGGGCTGTGGTAAGATTAAACAGTTTTAATTTATGTTCATAAAGAATCTACCTAAGTTTTAATTTTGGGGGAGAGGAAAAAAAAAGGCAACATAAAATCAGCTCTTACCACTTTCCCTGTGGGCGTATGCCACTCCCCCCTCTTCACCACCCCAAAGGACCCCGAGCCCAGCTTCTCCGCCAGAATCAGCTCGCTGTCCTGGATCAGAGAAGGCAGAGTCCGGCTGATGGTGGTCTCAGAGCCCTGAACCTGGGCCACTCCGGTCAACTGATCCCCTCCATCTGAACTGCGGAACATCTGTGTGCGATATTAAACTCATACAAACTCCTTGGCCGACGTTTACATCTACTTTTCTAATAACGTGAGACATTTGAATGACCAAACCTTGCTCGTCCATGACAACCTCGCGCGTGATTGTATCTTGTATCGTTTCAGCGCCTCCCATAATCGTCTTTGTGCTGCAAAACAATTAAAAGATCAAATGAAAACGGAATATTGACGGGTTTAATGCTTCACTGCTGTTTGTAGCTGCGACTTTATGTGCAAGCTCTATTCTTGGCACAGAGACGACAGGTGTGAGGGTTAAAGGTGAAGGTCCATTTCCGACAGGAAACAGTTCAGATACAGTAACTGAAGTTATAAAACATACTCCGATCAGCAAAGCAGCGCGTCAGGAATGAACTTTAAACCATAAATTAAAAGTGTGCAGCTTTCAGCTCTGTATAAATGTCAGAACTATTTGTTTCTACAGACTTTAGGTTGTTACTGGAACAATCATCACATACTTGTGCAGCTCTGTCACTGTCAAAGGATGAACCAACATGGTGTTTAGACTAAAACAATCCAATTTAAAACGTCAATATTCTCCAGTAATGACTAATCAGCCATTAAAAAAATCAATACAGGATTCATTGTGCTAAAGTTTTGAAGTACCTTTTAATTTATTTATACTTTGCTTCAATAGAGCCAGACTTGCTTGTAATTTTTAAAGGGATTCTGATCTCCAAATGTTCAAGCAATCATGCAGTTTTTTTTGTTTTGTTGTTTTTTCCCACTTTTTTCCCCACTTTTCATTTTTGAAGTATGTTACTTTAAATTTAAGAAAATGGATGACAAGTGAAAACAGAAGTGTCAGGCTAAAAAAAAACTTGTACCGGTAGCAGGTTAACAGAATCTGAAAGTTGTGTTTTTCAGAGCAGGAGGCATCATCTGTGTTTTCAGCTCTTCACCTTGTTGATGGTGAAACATTATTCAAGTCCATCATAATCTTTAGCTATGATATTATTTGTGAATTTAGTTATAAGAATAGGAACAAGTTGTGTCTCTTGAGACGCTAGCTAGTAACAAAGAAATGCTATTAGTGAAGAAATGCTTTTAGCTATTAGTGACTAAATTAGTTAGCTACTAACAAAGATACAAGTTAGCTAGTAGCAAAGAAATGCTATTAGTGAAGAAATGCTTTTAGCTATTAGTGACTAAATTAGTTAGCTACTAACAAAGGTACAAGTTAGCTAGTAGCAAAGGTATGAGCTAGGTAGTAGCAAAGGTAATAGCTGACTAATTTGCACTTTAGTTAGCTGATACGTTGGCTAGCTAGCTAGAAGTGATGCAATTTAAAAATGTTTTATTGGTTGTCTGTTGTGTGATGACAAAACGCAAATGTATCTTTTCAGTTTGGAAGACTTTGTGTGCCTGAATGATTTAGGTAAAGATTAAATGACTAATGACTAAATTGGGGAAACTAAACAGCCACTATGTCCCAGCACAGAAGAGCAACATCATCTGGCCAAGACTCTGCGGTCTACACTCGTCTCCAGGCCAGAGGTCACTCGTTCAGGGATGAAGATGTTCACATCCTCGATAGAGAGGAATGACGGTTTGAGAGAGGAGTAAAGGAGGCCATCTTTGTGAAAAGAAACCGTCCATCATTAAACAGAGGTGGAGGCCTCCGG
>JARVGS010000001.1:19383660-19396124 GCA_031762315.1 Hypsolebias antenori | reverse complement strand
GCATCCCCCCCATTACAAAATCTTCTGATGCCAATCAACACATACTTTATTAGATATTTAAAAATGTTGTGCCTCATATATTGTCAAATACACAACACACAGACCCTTCTTACTAGTTCATTCACATATATACAGGTTCAACTGGAACACAATTGATGCATCCATTCATAATCCTAAAAATATCAGGTCCAGAAGACATTTGAAAATGTAAATACATTTTTTTTTAATAAAATGTTTCATCTTGAAGTTTGGCAAGAAAGATGAAAAAACAGCACTTTGTATAAAACAACTTTCTCTGCTGGTTTAGCTCCATGAACATCTCATTTTGGTCATGGAGGCACATATTTACTGACTTTGTTCTGCTTTTGCACAGAATAAATCATTCCATCACACATCTACAGGTTCAGCCTTTTCCAAGTTTTTAATTGGAAAAGTGTCGCAAACAGTTGAAAGGGCAATGATGATTAATTTTACGAAATTCAGTTGTATGACCTAAAAAAGTACTAATGCTAAAAAAATATGTAAAACCAGACAAATTTGCACGTTCTAGTAAGGGCCCAAATTATATTCTTGAGCTGTGCTTGACTAACGCGTGACTCAGCTTGAACAAAGGGTGAGTCATGCATGTAAAGCCTGAGGCACCAGGTGATGCAGGTTCACACTCTCAGGTTCTGCAAGGCTGAATATATAAAACATGGAGCAGAAGCAACGCTCTATGTTGCTGAAATAGAGCTGATTTAAATGCAAACCAGCTCATGTCTGACTCATATGGAGGCCACCGGGTGCCAGGGTTTGAAATTACAATGGAGGTCACACTAATCTCTTTCCTCAGATAAGTAAACCGTATACAGTACATGCGGACGTGCAAATCATTGGTGTCTATGTGCCTCAGGTGTTGCACTGAACTTGAATTTCAGTGTGGAGATGAGGAGGACTTTGGTAAGAGAGACAAAAGTCAACACCAGAAATTAAACGAGGGATTTAGGGACCGTCAACATCCAGCTATAATATTCAATAACATCAGTGAAACTGGTTTCTTGCACAAAATAGTTCTGTGAAATGGCCACACAGATACCCGGTAAGTGTCTTGATGATGCTTCTGGCCGTTTATAAATCACCAATGGAGCCACGTCACACACGGACGTGAGCGTTCAGAAATGAAACGAGCATCGTGAAACCAAACCAAACACAGATCACGTGATCAGTTCATCAGATTCAGTGTTCAGTTAGGTCATCTGGATGGGTTCTGTTTTTTGCTGAGACGTTTCGTCCTTCATCCAAAAGATCTCTTCAGTTTGAGGGAGTGTGGTATTTGTGGAACTCCAGGTTGTTTGTGGCTCCTCAGACTGAAGAAGTCCTTCAGATAAAGGACAAAACGTCTCAGCAAAAAAAAAAAAAAAAAAAGTCCAGATGACCTGACCGGACATTGTGGAATATGTACCTGGATTATTGAGAAGGGGTTCTCTGCAGACCAAAAGTGGGCATTTCTGGACCATAGGTATATGTACGGCGTTATATCTGCTGCCAAACACACTAAGATTCTCTTTTGTTCTTGGGTTGTAGGCTGCACCTGACACAGGTTGGCTTGAGTGTGGTCTGGGTACAAAGAAATATGAAGCATCTGAAGCAAAATCTGCTCCATTTGTCGAAAAGGCATGAGTCCTGTAACGAGCTAATGACCCAAAACAAAAGGAAAAAAACAAAATTATCTGTTTAGAAGTGTTCATCTGTGAGACCTGATCTATGAAAGGAGCTGACGCATGAAGTTGGTTCGACCCTTAAAATGTGAGACAGCTGAGGAAGTTAACCAGTAAGCAGAAATACCTGCTCCAGTAACAGAAATTGACTATCACCAATCTGCGGTGACCGCTTTAAAAGGTTGAACAAGAAAATGTGAAGTTAAAGGAAACATCCTTTGTCCCAAAGCCATTTTACGTATCATTATTATTTTGTTTACTTTATTTATTTATTTTGTATTTACGAATTGATTGTAACTATTTTCACATTATTTAACATCCAAACCGGATTTTTTTTGTTCCAGTAACGCCATGTTTTTTATCGTCCAATCAGATGTGACCGTCCAGATACGCCTTCCGAATTTGTCTGCAGCGATACCTACTTGGGATTATTGAGCACAGACTTTTGGAGTTCATCAGATTATTAAACCATGGCACAATCTCACTTTTTCACACGTTGGTCTTTTCACCTCTGTTACTACCTTACTTCGCAGCACAAATCGGACATCTTAAAAAGACAACAGATTAAGTTAATTTCAGGGATGGGTTGGTTTTGACCTCCCCCAGTCTGTTCAGAAGTCACGACATAGGGGCCAGAAGGCCGCTAAATTATGTGTGAGATGCATACAGAAAGCGTTGACAGCTAAAATACATCAGACAGTTTCAGATCATTTTTATAGTTCATCCATCTTGGAGAATGACTTGTGTCGGTTAAGATGCCGTGTTCTTAACTCTGGATTTTTTTTTTAATCAGATGTTTTTATTTAGTGTTCATATTTTTTCTTCTGTCAATACGTTCTAACAAAAAAAGCAGTAATACCATGCTGGACCACAAGGTGGCGACAATTTCAAACCCACAAAAACTCGCATACAGTATTTTTCTTTGAACTTGAATAACAAAGTAAACCACGAGGCAGCAACAACTTACAAAGAAAAAAACTCATAGGTGAATCCAAATGAGAACCTGGACACGATGCACGATGCTCAACCAAAGCTGGAGTGAAGACTGAAGAACTAAACAGACTGGGACTAATGGGTACGACTAATAGGAAATTTGTGGAGGTAACAAAAGAAATCCCATAAACTGTGTGGAGCATATAATTTAACCACGGATGTCAACGTGATGAGAAAATTAAAATAATTGGGTGACTGGATATTTAAAGTTCAAGGAATTGTTGAAAAGTTCAGAGGACATGTCCTAGAGACCAAACATGAGCACTGCAAGTGAACGACAAAAACTGTCTTTAATAAATACAGCAATTCAAACAGACACACTTGAACAAAAGAAATTGTTCTAGTTGTTGAGCTTCAGCTACTTAACCATTAGCAGCTACAAATACATTGTAAAAAAGTACATTCTGTTTTTCTTTGTGTGATGAACAGAAATAATGCAACATTGCAGCTTAGGCCAATTATCACGTGAAGAACATAAAAAGTGTCAGCGTCTTGCTCCTGCAACATCAATGACTTGCCTTCACCGTTTGAAAAAAATGGGGTGGGGAGGGATTAATCTGACCAGAATAAGAGCAGCCCAGCTTTTAATGTCAAGTGAAAATTGGACTTGTTACCATGGGCAACAAGCCGACATGACCCAAATGACACAAACACAGCTGAGCCTCAGAACCTCTGGGTTTTTGACAGCTACACTCAGTCACTTCTGCCACGATGGAGAGAAAGTCACCAACTCTGCACAGAACATTGGTGTGATGTCAATTTCTGCTCCTGTCCCAACGTTAAAGCTGTGTCCAAAACCACCGAGAACACACGGCTTTGTTCTGCTTATCTCAGGTCGGAACACGGATCCAGTTTTAAGTGCGTTCCAGTTGCAAGATAACCAATAAGACTCTCGGAAAATCAGTGACCAGACTGACTTATTAGCAAAACAAGCTAATATCAATGAGTGTTTCTGCTTTTCTTTGAATTCCAGCACTGAAGCAACAAATCCACCGACAGAGGCTGGAGAACTATGTCAATGACTGACTTAAACAGAGATAAACCTATGAATGTGTAAAAAAACGTGTTTATTATAGTAGCTACTGGGAAGTTCCATGAGCATGGCAGCCATATTAGATTTTAAGGCTGAGGCAGAAACCTAAAACGTTGGGTGTTGTTTTTTCCAACCTGGAATAACATTTTTTTTAACTTATTATAACAGTTTAAAAATTTCCAGACAGCTGACAAGCATGAGTTTGGTCAATAAAAGGTCCAAAACTTGTGTTGATGAAATGGAGAGGTGAAAAAGCAGTAAAATAACATCTGAGACACTAAGAAACTTGAACTGCCTCAAGTAGAGGAGCTCAACTATCTGGCTGTCTTGTTCATGAGTATTGGTAGAAGGGAGTGGGATGAAAGGATCCAGGCCTTGACCTCAGTAATGAGGGCACTGCTTTGGTCAATCTTGGTGAAGAAAGAGTTGAGTTAAATGGGAAAGCTGTTTTTTTCACTATATCCAACAAAGTTCAGGCAGGTCATCTGGACGATTTCTTTTTTAAGCTGAGACGTTTCGCCCTTCATCAAAAGGACTTCTTCGATCTGAGGAGCCACCAAAAAAAACTGATTCTCACAACAGCATACTCCATAATGGAAAACACCACTTGTTTGGTGGATCAAAGAAGTCCTTTGGATGAAGGACAAAATGTCTCGGCGTAAAAAAGAAACTGTCCAGATGACCAGATTTAACATTGTTGGATTCTATACCTGGATTATTGAGCATGAACTTTGGTTTTTCAATATATGTATGTTCCTACCCTCATCTGTGATTATGAGGTATGGATCATGACCCAAAGAATGAGATCCTGGATACAAACAGCCGAAATCAGCTTCTTTCGTAGGGTGGCCGAACTCAGCCTTAGAGATTAGGGTGAGTAGTTCCGTCATCCATTTTTCATCATCCAGAGGGAGTAAAGCCACTGCTCCTTTGCATCAAAAGGATTCAGCTGACGTAGTTCAGGCCCTTTTGAGGTTTTCCAGGTGCGTCCTATTAGGGAGAGGCCTCAGGGCAGACCTGGAACTCACTGGAGGGGTTATGTATCCTCTGTCTGGAAACAACTTGGGGTTCCCCAGGAGAAGCTGGAGAGTGGGATGTTTGCTCTGTGACCTGACCACAGATAAGTGATAGAATATGGAGACTCTTACACATTGCTAAAGATAGCATATTCATAGATTTATTAAATGTATTTTTACTTGTTATGGACTTGCAATAAGAAGGCAAGTGAACTAGTTTCAACGAGCCAACCAACTTGTACCAATCTGATTATGATGGACCCTGGAGTAAAATCTTTTGTTTGCTTCAGATTCACCAAACTGAAACAAGTGGTTTACTGAATGGTAGCAAGACAACAATTTGGACCATGATGGTTGTCACACAACTTTTAAATATGCAGTGCTGCAGCATTTTAGAACGAAGACTAGTTCTATTTCATATAGGCTTTGCCCTTTAATGCTATCGCTAGTGGGTTTATCCCCACGCACAGCACACCAGCACTGAAAACGTTCTTCCACGCCCACCTGCTGTGTGGGCCCCACCCCCTGTCCCTAATTATCTTTGAGACCGTGGATCGACTCCCCATTTTCTTTAGCCAGCGAGCAGCATAAGAAAACTGACAGAAAAAGATTTCAAGTGGACAGAATACTTGCGCAGCTCCGATTGCACATCATCTGCCAAGCTGCCTGACATTTCCGCCTTCAACTAGGCGCTAGCTAGCAGTCTCACTCACCCCCTCTCAGATCGAGGGCTGGAGACAGGGCTGCCGCAGACAGGGTTTTTTTTCCCCTTCCTCCAGCGATTAAAAAAGCACACTTGTACATGTTCTGCCTGGCATATTCAGGAAGTGAACTCTAGACCTAGCTGTGCCGGAGCCATTAACCCGGTGGGAAAGTTTGCCGCCCCGCACTCCAGCTGCCGAGACCCAGTCTGAGCACGTTCCAGCGTGACAGTGTACTATAGGGAGCAACATAGCATAACATATCTATGACCTTTATTGCCTTTCAGACATTTGATCCCTTTATTTCAATTTTATTATAACTATGTATAATTAAGTTCAAGTAAACTTAAGTTTAGGCAAAATTTGATCTTCCTCATTTCTAGGGTTAGGGTTAGGGATACTCAAAACCTCTCATTTAGCAAGATTTGAATTTAAATTTACCGTAAGCGTGATCCCTCTTTGACATGGATGTTTGGTAGCCTTGTTCCTAAGCTTTAAAAGAACGCCACTGCCTCCCCAGAGAGTGGACGACGCAAGCTGGAAAAAGAACAAGTTGAGAACGGATGCTGCACCTTTTCCTTAATTAAAGATTAATGAGAAACTGCTTGCCGGTTCAGAGGTTTCTCAAAGCCTGGTTTTACTCCTCTGATTGAGGTTATGTAACGCTTCTTAATACTTCATGCGCTGCACTAAAGAAGTAATGATATCTGTCAGAGAGGCAAACTTAGTCCTCATATGACATGGTGGGACGTTTGAAGACGGTGTGTTGACAACAAATTGATCAGCTGTTTTTTTCCAGCTGCCTGAGCAATTAAACCGCAGGAATCTGAGCAGAACTGCTCTGAATTAAAGAGGAACCTGCCAAGGAAACATCCAAGGACTTGAATCACGTGTCTTCTTTCATTCAGAGTGAAAACATTCTGCAAACAAATACATAAAAGCTCTCTGGTTTAAACATGAGAACGCTTACAAAAGGTTTTCACTCATTCAAGGGAAAGACTTGAGCATTAAAAATGTATTGTTGCCACTTTGATTTGCAGCCAGCTTTTCAGCACAATTTCAGCTTTAACAAATAGAAGTTTACTAAAAGGAGAGCAAAGAGCAAGATCGGTCCACATAATTTAAATACATTCGTGGTTCGTTTTTGGCAGACTCGCTCTATCGCGGTTTGTTTTAAGTACAGTACTGTACATATTTTCCAAAAAAGTGCCACCATTTTGTAATTTTAAGCCTTCACTGTTTTGCCAGTCTAAAGAACTACGTTACCCAGAAGCCATCAGTTCACTTCCCAGAAGTCAACACTGCTTCCAGCTACCACTTGCTGCTAACGGAGGGAAAGTTTTGCAACCAAAGTCAGAAGTAACAAATCATAAGCTCAAAGAACTGGCAGGAGGATAGTATCAAATACTTCTGAAGCTGAACTCATTCTTCAAGTTGTATCTTCACCGCTGAGTAGCTGGGCTGCACTTGATCTGGACTCAGTGTGACGTGGATCCTGGGAGCTGCAGGGAACAGACGGCTGTGGGGTTCAGTCTGGTTCTGGTCGCGCAGTGCTGATACAGACTGGGCCAGAGGTGGTGGACTGAATCCTGGGCAACCTTGCTCCTGGGGCAGCAGCAGTGGGCTTCAGTCATGCTTCATCTGGACCTTTTTCCATCTAATTGGGTTGGAAGGAACTGAGCCGCTCCTGTTCTGCAGAGCCCTTGTAAGTAAAATTTTGTAGCTAACTTTCATATAAATACTGTATGTTGTTAAAACTAGTAGGTTTAAGAGTTTAGAGGACTGATTTGTGGGCTTCATGGCTGCAGGATCGGTCTGCAGAAATTAACCGAGTCAGAATAGAAGAGAGTTGGGCCGGAACCAGAGCTGTTGCTGTTCTGCAGAGCTAGTAAGTAAAATTTAGTAACGTATGTTGTTAAAATGACATAGGTTTAAGAGTTTAGAACATTCCACGAGTGTGGGAAGGGCTTCTAAAGCCTTAATATAAAGTTTACTGTACTTGAACTTAAAATCAAACTTGGACAACTGTATCCTACTTCATGGTTTTTCACTTGGGGTACGGATCCCCCGCGATAAACAAGGGACTACTGTACATGTCCTAATGAAACTCGCTTTTCTTGAAGGGATGCATACTGCCCGCCGACTTGTCTGCCAGCTTTTTTGCATCAAAGTATGTGTTGGGAATGGTTCTCAGCTACCACCACACCAAAGTTTAGCTAATGCTTTGTAACTGAGTTATGACTGTTTTTATGCTCATGTGGATTAGTTGTGGTGACCATCTTAAATTGGGTTGACTCCAAAAGGTGATCAGTTTTACTTGTACATCCAACAATGACTTGTTTCAGTAAAACCCATCAAATTGTTCATGAGATTTTTTTATTTTATTTACCCTTTATTTATCCAGGTAGTCTCAATGAGCCACAAGAACTCATTTTCAAGAGAGACCTGTTTAGGGAGCAGATGGTGGGGGATAAGGGCCTTGCTCAGGGGCCCAGAGTGAGGCAAATGAGGGTGGATGCAGGTGTGGGTGTTTCACCTTTTCCACCCACATTTTGATGTTGTCGGTACCGGGGCTTGAACCGGCGATCTTCTGATCACAGGCCACCGTCTCTAACCACTGCACCACCACTCCCCCACATTTTAAATATGTGTTCCTTCTGCTTTCTGCTAATTTAGGCTTATTCTTCCATTTCAGCTACAATACAGTATGAGTTTAGCTAATTTCATCTGCTTTTCAGTAAGTTCTTCTGCTGGAAGCATTCACACGGCATCTCTAGTGCAGCTTTGTGAATGTTCCCGAGTTAAAAACATTAAGATTAATATCAAACGATCAAGATCAACAGGCGGCCTTATTGAACTGAGAGTCATCCTCCTCGGTGAGTTCTGACCTCAGACCAGAAACAAGGCGTCATTTACTGACCCGTGCTCTCCTCCCTCAGAAAACGACCGCCCAGGTGCTGGTTCACCTCCACAGAGGGGACTACGTGGCGGCCGACAAATGCGTCAGAGAAAGTTACAGGTAGGAGAACTGAGCAGAACCTCCCTGTCCGTGTCCGTGTCTCTCCTGCCGCTGTTTGAACTGCGGGTCCGTCTCTTCAAGCCTGCCCGGATACAGCGGGAGCGAGGACTGCGTCGCCATGGAGACGCTGCTGCAGGGCTACGACGAGCAGGACGAGGACCAGGCGTACCGCGTGTGTAACTCGCCTCTGCTGAAGTACATGGACAACGATGTGAGTGTCATGCACTGTACGTGTTGCAAAATGAGTCGAAACGAGCGCCGGCTGCTGGAAAAACTACAAAAAATAGATTTGTGTTAAAATTAGTGCACAAGAACCATCGAGTGACATAAATCAGCATACGACCTTCGTCATCTACCTTAGGTTTCCAAGTCGAGGCTTTCGTGAACAAAACTAGCTTGTCAGGTGATCATCACCAAATTTTAAACAAACTTTTATTTTGAAGATTTTGAAATGAAAATTTTGAATAAATTCACTCAATATTTTAAAAAAAAATCTCTAATCGTGACCCATTTTATCAGCTCGGCTCATATTTATCCTCTAAATCTGATCAAACGACAACAAACTCAAAATCCAACTTTCTTAATAAAAAATAAATAAATAAATCTTAAATCCTCTCTGCTAAATCAACTTCTGACGTTTTGCCAAACTCCAAAAATAGAACGAGACAAATTCTAGGAGCCGATCAACTCGGCTGAAATTTTATGAAGAACCTGAAACTGTTAAATCTAAAAAGAGACAGACCATAGTTCGAATCTAAAAGGCGTAAAACCCAAGCTAAAAGTTGCAGAATGGGAGCTAAAAGCTAAGAAGCAAAAAGCTGTCTAACACTAAAATTATCAGGAGGCTAAGTGTAAGTAGCTAAAAGCTGTCTAAAAGCCAAAAAGTATCAGGAGCCCAAGTAAAAGCTAAAAATAGCAGAATTGGAGCTAAAAGCTAAGTAGCTAAAAGCTGTATAAAAGCCAAAAAGTATCAGGAGCCTAAGTACAAGCTAAAAATAGCAGAATGGGAGCTAAAAGCTAAGAAGCAAAAAGCTTTCTAACAAAACTTGTAGTTTCAACAAACTACGGATCATTTTGAGGCTTCTGAAGCAAAGGATTTAAAAATAATTAAAAAAAATGTTGAGCTATAGATGTAAAAGTTTTTGGAGGGATTTAATTTCGGAGAATATTGTAAAATTGTGTCTATTGTTGTGGTGAGTAGTTTACTCATTTTGTGTGTGGTGGACTCATTTGATGACGTGTGACACAACACCACCTAAAAAAAAAAAAAACTAAAAAAAAAAAAAACAAAACAAAAAACAGTACCTGCAGCTAAAATGGTTGTTGAAGTTAATTTCTTATTTATTATCCCGTCATCTTTTATTCCTCCCAGTACGCCAAACTGGCCATTTCCCTGAAGGTACCAGGTGGAGGAAAGAAGAAGAAGGCAGCTGCTGCTCCACCGGGCGGAGCTGGCGGGGCGCCGGCCGCTGCAAACGAGGAGGACGATGAGTATGAAGGCGGGCTGTGTTAGCCTCCACCCGTCAGTGCGCTCCCCCGTCTGATAGTTAACCCCCCCAGTCTGTGACGGCTGCTCGTCTCATCCTTAATGTGCAGAAAATCAACTGAAATAACCCGACACTTCCAGCCGGCGCTGCAGGAAATATCAATATTGTTTTTTAAGTGTAATCGTTTTATCTACATGTATAATTTGTTGTTTCTGTGAAGCTGTACATCCTGCTGGTGTCGTCTGTGGGTAATTATTACGGATATATTCAAACAGGAACACCCTTCATGTGTCTGATGGTAATTATTACGGATATATTCAAACAGGAACACCCTACATGTGTCTGATGACTGTCTGTGTTCACTTGTACAGATAATTTATTCAGTATTCACAGCTGGTGAAGATTTTACTGAAGCCACCTGAAGTCATGATGGAAACGCATGTTCGAATAAAAAGGTCTAAAGAAACGTTGTGTTCACTGCCTTCACACGTCTTCAAGCTTCACGTCACCGCGGGTAAACGCGGAGCCGCAGGTTTAGTGTAGGAGCTGGAAACGACCCAAACCTGAAAGTGAATTTTCTTTTTCTGTGAAAATCTGGTGAGCGCTGAACGGCAAGTTGAAGAATAAGTTAACTGAACTGCAGAAGAGGAGGTGACATGAGCCAAACCCTAGCTAAAATATATTAAAAACGATAGATGCTAAAAGAAACAGTAGCTAAATGCTATAAATAGCTAATCAGTAGCGGAAAGTTAAAACCAAAGCAGCAGCAAAAGTCAGTTTAGTTAGTTGTAGCTACAACGGTGCTTGAAAGTTTGTGAACTTGTTATAATTTTCTATATTTCTGCATCAATATGACCTAAAACATCAGATTTTTACACAAGTCCTAAAAGTAGATTTAAAGAACCCAGTGAAATGAGACAAAATATTATACTTGGTTATTTATCAGAGGAAAATGATCCAATATCACGTTTGAGTTGTGAAGTATGTGAACCTTTGCTTTCAGGATCTGTTGTGGATCTGCTCCCACCCCAACGCTGTGCAGCAATAACCGCAACATTTAACAGCTGATCAGTCGTGCTCACCTGCCTGGAGGAGTTTTAGTCCATTCCTCTGTGCAGAGCAGCTTCAGCTCTGGTTGTTGGTGGTTTCCTCACATTAACTGCTGCTTCAGGTCCTTCCACAACATCTGGATTGAATCAAGGTCAGGACTTTTGACTTGTCCGTTCCAAAACATGAACTTTATTCTTCTTGAACCATTCTTTGGTAGAACCACTTGTGCGCTGAGGGTCATCGTCTCGCTGCGTGACCCACCTTCTCCAGGTTCAGTTCATGGACAGATGTTCCGGCATTTTCCTTTAGAATCCTCTGATACAATTCAGAATTCGTTGTTCCATCAATGATGGCAAGCCGCCCTGACCCAGATGCAGGGCCCAAACCATCCATCCATCCACAAAACGTTCTTCCAACAGCTTTTGGCTTGTCCACGTGATCTTTAAACACACTGCAGACGAGCAGCCATGATCTTTTTGGAGGGCAGTGTCTTCCTCCTCCAACCCTGCCTTGCACACCATTGTTGTTCAGTGTTCTCCTGATGGTGGACTCATGAACATCAATATCAGTCAATGTGAGAGAAGCCTTCAGTTGCTTAGAAGTTCCCCTGGGGTCCTTTGTGACCTCGCCGACTATTCCACGCCTTGCTCTCGGAGTGGTTTTTGTTGGTCCATCACTCCTGGGAAGGTAATGGTCTTACGTTCCCTCCATTTGTGCACAGTCTGCCTGACTGTGGATTGGTGGAGTCCAAACTCTTTAGAGATGGTTTGTAACCTTCTTCCAGCCTGATGAGCATCAGCAGCTCTTTTTCTGAGCTCCTCAAATCTTTTGTTCCTCCACTTCCACCAACATGTTATGAAGAGCAGACTTTGATAGATCCTGTTCTTTAAATCAAACAGGGTCCACTCACACCTGAGCATCATCCATCGATTGAAAACACCTGACTCTGATTTCACCTTCAAAGTAACTGCTAATCCTAGAGGTTCACATACTTTTACCATCATAAATATGTAGTATTGAATTCCTCACTAAATAAATGACCAAGTACAATATTTTTGTCTCATTTGTTTAACTTTTGGGACGATAAAACCATTAAAACCATAGCCTAAGGTGAAAGCATAATTGGAAAGTTCAAATTACTTTAACAGTAGCTAAAAGTTTAAATGGCAAAACTTTAGTTTTAAGAAAAGCCATGGCTAAATGGTAAAAATGATAATAGCAAATTTAACTAAACAGTAGCTAAAATTTGAAATAAGAAAACAGCAATAATTAGCAAAACTAACTCAAAGTTTACTGTAGCTGAGCAGGAGCTAAAAGCTAAAGCTAAATTACAGATAAAAGCTGAAATAGAATAAATGGAGATGTTTGTTTTTGAAAGACCTGAAGAGATTTTTATGTGTTTCTACTGTATTCTAAATTGTAAAGTATAAGTGGTTCCCAACCCTGGTCCCTGAGGAACACCATCCTG
>JARVGS010000001.1:19209203-19221424 GCA_031762315.1 Hypsolebias antenori | reverse complement strand
CCCCCCCCACCTGGCACAGGCCGCCCAAGAGAGCGTCTCAGCCACCTGGCACCTCGCATCCAACCTAGGTTACTGCATTGGGGAGAGGGAGGGAGAAAAGGAGGGAGGCCAGTGAAGGCAGCGGGTTGAGGGGAGTGTGAGCTGTGCGAATCACTATGTGAGTTTGTAAGTAAGTCCGTGAACACTGTTCCAGGTACACCCCCCCCCCCACTCCACCATAGTCCATGATAAGTGATGGTGTGTTTATCAGCCAGTCTTGGCAGAGCTCTGACACAGGTCCATGGATTTCCTTGGGGAAGGGAACGAGTAGTGGGAGCAGAGCATCTTTTTCTCATAACATCCAGGAGAATTTGAGATAGTCAACCTTCCAAGGCCGACACGTGGAGCCACAGTCAGATCACAACAGTTGATTTCCATCTGTCTTACAGTTCCACTGGTACATCTCAATGGCGGCTCCAAACAGCCAAATGTGTGGTCTATACCGTCGAGCCGAGCTTGTAACTTCTCCAAGGTCAATTCCTTCCCGCCAGCGAGATTCAGGAGCTGCAAGTAGCCTGCAATTTGAAATTGTGTCCAGCTTACGGCACGGCACATTCCCTTACACAGGCCGGGCAGTTTCACAATGGCCAGAACAGCTGCCGACGTTTTTCTGATTTGTCAATGTGCCAGGTAACCACCAACTCCAAAAAGCAGAAATCCTGTTATCATAAATCCAAATGTACACAATTTCTACATCCTCAACAGACAATATGGACAGATCTTCCACTGCCCAGGAATCCATTGTGTGTCTGGCTGCAAGTGTCCCATCGGGGCAGAAGGGCTCTCCTTTGACCTATCGTCTCATCGAGAAAATTTTATCAATTGCGTTGAGAGAACAGCTGACCAGATCCATAATTTACTATTCAGAGATATGCAAAGAGAGGCTCCAAAAGGTCCACAGGACAAAGAGCAGAAGCATGGGAAGGAGCGGGAAGAAAAAGCGTATGCCTTCACCGAGAGCAAGAAGGAAAACAAAGTGTGAAGGGGGAAAAAATTGAATTCTGCATTCAAATTAACAGGGAGTGTGGTAAAGAGGTCAGGATGGAGTGGATAGAGAAAAGTTTCAGGAGTGATTTGTGACAAAAGGGTGTCAGCAAAGGCCAAAGGCAACATTTACAAGACAGTGGTGAGACCAGCGATATTGTATGGTCTGGAGACAGAGACATGGACAAAAAGACAAGAGAAAAACTGGAGGTGGCAGAAATGAAGATGCTGAGGTTCTTCTTAGAAGTGACAAGGATGGAGAAGATTAGGAATGAGATCATCAGAGGTACAGCACATGTTGAACAACTGGGAGATAAAGCTAGAGGCCAGACTGAGATGGTTTGGACATGTTCAGAGGAGGGACAGTGGGTATACTGGTAGAAGATGTTAGAAATGCAGCTGCAAGGAAAAAACAGAGCAGATGTATGGATGCAGTTGGAGAGGACATGGGTGTAGTTGGAGTGAGGACAGAGGATTCAGAGGACGGTGACATGGAGGAGTATAACTCACTGTGGAGACCCCTGAAGGGGGAAAAGCCAAAAGAAGAAGTTTTCACTCCATTGTCAGTGGTCTATTGTTGATTTCCATGCCACAGTCTGGTCCTTTTTGTGCCTTTTTGTGTTTCCTCTGCTCCTCCTTGATCAGATCCTCAAGTTTGTTGTGAGTTTCATTGCTGCAACAGTGTTTTCGGTCTAAAGATAAAGATTTTAGTCATTTTCACAAGATCTTTGTGCTCTGTCTGCATTCTGGGTCTAGACCCCCTAGAAAAGTGACAAATTGTCCATTCAGAAGGTTTCTGTTGTAAAATGTCTGTTTTCCTCGCTCGTTCATTTTCTGCACCTGCTTTAGTCTGTTCAGGCTCACTGGAGCGGATCCCAGTTGTCGACAGGTGAAAGGCGGGGCTACGGTGCAGTCCATCACAGAGACACACAACCCTGCACACACACATTCATACCTACGGTCACTTCAGAATCATCGCTTAACCTAACATGCATGTCTTTGAACTGAAAACCAGAGTACTGCCAGAGGACATCCACTCATGCACAGAAATATCAGACTCAAGACCTTCTAGGTTCACCACCCATTCAAAACGGTAGGACGTGCACCTGTCCTGTCTTCTTTAAATCCTTTTCTAACAGGGACATTGTGTTTTTAACAGGATCACACTGTGCACACACCATCACATGTATTGATCTCAGATTGTCATCTCTCTGCTCAGGTCAGGAACAAGTATAGCTGCTACTTTTCAGTTCACTGAGCTGTGAGCGACTTGGCCACACATCAGTGGATTTTATGAACCATCTGTGTGAAGAATATCTGACGCTGCCTGAAAACAGAACCACAAAACTCTGCCTTCCTTCTGATGTTTCACTTTAACTGCTCAAACTCAGATAACTGCAGATGAACATTTACCTCCTAAAAAATACAATTACTTTCCAAATTAAAGTGCAACAATAGCTTCATCCCCAAGTGAAGGGGTCTGGCACCAGCTCTAATGTTGGCAAGACGGACTAAATTACACTTTGATTGCTTTTGTGTCGCTGCTAATTTGTCAGGGAAGGTTCGTGTTAAATGGTCTGTTTATTGACTCCTGAACATAAATAAAGTCAATGATTAGGGCCGTCAAGAGCAGCATTGAATCATATTTAGTAGAAACCACCTCAACAGCCATGAAAGGTAAAGAGACCAGCCCCAACCACAGCAAATGTGAAGCAATGATTTCCACCTCAGAGACAGCGTACCTCAATCTGTTGCAAAAAATTATTCAATGCTATTCCATTTGAGATATATTGTTTCTGACTTTAAAAAAAACCATTTTGTTTGTGTACAATTTTAGTCTCAAATCACAAATTCAATGTTATGTATCAAGAGGTGAATAATGTCTTGAAAGTAGAATTCCTTAAAAAGTAGAAAAAGTAAAGTAAAGTAGAATAATGAAAGTAGAATTCCTTCAAATAATACATACCCCCTACTATCTTGCTTGACAAACTTTTAAACAAAGATCTTGTTAGTTGGGATGTCTGGATTTAAAAAAAAAAGTATTAATTACTGTCTCAAAATCAGTAACTGAAAAAAAAAAAAGAGACATTTACAAGGTCCTGGAGCCAGATGACGTTAGCACCAATATTTGCTTGTTGTCAAAAATCATTACTATTTTTTAAGATTTTTTTATTTTAATTTTTTTTTTTTTTTTTTTTTTTACGTTTTTATAGAGCCATTATCCTTACTGTGATGTGTGAGTGGAGGTTTAGGGGTCCAAAAGGTATTCCTAGAGCTTTTCGCACATTTATACAACATTTAGTGCTCCAGTGATTTAAAATGACCACAGTGTTTGGATTCCTGTTTTTCTGTTGTTTTTCCCTTTTCAGGAACTGTGTGGACGGTGCTGAGTACTTACAGCTGTTACCGATGCAGCTGATTACCTCCTGACTGTGGAGATCCTGTGTTTTCCTGTTACTACACACAGTTCTTGCGGCTCCTGAGTGGCAAGGCGGAGCCTGCCTCTCACACCTGTTCCCGATGCATCCTGTTAAATAATATCTGTTGTTTTTAAGGACCTGTGGCTCAGTAGGTTTCCACTGGAACATTTGAGACCTTTGCCTTTAGGAAGTCCTGTTTCCTCAAACACCTCACGAGTTACCATCTTGTGACATCTACTGCCTGGAACCACATGCCTAATCTTCCTACTGGGTCATTCCTTGAGTTTCTGTCCTGCCACTTTTCTACATACCAATATTGACCACATCACCTTCTGCCTGTTGGAATTCTTCACCCTCCTCTCCTCACCTGTTACTAAGACAAAGTGAGGGTTAACTTTTGCTATAAAGGATCATACATATCTGTTCACGAGATACAGTACTTACAGTACCTTCCAATCCACTTCCTCAGATTCATCTTGAGTACCTGCCTTTATTGACACTCACTGTAAATAAATATCACTCACCTTTTTATATGGTCTTATCGCTTGCTGTCAAGTTTTTCTCCTCTGGTTATAAAACTGTTCAAATTACGATACTAAACCTACTTAAGGTTGAGTTGGACCATGAGGTTTCCTTAGACTGTTGATTGCCACATGGTGACAGCATAACTCACTGAGTTAGTCATACCTGAGAAATATTGTGAACTCTAGCTGAAAGTAATCATGTCTCTTACCTGTACAATCACAGAATCCTCTGTGTGCTCCTGCTGGAATCCTGTCCCAAAAACCAGGACATCTTCAACTCATTCTTTCAGACTGCTCGCCACACGCTCTTACGCCCTGCTGTTAGCTCTGACCTGGAACTCTCTCCTTGAACTGTGGAACCTGGTATCGGACTGTTTCTGCCCTAGACATAGAACACAAAAATATCCCATTAAGAACTCATCCAATATTCCATAATTGATGATTCTGCCAACCTAAGAGATCTTGGACTCACCTTCTGTTGTCCTCCCATACACTATCCCGTCTCTGGTCACCTATTGCACTTGTATAATAAAACCACTTGCCTTTTTACATGGTCATTTCAGTCCTCGGTACTCTGAATCCTGGATTAATATATTGCTACCAAAAATGACACAGTAAGAATTTGTTGCTTTCCTTTGGAGCAAGATAAATCTGGGAGTCATCCGCATTGCACTGAAACAAAGAATTACATTTATGTAAAACTGAAACAAATGGGAGCCAAGGATGGGTCCAAGTGGGATTCTATGTGTCAGGGGAACTGTTGAAACTGGTGAACCACAAAGTCAGGGCGAAAACTTTTGGTGTTTCTATTAAAGTACGATAAGAAAAGATAAGATAGGATTGAACTTTATTGATCCTACAGGAAATTGTTGTGCCAGTGTTTCAGTACGCAAGGAATCACACAAGATATAAAAAAAAAGAGAATTAAAGAAAATAACAGATAATATAAAACACCTCTGCCAGAGACTGTTACAGGACCAAGAACTACAACATGAACAGCTGGGCTGAGATATAAACAATTACAAAAAAAAAAAAAAAAAGAATCCCCTTAATTTGTAAAAAAAAAAAAAAAAAAAAATTGAAATAAAATAAAATAAATCATCAAAAGCATATATCTAGGCAGTTCAGGATCTAGATACTACAGCAAGGCCCCTATTTGACCAAGGATCTCAAAAAGTCCATAGACATTTTATAAGATACTATTTGGTACCTGGACTCATTGCTAGTGCCTTATTGTGGAACTGTGGAAGAAAGAATGGGTTTCTCCTGTAGCACCAGTGTATTCAGGTTGAATTTAAGCCTCCCGTCATTCAGGGCTTTCCTGGAAGAATGGAGGAATGAGCTGATGAAAACTCCTTGACAACAAATTTATTCCACTCGCCTGCAGGGCTGATAAGCGGGACTCTCTCTGTTGATTATTATTTGATTAGGCCTGTTATGAATCATCAAACATTGTGCACAGACTGCATTCCACCTGCTTTAAATCTAATTAAAATCAAACCCTTTGCTGGGCTCAGACGTTTCAAAATGACTTTGTTTCAGTCTAACATTACTTAGTTCTTCTGCTACATACGTGCAGTTTGTGAGACCTAACTAACAGCTTGGATGCTCTGCTTTAGTTGCTCAAACTAGGTAGACTCATAGTAAGGCACAGATGGTAAAACCTAAAACTGTTGCCCTATGTGAGGCTATAGAAGGCGCATCAAAGCCTCAGATCTTTTGTTTGCATGGCTAAAGGCAGATTCTCTAATTGAAAGAGACACGCAGAACAAAATACAGGTAGAGAGGCTACAGTACCTGCTCTCGTTCAGCCAATCAAGTACAGGATGAATGTCAAGTCAAGTAAAGGCCAAGCTCCAAAATAAAGATTGCTTTGGACTTCTGGAAATGTCAGTGAATACTCGGATCATTCTGGAAAGAACTTCATTAGCGAAACTCGCTCGAATCAAATGCTCAAAAACAACTTGCATAATCAAGATGAGCAAAAGAAGCAGCTCTTGGACCATTTCAATCTATTTTTTCACCTCCTCAAATCAAAATAAGGCAACTTACTTTGTAAACTGAACCAGAGAAATGGTATTTCCAGCAAAAATGCAGTGTGAATGCTTATTCCTGAAGAACTTGCTGAAAACCCGCTGAAATTAGCTAAAAACATGCCAAACTGTAGCTAAAATGGAAGAACAAGCCTAAATTAGCTGAAAAAAGCAGAAAGAACATATGTTTGCTGAATTAGATTTAAATAAGCAGAAACGAGCACAAAACCAAAAAAAGTTGAAATTAGCAAAAAATAGCTGAAAAGTAGCTGAAAATGTAGAAAGAAGCATAAACTATAAGAAGGATGTAGAAGGAGCTGAAATGAGCTAATAAAAAAAGTGAAATTGGCTGAAAAAGTTAAATTTAGCCCCAAAACAGCTAAAAAGTATAGTTGAAATAGCAGAAAAAGCTTTTAGTAGCAGAAAAAGCAGACAGGAGCATAACAAGCTGGAATTAGCATAAGGAAGTTAATTAGGCTGAAAGTAACAGGAATCACCAAGAAAACTTGAATGTATCTGAAAACAGCTGAAATTAGCAAAAAATGATTAAAGAAAAAAAAAGTGACCAAAAAGGTAGAAAAAGCTTAAATTAGCAGAAGATAGCAGAAATAACACGTTTGTACAATTAGGCTGAAAGAAGATAAGGGAAATTATCTGAAAGAAGTTGAAATGAGCATAAAACAGGTGAAAAGTAGCTTTAAAAAAATCTTAAATTACCAGAAGGAAGTGGAGAGAGCACATTTTTGCTGAATTAGGCTGAAAAAAGTTTAAATGAGTGCAAAAATGTGGAACTAGCTGAAAAAGTTTAAATTAACATTAAAAACAACTATATAGTTGCTGAAATAATAGAAACAGCTGAAACTTGTGGAAATAATCTGAAAGAAGTGCAACAAGCTGGAATTAGCAGAAAGAAGTTAGAAGAAGCACAAAAAAATGTTGTAGTTAGCAGAAAGAATCAGAAAGGAGCACAAAACAGCTGAAAGTAGCTGAATTTTTATTTTATTTTTACCCAAGGAAGCTGAAAGAAGCTGAACCAGAACAAAATGGTTGTAAACAGATCTAAAGATTTGAAGAAAATGAGCTCAGTTCATTTTCTGTGAGGAAAAAAAGGTGGCAGAAAAGGCTAAATATTTCAAAAAGCCAATGTTGCACCAATACCAAAAGTCATAGCAGGATTGTCCAGAAAGAGCTGAACGTTTTAATTTGATTAGCTAAAATAGCTTGAAAACTGTGGGACGAGAATCAAACCGAAAAACATACGAAATAAAAATGTTTCACAACAGTGTGGATGTTTCATAAGCAGCAGTCACACTATTATAAAAAACAAAGTATTTGAGTTGTGAATTTTTTTAGGCAGCAGTTCACGATAACTGAAAGCTTGTGATTTTCCTTTTTCACCACCATGTCTAACCTAGAAGTGTTGGGGTTTCCATCACTGTCTTAGTGGGATAGATTTAGTTTCCTTAGTGCCTTTTCCTTTCAAGACTTCCCCAAATCTTCCCTGAAATAAACAGTTTTAAGCGCTAAGCCATGTCCGGGTGAATTCACACCACGGATCCTGGGGGGGTTGACAGTCAAGAGTTTCTCACTCTCTATCAGAAAGAACACACGTCCATCTGCTGTTGGCTGTCTTTAGACAAACTCGCTCATTTTGCTCTTAAAAAAAATTAAAGCATCCAGTTTTCCTTAGCGTTGTTGCAGACGACCACAAAAAGTTTTAAACTTGTGTTACAAGTCGTTTAAGGTGACACAAAGACTACGCAACATGAATCTATTTGTTGCTGGAGCTTGTTCTAAAGATAATTTGAGTGTCTAAATTAAATTTCACCCTGTTCGTCCGCAGATTTCCTATTAGTGCTCAGATGTTGTGGCATGCTTGAGCATGATGAAAACTCTTTCAGGCTGAATGATCTGCTTCCCCATTGCCTCTCGTCTTGACTCTGCTGCTTTCACAATGTTCTCAAGGACTCCAAAGAGGCGAGTTGCTTTAAAAAAAGAGTCAAAGGGGAAATTTGGAGAGCTGTCATGTCTGCATCTGTCCGAACCTCGTTTCAACGCCCCGAAATGACAAAACCCTCTATAATTAATATTTCCTTTAATCGGTGTTTGAAGACTTTTACCCCCTATTTTGGTAATAAAGTTAAGTATATATCACAACAGTTTGCTTGTTAAACAATGAAACAAATGTTTATGAAAGCTCAATTTAATTTATTTTGTCAAATTTTTATCCACGATGTTGTAATTCTTGTGAAGCACTTTGGTCAGCCGTGGTGGTTTTTAAATGTGCTAAATAAATCAACTTTGAATTGAATTGAATTGAACTCGTATTTGTGATAAAATCATTAAGATTTTTTTCCTGCTAGTTACCTGAATTCAAACTTATTTCCAGATGTTACCCCAAGAGTGTTTCATATGCTGAGAGGTCTGGACCAGTTCAGCACCTGGACTCCTACTATGAAGCCATGCTGTTGTAATGGATGCAGTATGCAGTTCGTCTTGCTGAAATAAGTAAGACCTTCCCTGGAAAAGCATCATCTGTTGTTCTAAAACCTGCATATTCTTTATTTTATGCACTGATAGTCAGTGCTTAGTTCTAGAACAGCGCTGCTCAATGTGGCTGCATGTTGGAGTAGCTCTGAGATTGTGCTTTGGAAACTTTAATTCCTTTTTATTCTGGATGTAAATCATTTTTTCTGGAAAATTACTTCATCTGGTATTGAATGCTCTGCAGCTGGAAGGATTTTTATTAAAAACTCTTTTACTTTTGGACATTTGCTATGATGCGTGACCATGGCAACAAAGTGGTTTTCTGGCAGCTGATTAACATCTCAAAAGCTCAAATAATACCAAAACGACAGCCCCAAATCCCAAATGAGTTGAAAAGGAGGTGACGTGGATGCATTCCCATCTACCTGGAGGCGGTGCTCGAGCGCCTGACTGCCAAGATCTTGGAGGTGGCAGGAAACGCGGCTTGTGACAGCAGGGGAACTGAGACCGTCCCCCTGCACCTGCAGTTAAGTCTGCATCGATGAAGGGCTTGGCAGGCTGCTGGGAGAAATGGTCATCACTCGCAGCAGTCCTGCTGTCAAAGAGGTCTGCTGGGTTTGGGTGGATGGATCAGCATCTGCAGTCAGTTTTTTAGGCTCTGCTGGGATGGACTGCTACAAGAGATCCTTCCTGCCCAAAGCCATCAGCATCTATAACAACTATTCAATGAAACCAGGATGATGAGCAACAGTTAATTTCCCTTTGGGATTAATAAATATTTTTTAACTGAATTGATGGTTCATAACTTTATGGACAGAATTTCTATGTGCAACCAAGGTGTTGAGGGATTCAATTTGTTGGCCTTAGGATCACATCTCTGCTTTTTGTAGATGATGTGGTCCCATTGGATTCATCAGGTCGTCATCTACAACTTTCACTGAAGCGTTTTGCAGCCGAGTGTGACGCGGCTGGAATGAGGATCAGTTCTTCCAAATCCGAGGCCATGGTCTTGAGCCGGAAAAGGGTAAAGTGTCTTCTCCGGGTCGGGGAGGAGGTCCTACTCCAAGTGGAGGAGTTTAAGTATCTTGGGTTCTTGTTCACGAATGAGGGAGAAATGGAGCAAGAGTTAGATAGGCGGACAGATGCAGCATCTGCAGTGAAGCGGACGCTGTACTGGTCTGTCGTGGTGAAGAGAGAGCTGAGTCAAAAGGCAAAGCTCTCAATTTACCGGTCGATCTACGTTCCTACCCTCATCTATGGTCATGAGCTTTGGGTTGTGACGAAAGAACGAGATCATGGATGCAAGCGACCAAAATGAGTTTTCTCCGCAGGGTGTCTGGGCTCTCCCTTAGAGATAGGGTGAGAAGCTTAGTCATTTGGGAGGGACTCAGCGTAGAGCCGCTGCTTCTCCACATCAAGAGGAGCCAGTTGAGGTGGCTTGGGCATCTGGTTCGGATTCCTCCTGGACGCCTCCCTGGTGAGGATTTCTGGACATGTCCCACTGGGAGGAGACCCAGAGGACGACCCAGGACATGCTGGAGGGACTATGTTTCTCGGCTGGCCTGGGAATACCTTGGGATTCCCCTGGAAAAGATAACCCAAGTGGCTGGGGAAAGGGAAGTCTGGGCCTCCCTACTTAGGTTGCAACCCCTGCAACCCGACCCCGGATAAGCGGAAGAAAATGGATGGATGGAAGGATGGATGGAATTGAGTTGACTCTACAGTACTTGGTAGAGCAGATGGGGTTGGGGGGTTAATGGCCTTGCTTAAGGGCCCAGAGTGGGGCAGATGAGGATAGAGTCATGTTTCATCTTCTCCTCCCACATTCTAATCTTATGGTCAGCAGGAAGATTTGAACGGGCATCCTTTTGATCACAAGTTAATTTCTCTAACCTCTTTCTCTAAGTGATCTCAATGTACTTACTGGTAAATGGGAAAAATATTCATAACTAAGTTAAATATTTAGAAGAGTATTCAAGTTACAGAACCAAAAGTCATATCACCCGTCTCTTGAACGAGCTAAACTTTTTCATATATGAACAGCTAAAATAGCACAAAGAATGCAAAAGTAGTAAATGTTTGTTCATTATCAACGTCTTGTTTTGTCAGGTGGCAGCTAGCTGATGTTATCACAGAGAAACTTGCTGATTGTCCAGCTGAACAAGAAAAATGGAGAAAGTCCGTCACCGCTGCAGCCTGTAAGTGTCTGATTGCGTCATACTGCCGCCATAAAGATCACACAGCTTCCCCATCAGTCCAGGAGCAGAGCATCCTGAGAAGACTGCAAGACCTTCTGGTGGGTTTCTTTGCTCCTACGTGCAGTAAATTTGCAAGTGAGTTCTTCATGCGAGATTTTTCTCTCGTCCGCAGAAGTCTCCTGAAGACATAACTGCATCTGACTGGAACAGTTTCACCAAAACTGGACTGAGGTAGATGATGCGTCCTAATCCAGTCTTTTGTGACACCAGTGTAATGTAAACATTGACAACTGACTTGAACATGTTCATAATCACTTCAGAAACCGCTACAGTAGCCCCCACTTCCTAAACGCTCTGAGCGACATGTTGGAGCTGATGTACGGAAGCAGTGAAATCCAAAAAGATCTGATTCCTCTGGCCACCCTTCATATGATGACCAGCAGCCATTCTCAGTTCCTGCCCACCATGCTGGACTTCAGTGAAGAGTCCACCAGTTGTCAAGCCAAAGGTCTGTTGCAGTCATTCATCTTTCTTTATATTAAACCCTACAGATGTCATGGTACGTATATTTGTACTGTCACGGTGTTCTGGTCGCAGATGTCTGCGCTGGAGGGGGACAAGACGCGGGGGTGTCAAACTTTGTTACAAAAGGGGCTGAAGTTACAAATTTATTTCAAACCAGTTTCAGTCAGTACCTTAACTCCAGTCAGATTCCTGGTAGGTTGTAGGTTCCTCAACGAAAGTTTCATTGCTCTCATTAGACATTCTCTCTTGCTCTATCCGCATCAAAATCAAAGATTATGGAAAAATTCCAACAATTGTTTTGGGCTTCAAATTGGCCAACCGTCATGACAAGTCTGCTCTAAATAAAATATGATCATTTTTTTAAAGTAACATGATATGATTGTCTTGGGGGCCAGATGTTAACGGGCCATATTTGGCCCCCGGCTTTGAGTTTGACACGTGTGACTGTGGCAAGTCATTAGTGTGCTTATTCATTATCCCTGATGTCAAGCCTAATCTTCTCACTCTAGCTCTCAGCTGATTGAGAAGGTTGCGCTTAACTTTCTTTATATTTTGTTTATTTTCACAGTGGGAGACATTTTTCAGTTCTGTGTTGCTTTTTATTTTGCATGATGTCTGGATAAAATTATTAAAGCAGTCACACCTTAGTTTATATTTTATTTTATTTTTGGTGATATTGTCTTAAGATATAACTTACTGGAATTTATCTTTTTTTTCTGTTTGATTTATAACCTGTGGTTTAATCTTAACATTTCAGATTGGATAAAAAAATAGTACCGTAATTTTTGGACTACTGAGCACACCTGAATATGAGCCACAACCACTATGAACATATATAGGCTGCACTTGCCTATAAGCTGCAGGTGTCCACGTTGTAACGAGATATTTACACTGGAAGATTTTTAAATCTTTTAATTAAATATGTACTCGTAAAATACATAAATATGTATAGTGAATGTTTTTTTTTTTTTTTTTTCTGAACTGTGCCTGTAATATGGGTGGTTTATTAAA
>JARVGS010000001.1:19164511-19176817 GCA_031762315.1 Hypsolebias antenori | reverse complement strand
TTTACAACGCTCTGTGGTGAAAATCACCGGGTTCATTGTAGACAATCATTTTCTCTATCCGAACATGTATGGATGGCAATATTTTTTTGCACAGATATTCGTTTTTTTAAACACCAGGCTACGTGTGTACAAGGTCTGAGGGTGAAAATGAGAACTGAAAAAGGAAATGCAGGGGGCTGAATCAAAATACAAGGGACATAAAAACAACATGAACCACAAGGATAAATAAGTCTAAAACATAAACTGAAGGGACTGAAACAGAAAAACACAGACTAAATATGTCATATTTGTGTATTTGTGCATTGAACTGAGTGACATTGAAGGCTATCGCTAATGAATAATTCACAAATGTTAGCTGACATCCAGCATCAGATACTGACAAGCTTTCCATTACAAATAATGGTATGCTGGAAAATGTAATGGATTATCACACACAACATTTCTAAAGTAGCATTTTTTTTTGTTTTGTTTTTTTTTTATACCAAATCAAGTTTAACTTACGGTACACAGGATATTATATCATTGGCAGATAACAAGCCTTACCGTATATTTTGGCCAATAAGTCGCCGTTATTTGCATAATTTGCATGCCCTGTAACTTATAGGCCAAAACGATGTATTTATAGATATCCCCCCCCCCATTTATAAACCAATTTGTGACTGATATATGATGGTTTTCATTCATTCTGACTGAAAAAAAAATTGAACGCTACCATTTTCAGCCACCTAGTGGCTGAAAATGGTAAGGCATGCCGTTGTATCATGTAATTGGTAAATGTGGTTATAATGACAAATTCAAAAAAGTTCAAGACAAAAACATCTGGACTTTATTTACTATACTTTACACATTTTTGTTTTTGTCTTGAACTTTTTTGAATTTACCATGTCCTGGATGACTGAGAATCTTTGCCAGCTATTAATGACACAACTGGCTTGCCATAGACCCACCTTCATTCTGCTCGCTGCTTGGAGCAAGTCAAACCAGCTGCACTGCCGCGGGGAAATGCAGCTGATTTGACCATTAAAGTCCTTTTATTAAGAAGACGTTAGACTGAGACAAACCTTTACTATAATTTTGAGTGAACAAATAATTGTTTTTAGGCGCGTTTCTTGTTAAATTTTGAAGAAACGAGCAGCGTTTGTCCTTCCTTTTTTTTTCCTCCTCCCTCTGCACTCTCCCGGAGTACTGAGGCAGCAAATATGTTTGAAATAGGGATGTATGATACTGGATTTTGAGCCAATATCCGATATGCCAATATGATAAAACTTATTTGGTCGATAACCGAAGCCGATACCGATATTTGGTATATGTTCGTTTGTCAGAAGATAGTCCTCTTATTTAGGCTTATTTACTACAAAAATTGTGCAACAGCTGTAAGAGCTGGTGACATATATTCAGTAACAGTCATATGATATGCATAGCACTTTAGCTTATATTAAATGAAAAGCGTTAGATGTTATTTATTAGCATTAGTCACCTGCGATGCCGTCTCGGCTTGTTCCAGGACAGCCTTTTTAAGGTCAAAGTTTTTGTCTATCCATTGTACCGTAAGACTAACGGGACTAACACGACGTCCAAATGTCTGTGGTAAAACTCACCCAACAAGTCGTGCTATCGGCTATTAGCTTCTCAATGACGTCGGAAATGACGGCTTGTAACTCTGGCGACGTTACGACGGAAAAATATCTCAGACTGTGGACGATGTAGCGAGGCTCAACGTAGTCCATAAATCTTCGGAATCCAACATCCTCACCAACAAAAAATAAAACTTCCACACTGCCGACATTTTGAAATTTCTTCTCTGCCGTGAGATCGGGTAGACGCAAGTGACATCATCGCGTTGCGCTGCCGCTGCAGGCAAAAACAGCACCTTTTATATCGGTGAGTGATTTTGACGGAATGGCCTATGTCCGATATTGAACTTTAACGCTAATATCGTCTGATACCAATACCATGCCGATAAAATCGTGCATCCCTAGTTAAAACTTATTTGGTCGATAACTGATACCGATATTTTTTTTTCCAAGACGTACTTACAGAGACTACAACTCTGCTGTGGAAATTAAAATACTACATTATTCAGCATGGTCTTTGGATGGATGGACTGATGGTGACGATTGGTTTCTCCGTGGTTGACCACTCTCTCGCTTTCCTTTCTGGCCATCATGAACTCATCGTAATGGTCAAAATGGTGGTTCTTGAGATGGTTAATTAGTTTGAAGTGTTGTAGGACTTCGTTTCCACTCCTCCTCGCATTACTGACGCAGAGCAGTCACTGCAAATTCTGATATCAGTTTCTGACACTTTTAAAAACTTCCATAATGACGGCATTTTCACTCCTTCCTCTCCGACGTGATCAGATCAAGTATGTGCACGTGACGTCATAATGTTGTGCTGGCGTTGCAGGCATCCTTGGCACTGGGTTGTCATACAAAAACAACACCTTATATATTAAAACTGCTCCTTTTATATCGGTTAGTGATTTTGATGGAATGGCCGATGTCCGATATTTAACTTTATCGCTAATATCGGCCGATACCAATACCACGCCGATAATATTGTGCATCCCTAGCTCTAACTCTGAGTTTCACTGCTAATGAGCTAAAATTTAGTGTTGAGCTTACATCCATACCCAACACATGCCATTAACTATTACAGTCAATTCTGCCTGTCTGTTAGCAAAATATTTCATGAACAATTGGAAAGATTTTAATGAAACTCTCAGAAAATAACCGTTGATTGTAACTTTTGGAGTCAATTAAATTCTAGATGGCCATCACATTGAATCCATTTTAGTCAACCAAAAGTTTTAACTGTGCTAGTTTTGCAAATATAGAGCTAAAACTTGGGTCTGGTAGTAGATGAGAGTCAGTCACAACATATATTCTTAGCACTAACAGATCATGCAAGATCTCGCAATATCACGAGATCACGCAAAACTTCATTTTCAAGATTTGACCAAAATGGCTTTAACTTTACCCCTTCTTATCCTAAGATGATGTTAGATTGAAATGCTGACATGAAAGACGATGGATGATATGCATTCTTTCAAGAAATCCTTGAGTTTTAGTTGGAATTAAAACATATGAAACAAATAACCTGGTTTCGAGCATTCATTATCCCTTTTTTCTTTAAATTCTGTAACAGCAGCTTTTGTTCTCGTCCCACTCATCATACCGATGCATTCTGAGGAAGAAATCAAAGAGAAGAAGACGAACAGTATCTACGTACATCTTTAAATATCCTTGATTTGCTTCGTTCTGCTGTGGCGGCTACATAAAGTAGATCCACCTTACAGAACAGCTGGGAGACAAATGAGAGCAGCTCAGGAGGGCTGGATGTAATCATGACGTCGTCGTGTCACTGAGACGTAACCTTACAGCAAAAGCAAGTTGCTCTAATTCTCAAAGAACAGTTGCAATCAACTCTTAACTGAAGTAAAATCTCAACTACAGGTGGTCCTCGGGTTACGAACGGGTTCCGGACCTAAGAACCGTTCGTAGGTCGATTTTGCCGTAACTCAGAGCGCCGGCCACATGGCGCCGTAAGTCCGGATTTTCGTCCGTAACTCGAAACCGAAAGCACATGGCAGCCATAACGGCTTTTTAAACACATTTTTTACTACTTAGAACAACACCAGCGTACATTCTGAGCCTTGAAAATGTATTTTAATGCAGTTAGCTAGCTAACAAACACAAAAAAAAAACCAGGAAATTAGTGAAATTTTCTGAAAATAGTGCCGTATGCTGCCGGATGACGTCATCGGGTGCCGCTCGTAAGTCCGGAGCGCCGTAGGTCGGGGGGGGGTCGTAAGTCGAGGACCACCGGTATTTCCATATTTTTTATTTTTCCTGTACATTTTTTTGTATTTTAACAAGCTTCTTATACTTTGTGCTAATTCAGCCTCTGATCAGAACGTTTCAGCTCATCCAGGTTCTCCTGGATTAGGGTGTTCTGATTTTTGTTTTTTTGTAACTTTTATATTTAAAAAAAAAATGTTTAACTTCATTTGAAAATATTTTCCCCAAACAAACACATCAATAAGTCTTTTAATCTATTTCAGCAAAATGGCTCAGTTTTTGTTCTTCTTATGCTACTTTTAGCATTTAGCTAACATTCTGCTACTTTGAGCTTTTAACTAGTCTTTTCCTACCTGTAGCATTTAGCTAACATTTTGCTATGTTCAACTTGCCCGTTTTTACTTTTAGCTTCTGTTCTGCTACTTTTACCCTTTAGCAAACATTTTGCTATGTTTAGCTAGCCATTTGAATGTTTTTTTTTTTTTTTAGCTTTTCTTGCTTCTAAATAGCCACTATGTTTGGCCAACTTGCTAATTTCAACTATTGTTTTGCTACTTTTAATCTTTTAGCTGGCCTTTTACTACTTCTAGCTTTTAGCTATCTTTTTGCATTTTTTAGCTTTTAGCTAGCATTTTGCTACTTTTTTCCTTTTAGCTAGCCTAGTTTTAGCTGGTCATTTGCTATGTTCTGTTTTTAGCTTTCTTCTTGCTAATTTTTGCTTCAAGCTACCATTTTGCTGCTTTTACCTTCCAGATAGCTTTTTGCTATATTTAGGCTGTTTTGCTCCTTTTAGCTAGCATTTTGTTTCTCTAGCTTTACCTAATGTCTTGTGACTTTCAGCATTTACCTAATGTTCTGGAACTTCTAGGTTTTAGCTAGCCTTTAGCTAATTTTACCTTTAAACTAGCTTTTATCCCCTCAATTTAGCTTTCTTTTTATTAGCTTTTAGCTAGTGCCGTGCATCCTTGAGCTTGAATTCTGCCATTTTAGCTTTAATAACTTGGCGTCGGTTCCTTCAGCAGGTTTCAGCTGTCACTTTGCTCTCAGCAGAAAGGCAGTTCCTCTACTTGTTTACATTTTCAGAGAGCGATTCAGATTCTGACTAACGAATAAATGAATCACGTTTGATCTGAAGTGGTTCAACGACCTTCAGAGCATATTTATTTTGGGCCCTCTCATAAAACAACTCGAAGATGACTGTTCTCCAGAACACATCTGCAGAACCTTTTTCTTGGTCGACCCATTTCCACTTACTGCAGGATCTGGGGCACCACAACAACAAATATGTCAAACCTAAAGGTTTTCACTCTCTGGGTTTTACAGCAGCCAGCTGTCAACCCGGGCAGGGTGTTTGTACTTCAAACATCATCGTGCTCGTTAAAAGTCATCCCGTTAAATCTGGAGCAGTTCCGATTCGTGCCACAAGAAGGGGCTGGCCCTCTGCCAGCGTTACCTTCTTATTACAACGAGGGCAGAGAAAGGAAGGGTTGCCCTCCTTCACTACCTAAAATCAAACAACAAGGCTGCTTTCTAATCAACAGCCACAAAACCAGCGCCGTTGTGTACTAAAGTGGACTTTTTAATAGAAATGGGCCCGGAGTTGAAGCTTATGGAACATTTGTTGGACACATGGGGACTGCAGAAGAGGTGGAGTTCGACTCTGAATCATCCTGAGAGACGTTCCCAAAATGCTTCCTAACATTTTCCGACTTCCAGCAGCATATCTGAAAATGATTCATAGGATGTGTTTTATTTAGCCGAATGAGCTCGTTGGATTGTTACAAAGCTGGCCGAGCTGGTTTTCTTTTTGGAACAATAAATAAAGACAACTGGACTTCTTCCAGTGATATTAAATCCACCTTCTTATTTCTAGAAATCTATCTCAACCCTACTGGGAGAAAGAAGTTTAGCAGCTGGGCTGTGTGCGGTGCTTTAAAGTTCTTTCTTTTCTAGATGACTATGGATAGTACCTCCTAAAGGTCAGAGGTTTTCTTTCAGTGCAGAGACGTGATCGATAGGCCTGTCACGATAACAAATTGTGCTGGGCGATTAATTGTCTCAGAAATTATCGTGATAAACAATAATATTGTTTGAAATTTGACCATAATTAGTAATTATTTTAAAATTTAAGAAGAAATATTGATTAATTTTGTGTGTAGTACTTTTTTTTTTTTTAACTACTGGATGACAATCTAAGACTTTTTGAACCAAAGGATGGATAGTGAGGGAGCGAGCAGCGTGTCTCTTTTGAAAAATGGTAGGGAGGCCCCTTGATGCGACATGGGCTGTCTCTCATTCCTGTTTTTTGGTTTTGAAAATGGTGGACGCTTGGTATGGTTTGAGTTCTTTAGCATAGCATTTGTCACAAAGCTTTTAATAAATTTTTTTTTAAAAATCAGTAAACTAGTTCTCAGCTTCATTTTGCAGAGAAAAACAACTTTTTACACAAAGGTACGGGTTTCAACCATGAATTTTGTATCTTTGACAAGACTGAGGGTTTTTTTCCCCGAGGTTGGCCTGTTAGCTTAGCTTGTAGCTTAGCTTCTCAGCTTAGCCGCTATTAACGATCCAAAAATGCGATTTTTGGATGGCCTGTGAAGAGCACTGGAGTGGAGCTTTTTGTCATCCAGTGTCTTCAGTAGAAAGAGAGACACGAAGAAACGATAAAGCCGATAAATGAAAATGAGGTTGATAATTTTCATTCCTCATGCGATTGATTGATTTATTCTTTATTGAAACAGGCCTACTCCAGTGCACGCTCCCGTGGCTGCCATTTGGCGGCCAATCGATTTTTGGCACAACACTGGCCCACGTTTCCAGGTGGTCAGCGGTGACGAATAATAGTTGCGACTTATACGATGAAGCAACATATTTATGTTTTATCCACTTTATTAGACATATTTGGACTGATCCGACATGTACGGTGGCAATACGGTACTGCTTGATAATGTGGGAATCTATATTTTGTTGTTTAGATCTTGTGTTTCCTGCACTCCCCAGTGCTCTCTTCCTTGTTGTCAACTCCTGTCTCACCTGTCCTCAGTTCTAATTACCCCAAGTGTTTGTCATTACTGTCTCATTAGTCTGTCTTTAAAGTCATCGTCTCTGTTTCTCCTTTGTCTGTGCATTGTGCTTCCCAGCCGATGTTTTGTTCCTCCATCGTTTCCTCCATTTTGTCCAAATATGTTTTTGCTGCCCCGTCAGCTTTTGTTTTGTTTTTGTTAAATAAATGGACTTTTATTTTACTTCAGAGCTTCCTGTGTCTGCCTGTACGTGGATTCAACTCAAACTACAGATCATGTCAGATAAAATGTACCTCTGGGTATGTTTTTTGGGGGGAAAAAATGGCCTGTGGAAACAGATGGAACAGGGGTCTGCAACCTGCGGCTCTGGAGCCACATACAGCTTTTTGGTCTACTGTCTGCGGCCCTTTGAAGCAAACACAAATTTTAGTTTTATAATTTTTTTAATACCCACAGAGAAAAAGCTAGTTATAGCAGATTTTTTTCTGTCAATTTTCTGCAAATGTCTGAATGATAATTCTAATACAAGGGGCACAACATGTTGATTAGATTTAGCTACTGTAATTTTTGGACTATAAGGCACATTAAGTGAAACAAAACAGTCAGATAAGTCAAACTTCGAAATAAAAGAAACTTTGAAATGTCAAAAATCAGTTTGAGGTCAGTCAGCACAACCAGAATTAATACATAAGGCGCACCTGATTATAAGGTCCACTGTCGATTTTTGAGAAAATTAAAGTACAGTATTTTAAGTGCGCCTTATAGTCTGAAAAATATGGTACTTCATTTATCTGACTTCCAGTCAGACGGATCACCAGAAAGTGTTTGAAATACTTTTAGGACAAGTTGCTTAGAAGAAATATGATTAGTGGCAGGGCAGCCGACTCAGCACCTAAAGGTCCCGGGTTCGATCCACAGTCGTTGCACATCTCGTGGTGTCTCTGAGCAGGACACCTCATCCCCAGTTGCTCCCCAGGCACTTTCAATAACTGCCCACCGCTCCGCCTGTTGGTGGATGGGTTAAATGCAGAGAGCCTGTTTCGCCATTGTATGGGCACATACAATTATAACACACAACACATTATTATTATTATTATTATTAATAATATAAGAACTAGAAAACTAAAACAATTATAAGAAAAGTAAGTTTGTTTTACAATAAATATTCATTAAGTCACAATTACATATCAAACATATAAAATTTTTGTTTTATTACTTCTAAGAGGGAAGCAATTCCACAAACAAATGGAGAATACAGACCTACGGAATCCAGCGCTTTGATTTCTTTTTGCAAAATTCATATGAACTATAGATTTTTCATTCTTTACTTTAATTTTTTTTGTCCTAAAATGTAAAAATATTAATAAATGTTGAAATTCATTATTAAATTTGTGTTTTAGAATGTCCCTCCCACTGGTTGGAAACCCTCATGTCCAACAAACACAAAGTGGCCCATGGGCCACCAGTTGATAATGACAGTCACAGCAGGTTTTCAGGCTCTGGACACATTTAGTTTAGTAAGCGAATTGTAGAAATGTCTGTTTTGATCAAGAAGGCTGCAGACCCCTGAGTTAAGACGGAAGTGGATCCCAGCATGCCCTTACTCTGAGCTGGCAGATGAGCGACAGTCCCTCTGCTGCTGTGGACCGGCTCCTGCAGCTCCAGCTCCATGTAGTTGAGCTGTTTCTTCGACGTGGGGCTGACGGGAATATTCACGTACGTCACACTTTCACTCCGGGTTTTTTCAGGAAGTGAAGCCTCTGGAGGGAAAACCATTGAGACCCCTGAAAAATGCAGAAGTAAACTGAAGTCTAAATATTTCTAGGTCATTCTGTTGTACATTAAAGTGGCAGTCTGGATATTTGGAAGTGGGGCTTTGTGGAAACATTGTGAGCAATGACTATCTTACCTGTTGTAGATAGGTCTTTGATTGACCTCAGTTTGGAGAAATAGTTTAATTCTGACCACAGAAAAACCACGTGAAATTCTCATGAGCAAATTAACAGGTGAAACACGTTTTGCACACATTTGCTGTTTGATTTTCAGTAAATTCTTAACATGTTATGTAATCATAGGTGGACACATGATTTCCCCCAAGTACAAGTGAAAAACATGGTAAATTCATATCTTAGTAAGGGCGGATTGATGAGCTGATGCCTAGTCAGAGCGAGCTCTCAACTAAGGTGTTTTTTAAATATAATTTCAATTACAAAAATTTTAAAGTGGTTCATGCTAACTTTATTTATTTTTTACTTATATCAATTTCACATTTTATGATTATTTCTTCAGAGCTACAATATCCCACCTGAAAATGTACCAGGCTGCACAGGAATCGCAACAGCAAGTTTGCTTTTTTTCCTTTCTTAACTACAATAATATTGTATGTAATTATGTAAAACAGTGACGCAAAGGCACAAAATAGCATTCACATAAACAGCTTTGAAATATTTTTAGGATGGGGTTATTTTAAGACAACAACAATCTGTTTTGATCTTACTCAGACTAGCCATGAGCTCATCAATCCAGGCAGAATTAAACTCTATGTGTCCAAACTGGGGTCATTCAAAGGTCTATCTACAACAGGTAAGATATTATTGCTTCATAACATTTCAAACCATTTGAAATATCCCTTCACTTCTAGAGTTTTTTAATCAAAATCTTGTGAATAAACTAAAAGACGGACGTGATTAATCCTGCAGAAAAAGTTGCCTGTGTAGTTGTATCTCTATCATCCATCTTTCTTTAAATTAAAAACACATAAAAAAGCAGGATATCTGTGTTCAGGTTCATTACACTGTGCGTTGCCGAGGACTTCTGTTTTAATGAACGTCATGTTAATGGAACGGTGCGGCTGTAGTCAATTTGTCATCATAATCAAAAGCGAGACTCCCCTCTAGGCTGAGAGGCTCTTGAGACTTCAGCACTTAACGACAGCCTGACGTTAGTTAGATTCATTTAAATACAGACGCCTGACAACACGTTTCCTGCACCGAAGCTACTAAATGAGCTGTGGTTGCAGTCGAACACCGTTTCCCATTTCACTGACCTGTAGCCCAGGGGACTTAATACACATAATTAGGAATTCTAACAAACAGCTACTGTCTTTTCAATTACACCATCGAGCTGATTTATCTGCTGCTCGCTTCGTGTTCATGGAGCATTCATTGTCTAATAAAACAAGGGATCAAATGTTCTGGTCTGAACATAAATTTATTCCCACAGTGAATAAGAGCAGCTTGTAATTCATCTAGTCAGAAGGACAAGAAGGTGTTAAATAAACCAAATGTTCCCTTGAACAGTTTTAAATGAACATATTTTCCTGTCAAAAACACAAATTATAGCCTCTTTGTTGCATACGTTCCTTTTTTGTGCATTTATGGTGCTTGATGGGCAGCTTTTAAACGGTAAGTCTACTAATACGAGTTAAAACTCAACATCCAGCCTTTTACCTGAAAATAAAAAAACAAGTCTATAATCACAAAACAAGCCAAATCATAACAACTTTGATGCGTTACAAATACTGTATAATTACATTGTTTCCTCTAGGTTAGGCCTGTCATGATAACAAATTTTGCTGAGCGATTAATTGTCTCAGAAATTATTGCGATAAACGATAATATTGTTAGAAATTGGACAATAATTAGTAATTAGAACAGAACAATTTGACAATAATTAGTAATTATTGTCAAATTTAAGAAGAAATGTTGGTAATTTGTTTAGTGTGTATTACCTTTATTGACCACTGGATGGCAGTATGAGACTGTTTGAACTGAAGGATGGATAGAGAGGGAGCGAGCAGCGTGTCTCTTTAAGAAAAATGGGAGGGAGGCCCCTTGACGTGACATGGGCTCTTTCATTCCTAATTTTTGGTTATCAAAATGGTGGATGCTCGGTGTGGTTTGAGCTCTTTAGCATAGCATTTTTCACTCAGAGCTTTTATTAAAAAAATCAGTAAACAAGTTCTCAGCTTCTTTTTGCAGAGAAAAACAACTTTTTAGATGAAGGCACAGGTTTCAACCATGAATTTTGGAGCTTTGACAAGACCATGTTTTTTTTCCCCGAGGTCAGCCTGTTAGCTTAGCTCGTAGATTAGCTTCTCAGCTTAGCTGCTTTTAATGAATATCATGTGATTAATTGATTTATTGTTTATTGAAACTGGCCTATTTAATATTTTAAGTGTTATATATATTTAAACAACTTCAGTTTGGAGTCTATTCTGACCAGATTGACAAGCTAACAGCAAGTCCTAGCAGGACCTAGCAAAGTGGACTGCTGTCCTTTTAAAGCAACTTTAATCTAAAAAAAATACAGCGGTTCATGCAAACACAATTTTATAAGGGTTTACAACACCATCAATTTTACATAATGTGTATTTACACAGGAATATTTGATTATTTGCAAGTGCTGATAGCAGCAGCTACAGTTGGCTGTAACACATCTTTAGCATCCAGAGCTACATCTGTTTGGAGCATGATATTTCTACTGGAGTAACCATGAAATGTAAAAGTGATGATGAGGTAAAAGTTTATAAAACAAGGTTTGCATGAACCATTGTGAAATATTTCAGATTGAGGCTGGTTTAACACAACATGAACCCACTTTAGTCTTTGTTTAGCTGCTGTTACCTCATAACTCTAATAAGTTCATGAGTCTAACTAGAAATAAACTTGTTTTTCCAAACTGAGGTTGTTCAAAAGGTTATATGCTTCAACTTTCCACAGAACTCCGCGTGAAACAATCTGAACCTTATTTCAATGTCTGGTTACAAAACAAAAATGCATTTTTGTTAACCAAACGTAACAAATCCTCTACTGTACCATTAGCATTTTGTTGCCATTTTAAAGATAACACAGTTGTAGCACAAAGAGTAAGAGTTGTTTGTTTACCGGCTATAACAAGCTGTTCCTGCCGTTCATGTTGGGGCCTTTGGACCTCATCTGCTCCTGAACAGACCCAGACTGTGAAACAGCAACAAATGTTTAATTATAAACTAAAATACGGCAACACAAAACATTTATAAACCATCACAGGCAAAAACAACAACAACAACAAAAAAAATCACATTGACATAAATAAGAAAAAAGACAATAATAAAAAAAATATATATATACATAAAAAAATTATGTAAAATAAAATGTGTCGTCCTCAATAGCAACACAAAACAACACTTGCCAAAGCAAAAATTTTATAAATTTACACTATTTAGCTGAATTCAATTAATTTCAGTCACTGTAAATTTTAGTGTTTAATTGTATCTAAATTATCCTTCTATACTTCAAATTCCAACAGAAAAATAGAATAAAAAAAAAAAAAAAAATTAAAACATAATAGATAACAGTTTTTTTTCTTCGTTTTTTATTATTTTATAGATATTTTGTTTGGAATCTATTATAACCAATGAAATAAAATGTAAATTTTATACTACAATTTATACATACACTTATGTATGTAAAGTACAGTTTATATACATGTACATATACATA
>JARVGS010000001.1:19151590-19164411 GCA_031762315.1 Hypsolebias antenori | reverse complement strand
AAGGAGCAGATCTAATAAGATATTTTCTTCATCTGCTACCTTTCATTTTATACTTTTTTTATTTTTTAATTTGTTTCTTATTATACATATGTTAAATGTTGTATCTCATTGTTATAAAATGAAAAAAGATAATAAAAAAATACAAATTTGAGAACAAATGGTAACGTTTAAAAGTAGTAAAAGCTTGATTATTCCACCTTTTGATGGCTTTCATGACTGGAATCCAGGATCCAGGAAAGTAAAAGTCAATAAAAACTGAATTCATTTTTCACACCATCACAACTTTCACTGAAATCTCACACAACAGAAAACCTTTTTTTGACAGAGTACCTTTCCTCCAGTGAAGGTCCGTGCTGATCGCAGCTCCTCTGCAGGGCCTTTATGAGGGAAAGAGGCAGGAAACACTTCGCCCGTTTTAACATTTACGCCTGAATGAAACCAAACAATCAGCTAAAACGTTACAAATACCACAGCAGCGCAGCAGAATAAATCTCTGTGGCACAACTGCAACTCACCTATTCCATAAATAATTGGTCTTTGAATTCCATTTTCAACAATACTGTTCATCTCTGACGAGACAAGCTTCATGAGGTGAAGGTTTATTGTGTATAAATAATATAAACACATGGTTGGATGGTTAAAAAAAATAAATACCTGTGACGCAACAAGTTTCCAGATGAATTTCCTCCTTCTGTTTCTGGAATGCTGCTGCAAAGGTAGAAAAAGAGAGATTTAAATCAGACAAAGCCCAGATTCTGTTGAGGAAAAATAAAAATAAAAGTCACTTTCAATGATTTTTACCCAGTATGTTAAGGCTGAGCTTATGAGACGTTTCAGCGTCATCGTTAAATCCTCCGACGAGATGAAGCTCAAACCTCCACATAGGAAAGGAAGAACAACAAGAGCATATCCATACAGAAGACTTGAAATTACAAAAAATATATATTTTTTCTTAACACGCTTCTCCTTTTTTCAAGTCCATCACTGAGACACAGAGACACGAGACAAACAACATTCTCATTCACACCTAGGGACAATTTAGAGTCACTAATCAGCCCAAAGTGCATGTTTTTGGCTTGTGGGAGGAAACTGGAGTACAGTAGTCCTTCGCTACATCGCGGTTCGTTTTTTTGCTGACTCACTCTATCTCTGTTTTTCAAAATAAGATTGGACATGACACAATTGGCTGAATGATGGAGGAGCCGCACGATCGGCATGGATTTTTTTTATTTAAAATAAATTATTTTAAACGATTTAGCACCTGCTGCACCTTTGTGCAGCCCACAGCTGCAGGAGAAGCTTCTTCATGCAGCGTGTCAGATCTCCGCTCTGCAACGGAGAAGTGGGTGTGGCCAAGAGTGCTAGCAGATGGCAGAGTGCAGCCGGAGGCACGGAGCTGAAATTAGGCCCGCCACATTAACAAATTTTGCTGGGCGATTAATTGTCTCAGAAATTATTGCGATAAACGATAATACTGTTTGAAATGTCACAATAATTAGTAATTATTGTCAAATTTAAGAAGAAATGTCGGTTAATTTATTTTGTGTAGAGTACTTTTTTTGATCACTGGATGGTAGTATAAGACTGTTTGAACCGAAGGATCGATAGTGAGGGAGCGAGCAGCGTGTCTCTTTAAGAAAAATGGGAGGGAGGCCCCTTGACGTGACATGGGCTGTCTCTCGTTCCTGTTTTTCGGTTCTCAAAATGGCAGACGCTCAGTGTGGTTTTAGCTCTTCAGCATAGCATTTGTCACACAAAGCTTTTAATAAAAATTAAAAAAATCAGTAAACAAGTTCTCAGCTTCTTTTTGTAGAGAAAAACAATTTTTTAGAAGAAGGCACGGGTTTCAACCGTGAATTCTGGAGCTTTGACAAGACAGAGTTTTTTCCAAGGTTGGCCTGTTAGCTTAGCTCGTAGCTTAGCTTCTCAGCTTAGCTGCTTTTAACGATTCAAAAGTGTGATTTTGGCCGGTTAAAACAGTTGTTTTTTTGTTTTTTTTTAAAGAGAAAGGGAAGAGCACCGGAGTTGGGCTTTTTTTTCATCCAGTGTCTTCAGTAGAAAGAGAGACGAAGAAACTATAAAGCTGATAAATGAAAATGAGGTTGATAATTTTCATTTATCATGCGATTAATTGATTTATTGTTTATTGTGACAAGCCTACCCTAGATTGGGGGTGGGGGGAGATGAGGACTGCACGGAGACATGTCTGTGTTGCTAGCATGTTTGTATTGCGCCCCGTGCTACATCAATACTGACAGTTGTCGACGGAATGGGGGTAGGCGGGATGCTCGGTTATGTTGATGGGGCGGGGCACCCCACTTGTTTAATGGTAGGGGGAAACACTGACTTAATAGAAAAAGAAAAAAAAACCTAAACCACTTTGGGCCAAGTATGGAGACCTGTGGGACACCTTGCATAATCCTCAATATGTCAGATGAACTAGTTTTTAATAGGCTGGAATCTTTCAGTGTAAGCTGAGTGCATGTGATCTGTCGAATGTTACAGTTGTCAAGTTTGTTCACTAGTTTATTATCCACTGTGTTAAGACCATGGTTCTAGAAACAATAAAAGGTGCAATGCTCCCTCCAGTTGAGGATAAGTCTTTAGGCATATTCAGAAGACAGTTCTGCAAAATGGTCACACAAACCAGTCCGATTTTAATCCTCTTCTAGCCCTTCATAAATCACAGATGAAGCCACCACTGCCTGCTCAGATAAGAGATTCAAGTGGAACCAAAAGAGTCATGGAGCAGAACTCTTCTGGGCTGAAGGGAGTGTGATGAATGAAACGTGTGTTGGACGTCTCCTTCATGTCAAATGATATGAATTAACTCACTGTAACAATACTGTTTCGTCAATTTTCCCTCAGTAACAAACCTTTTTGTTGTTTAATCCCAAGAGCGAGCGGTCGCGACTAATATCATCAGTTCATCACATTACTGAGCTGCAGCGCTGCCTGTTTTATATATTTTTTCTTCATAATTAATTTGTTGGCCAGCCCGGCCCAGTTACTACCTCAGTGGTAGTAACAGCTCGTCAGATGGGCTGTCTCCAACCCCTTAGCCACCTCGGTGTGTTTTCTGAAGGGACCGAGGCAGCCAGAACATGTCTCAGTTTTGGACTGAGCCATCTTGTGAACGAGGCTTTGCCTCAAGTGTAGCAAGAATTTGATGTTTTTTTTTTTTTTTTTTGTAAAAACGATTTGACAGATTGACGATTCAAAAACAGTAATACGGATGTTACTCTAGTCTGAAGATAGAGCCAAAGCTCTTGGTTTACCAGACCATTTACAAACAGCTCTCAGACACAAGCGACCACAATGAGCTTCCTCCATAAGGTTGTCGGGCTCAGACTTAAAAGAGTAGAGTCGCTGCTCCTTCACGTCAAGTCAGCTGAGGTTGTTCATGCATCTGATTAAAGAGCATATGCGCTTTGTAATTTCTGTACAGACCTTGGAATGTTTTATAAATTTAAATTTCTCTCTATTCCTCTGTGTTGAAATTCCACTGTCAAGGAAATCTTGTGTTGAGAGAAGATTTCTGAGAGTAGCATGTTTTCTTTCTCTGACTGTTCCTAAATGGCAGCAAGCAGTGGCCATTACCCACAGCTCAGAAGCATTAGCCCTGGGGGACTTACTTACAATCAGTGAGAGGCCATTAGATGCTGGCCAAATCTCTGTGGCTATACCCATTGGCAATGTCTAACCTAATTGATCAGACAGCAACCAGACCTTGCAGAAGTGTGGTGTTTTTGTTTTTTTATGGTAGTCATTATAAACAGTGGGTTCTGGTCTGAAAGACGAGGTGTTCACGCCCATCTAGAAGCAGACCAAGGCTGGTCAGCGCACAGGCTTCATGTCTTTGTTGCCATTGGTGGCTACAGTGATCACACAAGTCTCGGGGTGAAGTGCTCCAAGGAAGTAGCAACAGCTATCCATGGAACCATCATCCTTGTCAAGCTGTCCATTCTGCCCGTCAGGTTACTGATTACAGGTTACAAGATCAGGAAATCCCACACTGTGCTATGCAAGATGACCAGCCACTAAGGTTCTATCCAGGTGCATCTGATCCTAGCCCCCTGTGTTAATGGTACTGTGTCCACGAAGCTGCTCATGATGGCTGGTATTGATGACTGCTACACCTCTACCTGCTGCACTGTCATGCTTGGCAACTTCGCTAAAGTCACCTTTGATGAGATCTCAAGACTTAAAGCTACCTGACCCCTGATCTCTGGAAGGAGAAAGCTTTCAAAAAGTCTCCACACCAAGAGTTCACTGACAGTCTGGACAAGACTCACACCAGGGTGTCGGTGCAGAGGGACCAGGCTGTGACGGCTGCTGCCTCCTAAACATTTTGTAGACAACTGTTGAATGAATGTTCACAAACACCAAATAAAAGGTAAGAAACCAGAGAAGAATTATGTATATCATATGTGAGTTCTCCTTTTCGTTATAGCAAATGTTTTTCTACAAAGTTTAACTAAGTAAAAAAAAAAGCACTGACAATAAGGAAAAGAGAAATCACATATGAATTTACACTTTTACACAAGTTGCTAGTGTTACTTTTTTTTTTTTTTTTAACCAGTACAACCTACGTGCAAGACTCCATTTTTAATCCTGCACCCTCATGCAAACCTGTGCCAGCGGGTCTGACTACCCTCTGCACATCTTTGCCCATTAACTGCCTGCTGAGGACGGATAATGGGGAAAATGAAATGGAAGCTGAGCAGCTCGAGTGAAGGTGCGCGAACATGATTGATGGGTTCGGTGACAGATTGCGACAGCTGCTGGGGCTCCGTAGAGGCATTAGACGGGAGGGATGTGGGTGTGGGATGCTTAAGTGGCCGAACATCCCCTGACAACTGTCCTCTCACCTCACATCAGCGCAGGAGCCTCGCTGCACATCAGTGCACTCTGTGTGGTCCCACATCTGCCTTCCTCGTACAAGTGGCAGTTATGTAACCAGCGTTTGTGGTGTTACATAAAAATGTTGATGAAGAAATTAACAGATGTACTGCAGCAAACCCTTATCTGCATGTTAAAAACGGGAGTTGGCGAACTGAATGACACTAATAGATACACAAATTTGTTATCACTGACCACAAAAAAGTGTGTGCATGGTTGGTTTGTCTGTTAGCAAAATGTCTAGATTGATTAATTGAATTCGACTGACTTCAAAGATTTATTCAGCTCTTAAAATTACATATTTTTTGAGAGTTTGACATGATCCCTCATCTATGGTGGCGAGCAGTGATGGGCGCAGTTCTGCTAATCAGCTAACAGCTGAACAATTTTTTTGTTTAGAGGATTAGCATTTCGGCCAACTTTGGAAACCGTTAGCTTCTGCCAAATTGGGTTTTGCCAACTTTAAGTTCTCTAACAAAATTCACAATCTTGTTCCTGTCTGTTGTGGATGTATCTCAAAGAGTCCTACAGACATGTAGGCTTACTACGCGTACACGTGACAATACGTGATTGTTCAACGCAACTTCAACTGGAAGGAGACAAAGACGTGACACAAACGGCGTGACTGCCGTCTCAGAGGTTAGCAGTTTAGCATTAGCTTCCGCTAATTTTTTTTAACCTGTTTACAGTGTTTCCCTTAGATAATTTACCATGGCAGGGTGCCGGGGGGGGGGGAGGGGTGGTTACACATGGATACACATCCTGAGCTGTGCACTGTTTGTACTGACCATTTTCGAGCTGGGGGGTAGGGGAGTTCAGCATGAGGGAAAGGGCAGCGTGAGCACTGCCTTTAGCTTTTTAGCTAGTGCGCCTATACTCCTATACTGCGTGCCGCTAGCTTAGCGCTACGTCGGGGTGGGGTGCAGTTTGGTTCATTTGGCGGGACACTCAATTCTGTTGATGAGATGGGGCACCCCGCTTGTACAGTAGTGGGGGAAACACTGTTCTTTAGCAGTTTAGCGTTAGCTTCTGCAATTTTTAAAAATCTGTTTAGTGTTAGCTTCTCCTAATTCTTTAGCTAGTGGAATATGGGTTAGCAAAGCTAACTTTTTGGTTAGCTGTGCCCATCACTGATAGTGGGCAATAAAAGCGTAACTATTCTGTTAAACTGAGAGGACCTTGAGAGATTAGATGCGGGACTCCAAAAGTGATTCTGGCCTGGAAAGACGTACCCCTTCTGGTTGAGCTGAACTACGTCTTGGTAGATTATTACTGGGGCTCTCAAATAAAAAGGCGGAGCACCACTGATTAAAAGGTGGAGCACCACTGATTAAAAGGCGGAGCACCATTGATTAAAAGGCGGAGCACCACAGATTTAAAGGCGGAGCACCACTGATTAAAAGGCGGCGCACCACCGATTGAAAGGTGGAGCACCACCGATTAGGCTAATATAAAAATGAAAAGTTTAGTTACAAAAGTAAAAAAGAAAAACCTTACTGAGAGGAATGCATTATTTTATGAAATGATAAATATGGAATTAAAATTAGTTTTTAACAATGCCCCCCACCCCCACTCAGGAGCACAAGTGTGTAGTAAAGTTGCTGTGAGGTTATGAGAGCGTCTGTAAAAAAGTTCTGACACACACAAAAAAAAAAAGTAGGAAATAAAGTATTTTAGGCTTTGTCAGAAAAAACATGTTTAACTGTAAGAAAATAAATCCATAAATAAATACAGACAAAAATAAATGTGATGGTTTGAGACATATTGCACCTAAATCTTATTCCCTGAGAAAAGTTTGTGCTACAAAACGGGATAAAGACTTCTCACAAGTTGAAGGATTAAAATTGAGCCAAAAACACTTAAAGCCAGATTTTTCCAAGTTTTTAGGGCAGATGAAATTAGAGTGACTCACGACGGCACAGATGGATGGACCCCGTTTCTGAATCACCCTGAGCACCAAGCTCTTCTTTCTGGTTTCTGAAGGACTAAAAATAAAGTCACAAACCTGCCACCACTTCCTGGAAGAGCTGCTCTTCATGGGCTTGTGTTAGTGAAGAATGGAGAAGTAAACAAAACCAGGATCTTAAGAAAGAGACACCTGATCACATAAAATCTGCTGCTTGGCTGGCTGGATTTGATTACATGTACCTTTTGACAACATTTAGGAGGCTGTGTTAGTGCCTTGAGAAAAATGAAAACTTTACATTAAAAAAAGGAATTAGTCAGAAGCAAATTTAAAAAGTAGAGTTGTTCTCAGCACTGAAATAAAAAAAAAAAAAATGTTAAATGTCTTTTTCTGTTACAATAACTAAAAGTGCCTTTTCGTGTGGAGGGTTCCCACTTTTTTATTCCATGAAACAGTCAACAGGAGGCCATTAGTCAGCTTTTAACTACTGTAATCATGACTCATTTTGTTTTTATTCAACAAAGCACCATTGTTTTATTTACTGGAAATTTTTCATACTGCTTTCTCTGAAAGATCATCCATTTATTAGAACTTCCTACAAAATCTGATGCTTTTTTGAAAAAGAATTGGCAGAATCGTCTAATAAATAAAAGAGAGTAGCCTCATCAGTTTATCTCCATTACTTTTCATATTCATCCATCCATTTTGTTTAAAGCAAATCACATTCTCATCCATTTAATTCTCTTTCAGTGAGTAGATCCGAATCAGTTTAAGGAGCTCGAGTAACGAACCGCTTCAGTTGTTCAGGGACACTTAAAATCACTGCAAAACGTGGAACAAGTGCAATTTGCATAAGTTTGTCAGGATGAAAACAAATGAAACGTAACGTCGTGGGTTGTGGTGACTGCACGATCTCACCTTCAGCCTCTGGAAGAAGCCTCTGCTGGCCACAGCTGCCCATTAGCTCGTACTTGCTTCTCTCCTCTGCCTGAAAAACACAATAAGTGTGAGTCATGTTGAAAATAATTTGCGGCACTGAGCATGTAATTTTGTTACATAAGCGTAATGATGATTTTGTACTCAGCAGGCCTGTGGAAACGCCCGGAGTATCTATAAACGGAGTTAATGTTCAAGGTTTGGCAGAGGACTCCGTCTGCGGCGCTTCATCAGTATGGAAGGATGAGCGTGTCTTTCAGACTGTAGTCATTTCAGAATCCTAACAGAAAGTGAGCTGCAAAAATTGCTCCGTTTTGATTCCACTCTCAGACTAAATAAAAAAAAAAGTAATATATAGGTGAACTGCCAGTTTTAATTTGAATTTGTCAGTCCTTAAAGTTAAAAAAAAAAAAAAAAATCTCATCCGCACCTACAAACTTTGTGATCCTTTAAAAACTGTTGGTTTAGCAGGAAGGAAGACATTTATTTAACTCTGTTTAATTATTTAACTCTGGGTTCAGTTGGAAACAATCAAATGACAAATAAAACATGTTAAACCTTTTATTAAATTATCTGGCAACTTGGCTGTTGTGCGATTTAAAAACAAAAGCTTTTCAGGGAGCTAAGGCAACTAGAGAATATGCATTTCCTGTGAAAATGCAGTGTGAATGCTTATTGCAGAAGAACTTGCTGAAAAACAGCTGAAATTAGTTAAAAACATGCTGAAATGCAAGAACAAGCCTTAATAAGAAAGCAGAAAGAATACATATTTGCTGATAGGTTTAAATCAGCAGAAATGAGCACATAAATTAGTAAATTAGCTAAAAAAAAGGCTGAAATAATAGTTGAAAAATAGCCGAAAAGGCAGAAAGAAGCTTAAACAGCGGAAAGAACTCAAATGAATTAAAAATGTGGAATTTGCTGAAAATACTAAAATGAGCATAAATACAGCTAAATAGAAATAGCAGAAAAAGCTGAAAGGAGATTATCAAGTTGAGGTTATCAGAAAGAAGTTAATTAGGCTGAAAGTATCAGAAATTAACACGAAAAACTTGAATTCATCTGAAAACAGCTGAAATTGGCTAAAAATGCTAAAAAGCCAGCTGAAAATGTATAACAAGCTTAAATTAGCAACAGAAAGCAGATAGAGCATGTTTGCTCATTTAGGCTGAAGAAGCAGAAATTAGCACAAAAAGTAGAAATTATCTGAAAAAAGCTGAAATTAGCAAGAAAACAGCTAAAAAGTAGCTAAAAAAGCAAAAAGAAACAAATTATCTGAAGGCAGTGGAGACAGCACATTTTTGTTGGATTGGGCTGGAAAAAGATTAAATGAGTGCAAAAAATGTGGAATTAGCTGAAAAGCTAAAATTAGCATACAAACAGCTAAATAGTAGTCAAATGAGCAGAAACTTGCAGAAACATGCATGAAATGAGCATAACAAGCTGAAATTAGCAGAAAGAAATTAGAAGCACCAAAATGTTTTAGCTAGCAGAAACAAGCTGAAAGAAGTACAAAACAGATCAAATAAATAAATAAAATAAAAAATAAAAAAAAACAGGTGAAAGTAGTTGAAAAAAAGTTAAAATTTGCACCAGGAAGCTGAAAGAAGCTGAACCAGAACAAAATGTGAAAGGCGCAGTAAAAGGTTTGAAAACGGAGGTTCTGTCCATTTTACTGTAAGAACAAGGACTTGTGTGGTTTGTGTGTGTGGGGGGGTTGTTCAAATTCACGTCAATTTTATTGTCATTCGCAAAATTATAAAGTGGACAAAGAAACAGTATGTAAGGATCTAAGATATGCGCTAAACAAACACCAAAAGGCTACGGTACAAGCAAATGGTTCGACTGATGTCAGGGCTTTATCTCACTCCTCGCAAGTAATCTTAATACATTGTTACCAAACTTCAATCCAGGACTGTAGAGTATTATTTCAGATAATTTTTCCAACAATACTTGGCGTTGTCTGCAGTAGCCCAATTATGGTAAACGAAATATACTTATATAGATCCTTTTTATCTAATTAAGATACTCAAAGTGCTTTACAGCACAATCTGTGCCCTCATTTACCTCCACGCACATGTTTTCTAAGGCTTACTTGTGGCAGCCATCTTGAATCTGGTTGACTATAGAAGTTAATTAGTTGTTCCAATGATTACTTCCTTAGAGTTTTATTGAAGTCTGTCCCATCCCTGCCTGTCGTAGCTGTGGCGGGATAATTAAACTAACTGGTCTGAAAAAAACGTGTGCAAGCAGAAAAAGCTAATTTCATTTTTTTAAGTAATACATTGAGTGCAGTGGTTATTATCATAATTTAAATAATAAATCCAGACATCCTAATTTACTCCACAGGCTTATCCAACATACAGTATGTGTGTTAAATTCTAAAGACAACTAAAACCTCGATATGACTGACCTCCATATGCTTAAATTTATTCGTCATTACACTAATCAGCTGGCATTTTCATATTATCAGGCATTTCCACTGAATGTTTTAGTCAAACTTTGTGCCAAACAGTCAAAGTGTGTGAGCAGCTGATAGCAGAAAGCGGATTAGAGTTTCTGACGGGCCTACCTCAGAGTTCCTCTCCGGCACACGACTCTCCATGATCTCATAAGCAGGATCGGCTCTGCGTCGTTCTTCTTTAGTATTAAACTTTTTGTCTGGTTGGAGAAAAATATGCACATTCTTAATCCAGAAAACAAGTGGCAATGTTTATGTTAGTAACCAGTTTAAACAAAATTTTGAGAACCAAATCACAATGGGACTGATTCACTATGCAAAAGGAGAGGTGCGCCTCAAACTGTGCTGCCAATCAAAGAGCATCTTTTAGAGCTGGCAAATTTTCCTACAAATATTATTATCATTATTGACGTATTTTTTGGACTATAAGGTGCAACATCAATGAACGGGTCTGTTTTCATACATAAGGCACACTGGATTACAAGTGGCATTAAGCGAAACAAAACAGTCAGAAAAGTCAAACTTTGTTCAACTGGTTCACAATAACCACATAAAATTGGTTCGAGGTCAGTAAGCACAACCAGAATTCATGCAGAAGGTGCACTGGATTCTAAAGCTCACTGTCGATTTTTGAGAAAATGAAAGGCTTTTAAGTGCGCCTTATAGTCCGAAAAATACGCTATCATATAAACTTATTATTATGTAATTACTCTCAGGGCAAAACAAAAAAATGCTCGTTTTTCAAATGTTAGTGCAGCAAATGTGAAGTATTTATATAGTTTTTAGAAGTTGTAGAAATTGCAACTAAGTAAGGAAAGGAATGTAATGAACTATACTGGAGTGCTACCTTTACAAAAAGAAGGCATGCTTGCCAGGAATATCCATTTTGTTGTTTACAGAATACTCACTGACAATAAAGGTGACAATTTTTCTATTCTATTCTATCTGATTATCTATCATGTGAACAGCTAGTTTTGGTTGTCAGCAGCAAACTGGATGATCCACTATGAGAAGGTGCTATTTATAAGACTGAGCTGAATACAGATCCTCAGACTGAAGAAGTGTTTAGGATGAAAGATGAAACGTTTCTACAATTTTTTTGTTTTGTTTTGTTTTGTTTCGTGAATGTCCAGAGGACCAGACTTACCTTTTTTAGATATAATAAATCATGTTAAAAGCAGTACAGCTCATTATTGGTGAATCAGCCCTCTGTTCTTTGTGTGGGACTGCAACAATTCATTTGTGAAAACAAACAGTAATGAATTTTAGGCCTGTCATGATAAATTTTGCTGGGCCATTAATTGTCTCAGAAATGATTGTGATAAATTATAATATTGTTTGAAATTTGACAATAATTAGTAATTATTGTCAAATTTAATAAGACGTTTGTTCATTTGTTTTGCATGTAGAACCTTTACTCGACCACCAGATGGCAGTATAAGACTGTTTGAACCGAAGGATGGACAGTGAGGGAGCGAGCAGTGTGTCTCTTTCAGAAAAATGGGAGGGAGGCCCCTTGATGTGACATGGGCTGTCTCTCTTTGGTTCTCAAAATGGCGGGCGCTCGGTGTGGTTAGATCGCTTTAGCATAGTATTTTCACACACAAAGCTTTTAATTTAAAAAAAAATCAGTAAAAAAAATTTCTCAGCTTCTTTTTGCAGAGAAAAAAAACCTTTTTACACGAAGGCACAGGTTTCTACCATGAATTTTGGAGCTTGACAAGACGGAGGTTTTTTCCCGAGGTCGGCCTGTTAGCTTAGTTCGTAGCTTAGCTGCTAACGATCCAAAAATGTGATTTTGGACGATTAAAATGGATTTTAAAGAGAAAAGAGAAATGGAGGAGTCAGTGAAGTTTACCGGAGTTGCGCTTTTAGTCATCCAGTGTCTTTAGTAGAAAGAGAGACGCAAAGAAACGATAAAGCCGATAAATGAAAATGAGATTGATAATTTTTAGTTATCATGCTATTAATTTATTTTTTGTTTATCATGACAGGCCTAATTAATTTGCCTCATGGAACTTGCAGCATAGAAAGGCTGCATCATTTATAATGAGCTGGTGACAGGAAATGCTCCAAACATGCTGTTAGAGATGTTCAACATGGAGTTCAGTGTTAATTTGAAGACATATCCTGTTAATTTGAAGACATATATGTCACAGGATATATACAGGATATCTCACAAGATATATCCTGTGAGAACAGTCCATTACTGCAACTTTCATCTCCATAATAAGGAAAGTTGTTATATTCAGGACAAACAGACACACAATGATGAACTCAGATTATATTGATGCTGTTAGAAGCTACAAAGGTGCAGACTGTGTGACAGAACAACTCTAAAATTGGACTCCAAACAGTATTGTGCAGCAATATTCACTGATTTAGCAAAGGTGTTTGATTCAGTTGATCATTCCATCTTACTGAAGCAACTTGACCGTATTAGAATTTCAGGACAGTCACTAACATGGTTCCGTACTTATATTTCGAATAGGTCGCATTTGCCAAGAGAATGGAAATGGCTATAGTCAATACATTTTTTCAAAAGAGGGAGGAACATAGAGTGACCTATAAGAGTGGAGGAAGGAGTACGCAGGTGGACTACATTCTGTGTAGAAG
>JARVGS010000001.1:19101076-19114379 GCA_031762315.1 Hypsolebias antenori | reverse complement strand
GGACCTGTAATTACTGTTAATTCGTCGGGTTGGGTGGGGTTCAGAAATGATGGCTACGGGCTGGGGCCAGGGCGGATATAATTTTTTGGGGCCCGAATGCAACTTTACCTACTAGCAATTGCAGCGGAGAAGTGGGCGTGGCAGAGAGCAGCAGGTGGCAGAGAGCGGTGATCATGACATGCTGTGCCCTTTTAGAGCAGTGTTTAGAAACATTGTTTAGAATGTTGCAAGACAGTGGGAAAGGTTTAAAATGCCTTTATATATACTGTTTATATAAATACAAAAAAAAAACCTACTACTGCTACTACTTGGGGTGGGGGGGTGGGGGGTGGCTGGGAACGAAACCCTCGCAATAAATGAGGGGCTACTGTATTATGAAACAAATCTTAATGAGATTGAACTGGCAAATATAATGTGAAGCAGGAAAAGAAAAATTGACAGCATTGGCCTTAGTTGTGAACGATTTGACGAAATGCTATGGCAAACAATGTTCCAACTATTTTTACAATATGTTGCTTGAATAAAATTGTAAAGTCTTTGTTGTTGCTTTTGTTGATAAGTCTTCAACTCTGACTTAAGTATCATTCAGTCATTAAAAAAAGGCTCCTAAACCTGTGGAAGTGTGTTTCACGCATAGCAAAGAACCCTTTTTTTTTATTATTATTTTTAGCTATAAACTTGCTTAAATTTGCTAGCGAAGCAGCCATGGCCAAAGTGGTTCAAAATCAAGGCCAAGGCTGCTTCAGAGGAGTCGACCCGTAGAAGGTGCACTCCAGAAACCATCTTATCACCATCAAACTAGTTGGTCCCACTATATGAGTGAGCTGCTTATGGGACTGAGTTTGTTGTGGCTCCTCGTACTGATGAAGTCCTTTGGATGAAGGACGAAATGTTTCAACAAAAAAAGAAACCGTTCAGAGGAACTGACTTAACTTTGTTGGATTTTTTTTTTAACCTTGATTATTGAGCATGAACTTTGATGTACCACTGGATACTTCTTCATGTGAGAAAATGTATTGAACATCCCTCCACGGAGTTAAAAAAACACAGTAAAGGCCCACAGGGTGTGTCTTCTACTGTGTCCCACCACTCCTGAGTCACAGTGAGTCATACGATATGGCTTTTATTCAAAGGTGGGGTAACTACCGGAACTACGGAGCCACAATCAAAGGAAGGGTAGGTCTTTCACATCTTTGGCCGTTACAGGAACAAAAAGTAATTTCTTCAAGCAAGAAGAGAAAACCTGATACTCAAGTTGTTTTTCTACATTTTCAGGTTCAGGTTGGCTAAAAGCTCCTCGTGGCTAGGTGTTCGTAAAACGTCAGTTCAAACGATCACCGCCGGGTCGCCGCAACCTTTTATGTTGGGTTTCACTCATCACGCCAACAATAGCCGGCAGAAACAGGACACGGTTGATGCGCGGCAACAAAACACAGCTTACTTGTGTAGCGGACTCTTTGGCACTCGCTTCCCCCCGCCACACACGTGCACTGTTCCACGTTCCGAAGATGAATTCGCCCCCAAGTCTCGCCGACGTCATAATAGCGCAGGTGAAGGGTTTCGTAGCACTTCTCTGGAAGGCGACAGGTTGGAATGTGAGAGGAGATCAAAGAGCACAGTGGAGTTAGTGCATGTTCGTTTTGATTTTAAGCTATATAAAAAATGAAACCCAGCTTCTGTTGAATCATAACTTTTTTTTTAGATTGTTTAGAAGTTAAGGCATAAAGGAAAAAAATATGTCATTTTAATGATACTCATATTCATAATGTTAAATTAATATATCATCCAAAGCAAAAACCCAACTAAATAATCTCTCATTGATCAACCTCAGTTTGGAGAACTTTGGTTTATTGACAAGTGGACTGCTGCTCTGAGCCAAGACCAAAGTGGAAATCTGTGGTCCTAAAACAGGGGTGTCCAAACTTTTTCATATGCCGGCAAAAATCGTATAAATGAAAGAACTTTCAGGTCACAAAAATTTGAATTAAAAAAAGGCATGAATGTTTTTCTTTGAAATTTTTTTTTTTGTATCTCAACGTGAACAATGTTTTGGAGAAAGGACAATTTTGGTGGAGAAAGATTTTTAACCTGGTGGCACGGTGGTGAAGTTGGTAGAGCTGTTGCCTCTCATCGAGAAAGCCACTGGTTCAAATCCCGATAAGGGGGCCTTTCTGGGTGGAGTTTGCATGTTCTCTTCATGCATGTGTGGGTTGTCTCTGGGTACTCCGGTTTCCTCCCACAGACCAAAAACATGCATGTTGGACTGACTGGTAACTAAATTGTCTTTAAGTGTGAGTGAGAGTGTGAACGGTTTGACTCGTTTGTCTCTATGTGTCCCTGTGATGGACTGGACACATGTCAAGGATGTCCCCGCCTCTCGCACAGTGACTGCTGGATATGGGCACCAGTAACTCATATGACTCAAAATGGTAAACCCATTAGACATGTCATGATAACAAATTTTGCTGAGCAATTAATTATCTCAGAAATTATTGCGATAAATGATAATATTGTTTGAAATTTAACAATAATTAGTAATGGCAAATTCAAGAAGAAATGTTGGTCAATTTTTGTGCGTAGTACCTTTTTTGACCACCGGATGACGGTATAAGACAGTTTGAACAAAAGGATGGATAGTGAGGGAGCAAGCAGTGTGTCTCTTTAAAAAAAACGGGAGGGAGGCCCCTTGACATGACATGGGCTGTCTCTCTCATTCCTGTTTTTCAGTTCTCAAAATAGCGGAGGCTCGGTGTGGTTTGAGCTCTTTAACATAGCATTTTTTCACACAAAGCTTTTACAAACGTAATTTAAAAAAATCAGTAAACAAGTTCTCAGCTTCTTTTTGCAGAGAAAAATAACTTTTTACACAAAGGCACAGGTTTCAACTGTGAATTTTGGATTTTTCCCGAGGTCGGCCTGTTAGCTTAGCTCGTAGCTTAGCTGCTTTTAGCGATCCAAAAAACACAATTTGGGATGGTTAACATGGATTTTAAAGAAAAAAGAGAAAGGGAGGGGTCAGTGAAGAACACCGGAGTTGAGCCTTTTGTCATCCAGTGTCTTCAGTAGAAAGAGAGACACGAAGAACGATAAAGCCGATAAATTTAAATGAGGTTGATAATTTTCATTTATCATGCAATTAATTGATTTAAAAACCCTCGTAAACATTAACATTGTTTAAAAATCAAGCATCCAGTTCCTTTGATTTATTGAGTCTTTTTTGTTTGTTTGTTTTATTGTGCTTAAAAAATAAATTTTAGTCTACACTTAGAAACAAAAGTGCAAAATTAGTCCAATTTATCTCTATCCATGAAGGTAAATATAACGTGTTTAGTATAATCATGGATAGAAAAAAATTGGATCAAATCCAACACGTTATATTTACCCAAGTTTGATAAAGTTCTCTCTTGTAATGAGTCCTCGAGGCTCAGTGGGATTACCGGTAGTCGCAAATGGCCCGCGGACCTCACTTTGGACAGCCCTGTCCTGAAACCAGTCCAGTCTCAAACATTTCATATAGGCTCATGTAAGAGTACTTTAGTACGCCAGAGTCAGTTTCACATTTCATGATTATTTCAGCAGAAACCGTACGATATCCTTGCCATGAGTGCTAGTTAGCTGCTGCTACTGGTGCTTCTAACCAACCATATTTACTGTTTAAATAACCACATCATGATAAATTGACAGCAGTGTTTACAATAGGGTTTGCGTGAAATGTAGTGAATATTTTTTAGAAAGCTTTGTTCTTTGTCCTGTCCGCTTGTCAGTCTGCCCCGAAATAAATTATTTCTCCAAACGAAGGTCGTTAAAAGAGTTATTCACTACAGGTAAGATGTTTATTGATCATAACCTTTCCACAGAACCCTAAAGCAACAGATCTGAACTGTTGCTCTAACACAAATGCAGTTTTTATATAAATAGTTTTCAAACATGGATAAGGTGGCCTGTTTTGGCCCAAATTTCACAGATTTCATCAACAAAAAAGGGGAAGTCTTGTTTCTTTCAGTTTATCTACTACAGTATATCAAACCCGATCCTGCGTTCATTTGAACTAAACCATTATAACATAAAAGAGCATTCTTATTAGTCAATCAGTGCAGATTTTCAAAACATTTTACAAGAAAACCTGCATTCATCTTGGATGCGACAGTAGCTTGTTGCCATGATCTTTACCATGTTTTGTTTGTTGCTGGTTATATGACTAACAATACATGTCTAATTGTCACAGAGATTTTCAATAATATCAAGGGCTATAGAGTAAAGAGTACATGACAGGTCCAAATAAAAGCTTCATGTGCACATCTTAAAATTGTTTACCTTATTTTCTGTTGCTCAAATGGCAACACAAACATGTCTAAAACATCTAGAGCTCAGTTAGTTATAACATACTAATAATAATAACCTACTTTGCTTGCATAATCTTCCAGTGAATCCCTCTGGACAGGAACACGTAAACGAGCCAGTATGTGGGATCGGTGTACAGATACCGCCATGCCAACATGGATTCACCAGGCATGGATCAGGAACGTCATGGGAGCTGTTAATAAAACCTGAAATGCATCAAAAAAGGAATAAAGACAATGAGGAGAGGGAAATATTGCATTTTTATTGGAATGGACTTGTATCATCAGTGCTGTAAACCAACCATCAGAGGGAAGGCAGTAGCCCAGCTGCTTGTCCCGGTCATAGTTATGTGTGAGGGAGCACCTGTGGGAACACACGAAGATTGGGCACTGAATCAACATTAGACTTAAATCTGTCATAAAACAGTGTGATGAACCGGTGGATGGAGCTAGCTATGTCCCATAGAGACCTGAGCTTTTAGAAATGAAGTGAGCGTCAAAAAAACCTAAAGAGGCATGGAGCAGAACTCAGCTGGGTTGACATGAAGCACAACACATTAAATGTGTGATGAACATCTCCCTCATATGTGACAAACCAGTTCAGTTCAGAGATTCTTTGAGTGGTAAACTAAATATTTTTAATTAATCCCAAGTTACTGTACTACTACATAATCGATCTTCCCCGTAATACATGTGGTCGCACAGACAGGACGTCACCAGTGGTGACACTTGAGAGTTAGAATTTGAAGTACAGTATATTTACTTATATTACGGTAATTTATTCAGTATTTTGACAGATTATGGTCATTTTGGAGACATGATGATGTTGCCTAGGGTGCAGCAAAGTGTTAATCGGGATCTGGTCATCACGTCATCACATTTTTGAGCCACGGCACCTGTTTACATGTCAACAATTTCGCCTCTGTTACTACCTCAATTTGTGGCACAGAGGAGCATCAGGGGCAGTTTGGCCTGGACCCCCTCTCGCTGCCTCGGTCCATTCAAAAGTCACACTAAGGAAGTCAGAAGGCATCTAAGTCCCTTCCTGAGGTGTCTTGTGAACGAGCTTTTAGACAGAAAGCACAGAACCCCCTCCAAAAAAACGTCTGTTTTAAACAAAGAACATCTCGTATTGGAAATGAACGACAGAGTTGTAGATGTTTTGGTCAAATCCTAAAAATAGCATTCTGATGGCACATGACAAGATCTCACAGGATATGCTAGGACTCAGAGCATGCGTTAGGTATGACTCTCGGATACTACTACTAGGCCTGTCACTATAACAAATTTTGCTGGGTGATTGTCTCAGAAATTATTGTGATAAACAATAATATTGTTTGAAATTTGACAATAATTAGTAATTATTAATGCTCTAAACTGTCTAAACCAGGGGTGACCACACTACCTGCATGCGAGCTACTTTGAAAATGACCAAGTCCAATTGATCTACCTACAGTATTATAAAATTTCAAAACATATACATGTACTTATTTATAAGCACATAAGTACAAGTATGATTTATTTGTTTTACGTTCTTGTTTTTAGTATTTTATCATGTTTTATATGGCACCTTGACTTATTGTTTTATGACACTACTTTTATTTTAATTGATTCTTCATTCATTCAACCTTTATTTATACAGACTAATGGACCTGGATTAAAGCTTGAATGAATGACGTTCCAAGTTTGTTTTAACTGTCTGCGTACAAAATAATAAATAAAACACAGCAGCAACTTGCACTTTTCACACAAAGGAACTGAAAACAACAATTACTTCTTGTTTGAAAAATAACTTGAGAACGTAAGTGAAAATTCAGCCCTGACAGCAGCTGCTTTTAACTGTAACCATATTTGTTGATACCTGGAGAGCTTGGATTGAAGATAATATTCCTGGTTTGTTTTTAAAGTCTCGGAACAATGAGTCAGCTGCTTCAACAAATGCCTCTTTTATCATCTCTCCATCTTGAAAGTACTTCTTGTGCTTAACAATTAATTATTAAGTGACTCACCCGGAATGACGTTTTGGTAGCTACCTTCGCTTTTGTGGTCAGCTGTAGGAAAAATGACTGCTGTCCGGATAACTGGGAATTTAGTTCACCTTTTTCTTTCTCAGCTCGCTTTTTGGAAGGAATTCAGTGTCATACTTTTTATGAAAAGTCCGAAAATGCTGCTCCGGTACACTTGCAAATGAGGCAAACTCACTTCAAATATGACATAATGAAAAAAATAAAATAAAAATCCTCCTCCCATTCCATACGAAAATAATAGGCTTTTGCTTCTTATTTGGTCCAGCTCCTCAACTCATTTTACACACTTAAGCCCTATTCGCACAGGATTGGTTTTTACCTAGGGTCCACATGGTATTTGTAACAATTACGGAGATTGTCTGTGTTGTTAATCCCGTGCAAATCGGCCATGCCAGTAATTTGTAAAGTAAAAATTCACCTGCAAATTACCTACTATATTTTACTGAACTCCTAGGTCCTGTGATAAAAGTAATCCAATGCAAATAGGCAACTCTGTGATTTGGACAGAAATGTGCAGGATCCAATACGTAACTAGGCGGTTTTTGTTTCCTGGGCACATTTTTATTTGCTTTTGGCAATGGAGGCTGCATTGGAGTGGAAAAATAACATTTTTGTGTCCCGGACCAGCAAAAGCCTATCGACCCGTAACAGTCACCAAAAAAAAAAAAAAGGCTGAAGAGGAGCAAAATCATATGCAAATGGTGGCTCACATCATGCATTGCTCTGTGCAATAAGGATAATTTTCTTCTGTTTGTTTGACTACAGCTGGCTAGCGCTGGCAGTAACATAGTACCGAGCTGTGGCCGTAGCCTGAACGTAACGTGACTAACATAAGGTCATTGTTGCGCAATACGCAGCGTATTAACATCATATCCGGAAGATGTCCGTAAATTTCATCTAAATCTCAGGCTTTGGTTATCACATGATCAGACGTTGGGGAGTAATGTACTGTATTTATTACACGTGGTCCCTAGGTAAAACTAATCCTGTGCGAATAGTGTTTTTCTTGAGTTTAGTTCAGAAGAAATAAGCTGGAGGCTATTAGTAGGCAAGCTGTTGTTTTTAGTGTGGCTGTATGCACATGTGTGGTGACATATAAACCAGAAAAGGTCCGGTCTCATATTGGTTGCCCTGCCAAATTTATTTTGCCATTATTTCGATCTACTCAAATTGCCTTTATGATCGACTGGTAGATCACAATTGACCGGTAGACTGCAATCGACGTATTGGGCACCCCTGCTCTAAACGCTCTAAAAGAACACAGAGAAAGAGAGCAGACAGACTGATGCTACGGTTGCTGAGCCAATCAGCGCCTGGGATACAGAGCACGATGCTCTGGTTGGTCACCTTCCATCAATCAGCCAGTCCTGTGTCGTATACTATCTTACATTGAAAACCCCAGAAACAGTGAGTCCGCAAAAGTCCAACCGCAAAGTACTGAGGGACTACTCTACCCTCTTTTTGTTCTCTATTGTTTGCTAAATCCTAACTGGCTACAATAAATCTATTTTCATTTTTAAAATGTGGTTTTTTATGTTACCTGCTCTTTTCCTGGCTGAGCAGGGTCGTAACATTAATGTTTTTAACAAACATCTTACGTGACACATAGTGCTCAGAATATGTGTTGGGGGCAGTGGCGTAGTCTATGATATGTGAGTATACAGAGTATACCCACTAGAAAAACTTGAGCATTTCAGTACACCCACTTAAAAGTGTTGATTATTTCAGTACACCCACTTAAAAGTGCCCAATGATACATGACATATCATTAGGCATGTGTCGTTGATAGGTTAAACGACAGTTAAACATTTCTGTAGCAATCTGTCTGTATGCAGCGCTTGTTTATTACATTCGCTTATCCAGCACATTACTGTATAATTAATACTTCTGTACTTACTACCGTATATAATACTTGAACATGTTTTGCTTTGATACGGTTTTATAAATTCTATAACATGCTTTTAATACAAAGCCAACTGTTGTACAAGTCTGTTGTACATTTATTCAAATATAAGCATCAGAGAAAATTGGAAACGTCCAATTTGCTTAAAAATCTAAATAAATTGACTATTACATTGTACTAGCTGATGTACTTTGGTTTCCAAGCACAGTATACCCACTACAAAAATGTAGACTGCACCACTGGTTAGTGGGGTGTCATCTTAGCTACAACACCAAATTTCAGGTCAGCATCTTTAAAAGTTATTGAGTTGTAGCCATTATTGTGTTTTCTAAGGTCAGTTAGCTGTGGCAGCCATCTTGAATTGGGTTGACTCCAAAAGTTGATCTGTTGTAGATGTACATCTATGGTAAATTTCCAGAGAAATTTGCCAACAATAAACAACTCATTTTTTTTTTTATTTGTTCACATTTCAACAATTGGCAGGTTTTAGATTTGGGTAATAAAAACTTGCACGGAAAATTTGTCAGTCTAAAGATCTGTTTCCACCATTTGTTTTTGTGTTTTCTTCCCAAAAAACAAGCCAGTGTTAGCCTGTAAAAACATCTAGAAGTAAAAGTCGTGATTTAAAGTGGATGAGTGCATTTCTGCAGGAACTCTGTCAATCATCCACTGGTTTCTTCAACATACCGTACCTCTGCGCCGCTCTGTGAATTTACAACCCAGAGAGCTGCTTTATCTCTGAGCTCATCGCAAAGACACGTGGGGTCCGATTGCAGGAACGTTACACGTGGGTGGGTGTGAGACGTTGGGACATACTGCGTGAAAGTACAGAAAAGCTGCTCCAACTTGTTCCCATCCACCCTTCCTGTCTCAGCTCAGAGTACTGACGACTGGAAAGCCCTTCAGCAAAACATACGCTGCTTTTACCCCCAAAAGGTCAACGTTGCTGGGTTACGATCTGAAGCAAACACTAAAATGCTTGGCCGTGGTTTTATTGCAGCAGCTAGTCATGTACCCTCAAGATAAACTGGGAGAAATCCAAAATGTTGTATCAATTTGGAGTTATTCACAGAGTTTTGGAAAGAATGTCTAAAATTTAATAAAGCTACGCTTTAACACAGTTGTCTGGGATAACACTGCTTTTAAAAAATGTCAGCTTTTAATCTAAAACTGAGAGCTTCAGTTTAAGGCATTGAGAAATGTGGAGTGGTGGAAGATTTGGTCGCACTGTTAAAAAAATTTTTTGGTTTTTCGTGTGCATCACCCTGAGCATGTGTTGTGAACGACTCTCAGCTACAGCTTCAAATTCAATTTCAATACCTGTAAAACTGACGGAGTTAGAGCCATTTTGGCGTTGGCTAATATCGATAGCTTGTAGCCGTCATCTTCTTCCAAAAAGAAACTACTTTCTGAGTTTCCCTAACATCCATCCGGTGGTTTATGAGATACAGTATTGTGCTAACAGAGATATAGGGTTGACTTCAGTTAAAGTTGAAGTTTTAGGCAATGACTCACTCACTTAGCACGTCAAGTGTGTGTTATGAAGAAGATAAAGAAACATGGATGGATGTGACAAACGGACAGGAGTCCGCCTTCTGCCTTTCCAGTTTTTGCCTTAAACCTCGTCATTTGCAGTTAAGGTCAAAACTGTCTTTCTGTTTGCAAGATGAGCATGAACCAGCAGAGAAATTTCAATGAAACTCACAGAAAGCAATAATTGGACGTATGGATTGCCACAATAATCAGTCTTAACAAACAAAAATAATGGCCCCAACTGTGTCGCTTTTAAGAACTCCAAGTTAAAACTTGGAGTGGTAGTAGTTGCGAGTTATCAACCTAACATGAGATTGTGCATTGTCATCTGCAGAGTTTGAGCAGAAACTGCTTCAAGTGCCTCTCCTGCAATGAGACAATCCTGGTTGAAGACTCTGTAATGACAAGTACACCGATGTCCCCCATCGCTAGGGACTTGAATACATGTAGTGAATACAGGTAGTCCTCGAATTACGTCACCCCTGACATACGGCAACTTGGCCTTACGAACGCCTCCCAGTGACGTCATCACACCTCCCATTGACTCATTATGAAACATACTGTGCAGTATTCTATGTGTTTTTTGAGGGTACTGTGTTAGCTAACTGCTTGGAAATACAGTACTGTACATGTTTAAGGTACAGAATGTACGCTGGTGTTGTGTTATGTTGAAAAAAATGTGTTTAAAACACCGTTTACCGTGCATTTTCCGACTTACGGCAAAAACCCGGACTTACGAACGCCACGTGTAATGAGTCCCGACTTATGTTAAAATCGGGTTACGAACGGTGCGTAGGAACGGAACTCGTTCGTAAGTCGAGGACTACCTGTATTTGTAGATGTTTTTGTTGCCTGAGCAATGGATCCTGGCAATTGGCAGGAGCAATTCTATCCATTACCAGGCAAAATAGTGGAGCCAGAGGGTGGCCAATGGTGGCCTTGGCCACCATAGATAAATCTTTGGCCCCCCAATCATTTGATGAAACTATACTTTAAAGCAATATAAAAACTAGAAAAAAAGTTTCCAGTTTGCTATATACTACTATTTATTTATTTATTCATTTCATTTCATTTCCAATAAAAACACAAATACAATTTCAGAAAATCAAAAAGTATTAGTACTAGTAATACTAGCATAGTTTCTGTAAATAATAGGGGAGGCCAATTTATATTTACATATGGTGGTGGCCATCTTGGATTTGCACTTGGCATAAAATTGTTGATAGTGAAAGTCGGCATGTTGCTTATTTTTCTGTTATTCGGATCCCAAATGATGCAAATTTACATATATGGTGGCAGCCGTCTTGGATTTTGACCTGGCAGCCTAATTTACAAAAGGAATCTTTTTTACACCTAGATTAGTTGTTCCCAAACCGTGGTCCTTGAGGAAAACTACCCTACATGTTTTAGTTGTTTCCCTGCACCGACACACCTGATTCAGTGATTTTTCTTCCCCAAGTTCTGCAGAAGTCTGTAAATCACCCATTCATTCAAACCAGGTGTGTCAAAGCAGGGAAACAACTAAAACATGCAGAATGGTGTTCCTCAAGGACCACAGCTGGGAAACACTGGGCCCTAGATGTAGCCACACACCAAAAATGTAAGTCGGTAACACTCCTTTTTTTTTTCAAGTTATTGTGCTTTCAGCTTTCACGGACAAACAGATGGATGGACGGAGGGTAAACCTTCCTCCCATTTTTCTTGAATAGACACGCTGCTCGCGCCCTCACTATCCATCCTTTGGTTCAAACAGTCTTATACTGTCATCTGGTGGTTGAAAAGGGTACTACATGCAAAACAAATTAACCAATATTTCTTCTTAAATTTGACAATAATCACTAATTATTGTCAAATTTCAAACTAACCTTTATCGCGATAATTTCTGAGACAATTTATCGCCCAGCAAAATTTGTTATCATCACAGGTCTAGATGTTAGTATGCGTATCTGACGCACTGGACCCAGTTCCGGTCAGGACTCACCAGGGTTTTGAGGTCAGGACCGTGATGCAGTGATGATGGAGTCTTCCTCCCTGACGAAACGGGAACTTACACTCTTTACCAGAGGTGGTAAGAACTGGGAACAGAGAAGTTATATGATGACTTAAAAGCTTCAATCTGAAAAATACACATAATCTACTTCCATACCAAACAACTATTTAATGTGTTTACAGGGTGCTGTACTGGTTTCACTCAGTAATAAAATCAATTCAGAAGTAAATACCTCTCCTGTCTTCTGTGAAGACCACTGCTTCATCTCCAGACACTAATGTGCTCTGAAATGTTAAAAGAAGTTGTTTTCAAAATCTTCTTCTAATAGTTGTTTATTTTCGCAAGCAAACAAGGAGAAAACGTACCGCTCCTCCACTGAAAGCAGACAGCACAAACAGCAGAATGTGGTTTGTCATCTTGAGTTTCCAGAAGTCTGTCCGCTTGTGTCTCATTTGGACACAGGAGACGTGGGACTCCCTGGTGTCTTCTGACAGTTTCAGGCTGCAGGCTTGCGTCATTAGACACTGAGGCATCCCATAAAGACAGGCTGGTGTTCCCTCTCTGCAGCCGCCCACACGCTTTATCTCTGCTACTATCTACAGGCAGGAAAGACCAAAAACTTCCCATCCTGAGGAGCAGAGGAGGAGGAGGGCGACATGGGTACTCCCCTAACTTGTCTACAAACCTCCTTCTTCACCAGGTCTCACGTCAGAGAAAATGACACTTCACAGCCGCCCAAGCTAATGGTGGTATGGAAGTCTGGTGGTGCCACTACAAATAAATAAATAAATAAAAATAAAGAATCACAGGGTAAATAATTAGAAGTTTGAAAGTCATTACTGTGAGATTAAAATTACAGTAAAATACTTTTATTATGATATGACACAGCTTTAGGGCCACACTAAAAGAAAAAAAGAAATACATTGTCACGCTAAGAAAAAAGTAAAAGCCATAAAATTACAAGAATAAAGTTGTAGAATTATGAGAATAAAATCGTATGAGATTTTTTTTTTTTTTTTTAACAGATGTCTTTTTTTTTTTTTCCAGGAGTCAGATCCATGACACGGCCTGTCAATCAATCCAGTAGGCGTGTCAGCAAATGGCCAATTCGAAACTAAATGCTCCTTACCTGCAGAGAGCTGCTGCAGCCCATTAGACCAAGCCAAAGTCCTGATACTGATAATAATCTGAAGCTGATGTGCTAACAGATTACAAAGTTTGCCGCACTGAGTGCCGTTTTCAAACGGAAACAAAAACGAAAATCATGATGCGTCCCAGAAGCAGCGTACAAAAACACAACAGGTGGCAGTATTGGATCACGTTTTGAGTAAAAGCATCAAAAAACAATGAAGTTTAACAAACATTCTTCATTTTACCACAGATAAAATGAAGTGAACCCTAGCGTGTCGGAGTTCAGATAATATTACAACTCATTTAGCTTCGGATTGGTCATTTGCTGACACGCCTACTAGGTTGATTGACAGGTCGCATGTGGATCCGATTGGTGGGG
>JARVGS010000001.1:19080024-19096649 GCA_031762315.1 Hypsolebias antenori | reverse complement strand
AAGGAGGACTCTTCTGATGGCAGTGCATCGAGGAAAAGGAAGGCCATCACCATGGACTTACGTCGAAAATCGGTTTAGGCGCTTGGTAAAACAGGTACGGCACATGTATTTATGTATGTTCTGACTTACGTTGAAAATCGGTTTACGACGCCTCAGGAACGGATCTACGTCGTAAGTCGAGGACTACCTGTATTTAGTTGATGTTTTTCTTAGTTCATATCTTAGATCTTATTACAGTTTTTCTTTTACATTTTATTGTTGGATGTTACTGGGACCCTGTGTACATAATTTCGTTCGCACATGAATGACAATAAAGAATTTCTCAATCTTTTTTTTTTTTCACAGACTCATCTAAGTAAATGACAAGTGTTTTGTGACAGACTGCTTAGTAACAAAGAGCTCAAGAACAAAATAAAAAATGTGTTCACTGCTAAGTTGTATATGTGGGGACACAAACTGGTTCATCTCTCGCTGAATGATGATTAGCTTAACGAAAAACAAAAAAACATTGTTCTGAAAACAGTCAGATACTAAACTCAAAATCCATTTAAAAATCTTGGAGGAAAGGGAATGGTAAGAAAAGCTACCAAGACACATGTGACCATTGTAAAGGAGTTACAAACTTCAGCAGGTGGGATGGGATAAACTGCATACAACTGTTGCCCTGCCTCTTCCCCAGGCTGAGCTTCATAGAAGAATGGCAAAGAAAAGGCCACTGTTGAAACTGATTAGACCAAGTTGAAGCCTTCTTGCCTTGAGACAAGACACTGTTTGACAACACCACCAGCGCTGAAGTAACCAGAAGAAAAGCAATGTGAAAGCAATTAAACATCTGCAAGCTGGCCATCAAGATCAAGTACTTTAGAGAAGAGAAAGTCCATTTCTGGATGCACCATCTGGAAGGAGTTAGTCTTTGTGAAGACCTCATTAACATAGTAAAATATCCAAATAAACTTTATAACTTTGCATGTTGTTAGCATTCCAGCAGTGATTTGCTGTATAAAGACACACTCCCCACTCCCACAATCTAACCTCTAATTTAAAACAGCTGTGATCATCGGTTCCCCAGATACTGAGCTAAAAATACAAAGAGGAGGCTGAACAATTTATGACCATGTCCCCGAACAAACCCACTCCTAACAATGAACAATAAGAGAAAAGAAACCAGGGTTCCCAGCGACTCGGGAAATCAGTGAAAACCTGTAAAAATCAACTTTCACATTTTCCTTACGGATTGGCTACGGCAGCTTTTACCGGTAAATGTCTAACATTGATCAATAAAATGAATGATTAGAAATGACTGCCACTGCTAATATTGACTTTAAGCATGTGTATTAGTAACTGCGAAAAGGCCTTACCGCACTTTAAAAAAATTAGAACAGAAGTTGAGGTTGTAGCCATGGAAGCTTTTTTAATTGTTCAACAATCTGGACAAATTCAAAACCACAGGAGCTGGAAATACAGACGATAGAAGTACCCTCAAAAAATACCGGTAAAATATTGGAAGGCAATGCAAACAAAAAATAAATAAATAAATATCCAAGAAACTTGTGTTTTTTCCTCCTGTTTGGTTGCTACTTTCTAACAGTCAACATCAGTTTGACATAAAAAATATGAATAATAAACTCCACTTAACAACTCCTAATTTTGTCTATTATATCTAACATCCGTACACAACGGGAAACTAAAGAAAAAAAGCTACTGAGTGGGCATTTAGTAATTTAGAGGGATGATTGCAATTTGAAATGAGGTTGTATGGAAAGGTTATAAACCATTAATATACCTGTTATAGTTCTTTAAACTCAATTTCAGACAAGTGAACTGCTGCCATCTTAAAATAATGCCAATCTAAAACATTTTTTGTAGTTTCTGCTAATATATACACGGTTACATATTTGCATTGAGCTCAACGGTTATTTGCAACCTGGGGCGCTTCTGGCAATATCCAATCTGCTGGAAAAACTGTGACACTAGGGACAATCACAGGGCTGCGGTAGCTCGCCGCGGTCTTCTAATCCTGAGGTTGTGGATTTGAACCCAGGTTGCATCAGGAAGGACATGCGGTATAAACAATTGCCAAATATTTTGTGTGTTAGCTTGCTATGGTAACTACAGCAGAAGGGAGAAGCTACAATAGTCCCTTGCTATTACACGGTTCGACTTTTGCGATTTCACTGTTTTGCGAGTTTTCAACCAAGATTGTACACGACACAGGATTGGCTGATTGATGGAAGGTGACCAACCAGAGCATTGTGCTCTGTATCCCGGGCGCTGATTGGCTCAGTAACCGTAGCATCGGTCTGTCTGCTCTCGTTCACTGTGCTCTTTTAGAGCGTTTAGAGCAGGGGTGCCCAATACATCGATCGCAGTCTACCGGTCATTTGTGATCTAACAGTCGATTGCAAAGGCAATTTGAGTAGATGGAAATAATGGCGAAATAAATGACAGACTTTTTTTTTCTTTTCATTGTTATTTTTTCAATAAATATCAGCCTATCAATCATCCTCATTATGTAATTTGTCACTTGATTGACATACAGGGCAGCCAATCTGAGACCAGACCTTTTCTGGCACATATTATCATGATGGTGGTAGTCTTCTTTATACTTGACAATGAAGTAATGAGTTATAAAATTAATTTTTCATTTTATTTTTGAAGTTGAAGTTAAGATGGCAACAATCCACATTGGTCTTGGCCTTTCTCTGACTATCTGTTAACTCGTCAATCTGGCCAGTATGAAACTCTAATGCTATGTTCAAATTATCCACGCATTCATCCTAAATAAGATCTTTTCACTGAACCCCACTTAAAAAAAATGTTAACTATCACTTTGATATCAGTTTTAACCATTTGGAATTAGATAAATAGTATTAAGGTTTGCATTTGCTACGTTTTTCGAACATTATGTTGCTCTTTATTGTTCTCTTATAATTACAGAGCAATTAATTATAACTTCAGAGATAGTACAATCATTCATATGTCTGGTTAGAAAATGGTTCCCAGGAGGTTTTATGACTTTACTGGGACTTTTGTTGCATTTCACTTAAAATTATTAAACCATACAAAAAAAAAAAAAAAAAAACATTATCACAGACTCAAAATAACCACATTACTAAAACTTAACAGCGAGTCCAGAATTTTAAACCTATATACATCTATCACCATGAATTTATTTAAACTTTGTTCATTTCAAGAGAAAATATCGACATCTTCACGTGCAGCTTATTATTTTACTTATCATTCAGACATCAGTGCCTCTGGCTTAAAAAGTGCAGTAGTGTGGGGGTGAGGAGAGGGTCCCTTCAGACGATAGTGGCCTTGTACAGATCCGACTGGCAGTCTTTATCCTCTGGTGGGTTGCGGCCATTTTGGGGCAGCTGGGCGCCCCTCATTTTGGTCTGGCACTGTCGCAGCTCGGCGACGTAGCCCTGGAAGCTCAAGCTGAGCTCGGAGTCCTCTCCCTGGGAAGTTTCAAGCGTTCCTTCTTCTAGGTGCACTCCCTCCACATCCATCACGTCCTGAAGCTGCGGCTGTGCAGCGTCTGCCCTGTCGGCAGGTGGTTTGACGTTGTGGGTGGGTTCTGGTCTTCCCTCTGTTGGTGGGACAGAAAAACAGTGAACTGAGAGTGAGCTGATAAGTTAAGATGGTCACGGTAAGATGGTCACGGATTTCATTTAGAGTGTTTTGCAGATTAAGTGTGGAAAATCATAGTTGTTTTTTTTTTTTTTTAAGATTATTGAATAAATACAAGCCCAGAAATGAAAACATTAACACTACATGCTCAATCAATCAGCGAGTCAAAAAAAAGTTTAATCTGCATTGCCCAAGAAATTATTTATAGGTGAATGTTTTGTTGTGCTTGCTTCGCCCATCCACACAGTCCTGGTGAGAAAAACACCTTTTTAAAAAAGATTTTAAATGTGAAAACTCATTTTTGAGTGTACGTGTGAACTTGAAACGCAGCTTATTTGACCCATACCACGACCACTTTCTGCCTTAGAAACCAAAACAACAACGAAGCATTTAAAAAAAATGTGTATATATATACAGTATATATATATATATACAGTGTATACAGTATATATACATGGGTGTGTGTGTGTGTGTGTGTGTGTGTGTGGGGGGGGGGGGGGGGGGGGGTTGGTAGCTCTCACTTTATTTTGATCCTGTCACCCAAAAGCTTTGGTCATTTGTTGAACAAAGTAATAACTGAGAGGAAATAAAATGTAAAATTTAAAAAAAGTTGTGAATAAATGTTAGCCAAGCTAACAACACTTGTCTGTATTTTGATTTATTGATAAAGATGTTCTTGCCACCTAGTGGCAGACACGGGAAGTCCAACAATTTTGTTAAAAAAAAGTGATCATATAGACAGGGTTTTAAAGAACAAATTTGTATGTTAGAGAACAACAAAATTTTAGCACTGAGAATATGTGTATGGTTTTTCAGCAACTCATCAAATTTTAGCTTAATCTCTGTATTGTGACACAGCTAATTTTATGTTTACTAATGTTGATCAGCCATTGCAGCCACCTTGAATTAAGCTGACGCCAGAAGGAAATCAGTTGTAAAAGTACATTCAATTAAAATTTTTGAAAGTTTCATCAAGATCTGTCCAGCGGCTCACGAGATTTTTTGCTAACAGACAAATACATTTGCAGACACCTTATACCTTTTTGACAGCAAGCGATAATCAGCAAAAATCATACCGAGGTGAAGAAAAATACAAGACTAATTTAAATTAATAAATAGATTCAAACCAGTTGCAAAATGACTCAAACCTACAAGAGGAAATTTTACTCTTAATTTTTGTTGAAAATAAAAAGCAAAGTTTCCTGCTAAAGAAAACTTAAGCTATAAACTGCGAATGATACAATATTTAAAATAAAAACCTCCTAACTTGTGTTTGGCATGATTGCAGATCTTTTCAGGGGAACTTGTCACCCATGTCTTTTTCACTCTCTGCTGTATTCATACACATCTGCTGCTCACAACAGATGTTCAGGCTGCTGTTTTAATACACCATATTGTATTATATTATTATTGTTTAGCAAATATCTTAGATACTTGCACTGTTTCTTTCTATAGTTCATATTTTTTGCGATTTATTTGTGTAACTGGGACCTTGAGTACACAATTTCGTTCCACCTCATGTACCACGTGATGCGAATGACAATAGTCACCTTGAATGAGCACTCAAATTCATTGTTTATGATTTTTAAATTGTTGTGTAATCTGCTGTGGCTCGAGAACAAAACTGCTTCTGCCTAAACTTGCTGAAGTTGGGAAAGCACAAAATGAATACAGTACATGGACATGATGAAACACGGTGATTCATGCACTGAAGTCAAGAATCATGGTTACAAACATCCTTAAAGTCCCCCAAAGTTTTAGAAATGGCATCACGGTTGTGTTGAGAGAAAAACTTTCCACCGTGTGGCCCCCAGTGTCTAAACACAGAGAGGTTCTTAAACACAGAAATGCTGTGAGTCACTCTGCTGTCCGGTGCAGCTGTAAACACCCTGTGAGCTGCAACAGCTGACCCTTTTCACCGGAAACCTACCGGACTGCAACAAAGTCCATGTTTTGTAGTATATATTTTTCAGAGTTCACCAAGGCTGTTTTATCACCATTTATCTCCGCATTTTCCCATGTATAAGTCACAGTTTTTTTCTTTTTTTTTTTTTGCATAGATTTGCCAGTCCTGCAACTTATACGCCGAAGCGACTTATATACTTTTTTCCCCATATTCATAAGGCAATTTTTGACTGACACTTGAAATGTTCATTCATACTGACATAAAGCAGAGTAAACATTACCATCTGCAGCCACAAGAGGTGTGAGAGGGCCCTCTAGGCTTTTGACAACTACCGGTAGGCGGATATGTTGTTCCTGTACTGCTAACACCGCCAAAAAATGACCGTTAAAGTGTATAAGGAAACATTTAAACTGAGACACACATTTGTTATAATGTTGAGCAAACAAATAATTGTTTTTACGTGTTGATCTTGTTATATTTCGAACAACTACAAAAGCGAGTCCTCCCGTGCACACTCCCACAGCCACTCATCAATTTTTGGCATGACACCATCACACATTTCCTAGGGGTTAGTGGTGACGCATAATAAAAGGGACTTAAATGCCGAAGTGACTTCTATGTTTTTTTCCCTCTTCATGATGCTTTTTTGACTGATGCGACTTATACTCCGGAGCGACTTATATGCCAGAAAATACGGTAATTTGATTAAACCTGGTCTATGTAATCCACTTTAAATGATCGATTCTTAAGGAAATCTTGCCTGAATAAGATTCTCAGTGATACACATATTATTACTCTAAACTGAACTCATGCAACTATTTGTTGAAGCATGAATTTATTTTGTTACTTATTTCATAACCGTATGTATTAATTTGAACAAATCCAACTGCAACAGTTCTTACAGCGCCGCTTGAAGTTCCACATTTCCTCCTTCTGTACCTGATAGTCCTGCAGCACTGAAGGACCCCACCAGAGTCTGCCCTGCCCTAGCAGGCTGACTGGCTGAGCACGAGCAGCGTGCCACTTCGTTTACACGCGTTACACACTTACACAGGCGGAAGAAAAAGTAGTTCCCACCAAATGCGTATCATTTAGCCAAGATCTTAATAGTTACTTTCCACTATTTTCCTGTTAATTCTATGCATTACCTGAAATAACTGAAGTATAAAAAGTGTTGATAGTTTGATTTGGACTCAATTCTAGAGTACAACGTTCTAGTACTGTATTGGCAATATTGATAATATGTTAGTATTGATCCGCACATCACTACTTTTGTGTCTAAAAGATGCAAGGAAGCAGCAAATGATTCCATAAGGAGTTGCTTCCGGGACTGCTCATCTCTGAGCAGAGGAAAAAAAAAAACTTTGTTCGGTCAGAGACAGGCCCAAGGACTAACTCTGGACAAAGTAAGGTCGTCTTATTGTGGAATGTGGTTAATGCAGCAGAAATATTATGGTGTTGCTCCAGACTGCACTGGAAGTTCTACAGCTAGCTTCTGCTGCTATCGATGCATGCAAATAACCTTGACATTCAATGAAAATAACCATGTGATGCTAAACTGACATTAGCAATAAGGGTTTATTTAATAGTGTTTGTATGAACAGCTAAGAATTCTTCTAAAGTGGTGTTAAGACGGCAACAAACTACTTTAGCTCTGTCCACACGAGCTATTAGCTCATTTTAAACTCATCATTAAGCTTTAATGTCACAAACTGAGAATGTTCAAAACAGGTAAGATATTATTTACTTGCAATGTTTCCACAGAACCTCACTTCAAAAGTTCTGTTTTGTTTACAGTCTTGTCTCTGATCTAAGTTAAAAGCCAAAACGAAGCGAAACATTTTCCTTTAAATTGTCCCATCTGTAAGCTGCAACCTCACGAGTTTCCCCAACACGACGTTTTTCCGTTTGGGCTTTGAAATGATGCTTTCTGAAGTCGAGCTCTCATGACATGTAAACAAACAACCAAAAAAAAAAAAAGGATGAGCCGATTAACACGGCCATGCCTCCTGTCACGAGTCCTCTCAGCATCCAAAGCAGACGGAGACAGATAGGCCCATTGCCAAAGATCTTTGCCAAAGAGTCGTGTTCGACTGCCAGATGGATGATATGGCCGGCCCCGGGTCAGGGCTGTCAGCTTTGAGGGCCAACGCTCGGACATGAGAAAGACAGTGAACAGAGCCAGAAGGGGTTAGGAATGGAGCCATATGGTCTCTCAGGTGCTTGCTGTTGAAATAAATACAAAGTACTTTTTGGAGATAACCTTCAAAAAAAATCCTTTAACATCTCCATAACGGCTCGGATGCTTTCTTTGACCAAAGCAAATTCCATCTAAAACTGTCTGAAGAGAAACCAAACTAAATGATTTACTTTTTGTATGCCCAAGTACTGAAAAATGTTGGTATTTATTTAAAGAAAACTATGGCCAGTCTAATTTTTGGATGAAGTATGCGGTGTAATGCTTTAAATGTTGAAGTTAAACTGTCTCATGTTGCCCCCTGGTGGACTTCATAGTCCCCACATGGCAGAGAAAGGATGACAGGGACTGGAGTCCTTTAGGTTTTTTTAATTTTTATGGAAAGCCATTTCATTCCACATTAAATAAATAAATGTCCCCATGAAATAAAACATTTAAATAGAAAATGTTTTTTCCCCCAAGATTTATTTTTTATTCATTTCTAGATTTATTTTTTATTTATTTCAAGATTTATGTATTCATTTATTCAATAATGGTAGTTTCATTTTGTGACACTTTTATTTTGTAAAGGTACTTTACATATTTCAGGGGGCTTTTATTTTTTAACCCCCCCCTTTTTTTTTTAAGCTCTTTTTAGTTCATGTTCTTATATTCAAACGAGGGGGCGGGGTTTTCTCTGTGAAAAACAGGGTTAAAAAAAAAAGCCCCTGAAATATGTAAAGTAGCATTACAAAATACAAGTGTCACAAAATGAAACTCCATTATTAAATAAATAAGTCTTGAAATAAATAAAAATAAATCTTGAAATTAAAAAATAAAAAAGTCTTGGGGAAAAAACTATAAAAAAAAAAATTCATGGGAACATTTATTTATTTAATGGAATATTTGTTAATAATCTTTAAACACGACTGTAATTTCTATTCAGCGCACCTGAATATAAGCCGTGCCCGATAAATTTAAAAAGAAAATGAAAATTTGACATAAATAGGCCACACTTGTCTATAAACTATGGGTGTTCGCGTTGTAACATGAGATATTTACCGTACACAAAAATATATCTATTTTAACTTTTAATTAAATATGTACCAGTAACATACACAAATGCAGTAAATGTTTTTTTTTTTTTCTGAAACGTGCCTGTAACACGGCTGATAAACAATAAAAAGTACAGTAGTCGACCGGGAAGTCATTGATCGCTACCCCGCCCAAGCGAGATGTGTATCGGGCAGCTATGGGAGCGCCTGGTGTGACGAAGCTAAACAGTTTGGTGACATGAAGCTCATTAGTCCATCAAAAAAAAAATCCATAAATTAGCCGCAGAATTGTATAATCCGGGGTGTTCAAAGTGTGTGAAAAAAGTAGCGGCTTATAGTCCGGAAATTACGGTATTTATAAAACTTATTTATTTATTTAATTTTGAATGAAATTTCTCTCCATAGTTTTTATCCCAACAGCTTAATCAGTTATGATTTATGCCTGACGGGCCAAGTTCAGACACTGAATGAAGAATCCGGAGAGACATTCTCCTGTGTCTCGACGTGCTTTACGAACATCAGGGCCCATTTGTTTTTACAGCAGAAGAAATGAGGCGCCTCCAGGTTTTATTGTATTTTTTTGTCTGCACTGGTGTACGAGTAAAAATGAACATTCCCTTTTGTTGTATCCTCCTCAGACGTAAAGAAAAGCCATTGAGCTTCATCTTATCTGCGTTCCATATTTGCATCCCGCAGTCCGTTCTCTCACAGCACCAGAGGGCATCAGTCGAACGCAAACTACAAAGTAAAACAAGAGTTTAACATTAACAATATGTTTCTGAGCTGAATGTAATCGTTTGAAATGTGGGGTTTGTTCATGAGTAGAATTTTTTTGGAAATGCGGAGGAGAACTTGGCCACCTGAATGCAAATGTAAAAACTTTTCAAAAGTCCCTTTAAAAGAGTGGGAAAGTGGAGGCGTGTTAACTTGTTGCACTTCCACATTTTCCAGCAGCGAGGTGGCTGCACTGAATCATAGCCATACTTCTATTTTAGCAGGCGAGAGAGAAACGGAGAGAAACGGACGAAAACCAGTAGTGACAGTATCTATCTGTAGCGCAGTCAATCTGAGGATGGGGTTACCATGGCACCCAACGGTGAGAAGAATCAGTCAGATGCACTTAGCAACCAGGAACAAGATTGTGCAAAAGGCAGAACTGGCTTCAGTTTATTTATTTATTTACTCGTTTATTTATTTATTTGTTGTTTTGTGTGCAGGGGTTTTGAATGTGGGCGTGTTGGAAAACTCACCACAAAGAGCAGGTTGTGTTGGGAAACACGCCAAGCTGATATCGCCATCGTGAGACTTGACAGTATTGCAGTTACCATACATTGTTTTCCTAGTGTTGCCCAATCCTGTTTCATGTTTATTTTTTATTTTAAGATACGGTTCAGATCTTTTTGGTTTTGCTTCTTTTGAAAAGTTTTGAACAATAACTATCTTACCTGTTGTAGATAACTGTTAGTGGTTGTATTGTATTGTATGGGACCCGTCACATCGAACCGAGGATTAGATCTCAAGGTCATGTAGTGAGATTTAGACGGCTATAATACGTTGAAAGAAATTTTTGAGAATAGTGGAACTGATAAAAATATGAGACATAAGTATCTTATCTATGGATCCCTTGGATTAAATTATCAAAATATAATCCTCAAAATCGTTTTGAAGCACTTTTCTGAACAACTAACGATAATTTTGAGCAGAAATATTCCTAGTTTTTGCTACTTTCCCTGCGCTTTAGCAAGGCTGCTTTCAATACCAGCTGGGAAATCCCAGTTTTAAAAGGGTTTTAACCTCTTTCAAATTGTGTCAAAATGTTTTACGCTAATGAATACGCTAAAAATTAGGATTCTGACTGATTTGCATAGGTTACCCTGATTATAAGACAAATGGAGCTGTATATGGGGAACTGCTCAGGATGATTTAGGTCTCGCAATGGAGCCAAAAAAAGTCAAGAATCTTAAAATGTTGCGTAGTTTTGTTTAAATACCGGTAAATCTGAATTAATCCCTGATTTGATGTAGTGGGCCACGTGTTTTTAATGGTTTAAACCTTTCTGCCGCTCTCAGTTTCACATGATGCGGTTATTCTGGCAGGATTCTTAAATTGTTTTGGTCTGAAGAGACCGAGGCTCTGCCAGAGGTGCGACTGCTGGCTGCTGCTGCTGCTTTTTGTCCAAAGGTGCAAATTGGAGTGCTAGCTAGCAACGGAGCTAACAACTTTCACGAGGGAGGTGAGGGAGTGATTTGTATGTGAGTTTTAAGAAGGCAGTAACCCCATTTGGTGTTAGCCCAGCTCTTACCAACAGTTAGCTCGTGAATCCATTCTGAATTGCACTCTTTTTGTCAAAATCAAGGTTATTCAAAGAGTCATCTTCAACAGGTAAGATACTAATTTCTCATAAGCAAGCCTTATTTCAAAACATCTGATCTCTCTAACGTCAAACTAAAACATGTTGCTCATAACTGGATGTTAACACAGACAAGATTCACAGTAGCAAGAAAGAAAACCGTCACCACAAAAATCAACTCATGGCTTCGCCGTTCGTCTTCAACAACGGAAACAAACACGGAGAGGCAGGAAGAAAGGAATGAAAAACCCTCGCTTGTGCTCCGCGAACAAAAAGTTTGACAAAAGGCAGCCCTGACCTGACAGCGATGAGAAAACAAAGCTGCACACAACAGAACAGCGATCTCGTTAAAGCACACACAAATCAAGGGAAGAAAATACAAGCAAGCCGAGCAGGGAGCGAACTGATCTGAGCAGGAAACACACGGCGTGCGATGCCGCCGACACTGAGCGCACGCCGGCAGGTACACAAAAGGAGTGGGAGCTGATGCGAGAACGCCACGAGACAAAATGAGGCAGAGCTGGAGGAGGACTGGTAAAGGCATATAGGGATGAGAAGGAGGGAGAGAAAACTGAAATCACGAACGTGTAAAAAGACAGACGAGAGTGATTTCCATTTCTAACATTTATTGGGTCTGATCAATCACAGGTACAGATGTTTGTTGTGTTTATTGGCAGTGATCATCCACAACAGGAAGTGAACGAGGCAGATGAAGAGCGACGCCGCCGATGCCCCGGAGCACATCCTCCGATGACTAAACAGGTTTCACAATCGCTCTGATTGAGACAGCTTGAACCGACAACAGATAACAACTCCATGCTTTACCCGAGTTGTGAAAGAAGAATTAAAAGGTTTCAGACACTGAAGACGACATTGGTGAAGGTTTTTTTTCTTCAAGGCTGGTGATTTTTGAAGTGATGTTCTCAATAGTTGTGCTGCACCAGCTCATATGAAGCCTCTACACCAATCCTGGTCCTCGAGGGACACTATCCTGCACGTTTTAGCCATGTCCCTGCTCTTCAACAGGTCTTCAAGTTATACGAAAGTCTGTGAGTCACTCTTTTTTTTCAGTCAGGTGGCGACCCCTGAAAAGGGAACGGTTGAAAAAAGAAGAAGGTGTGTTGAAAGCTCTAAAACGGTGGTTCCCAACACAGGCCCATGAGGAACACCATCCTGCATGTTTTAGTTGTTTTCTTGCTCCAACACACCTGATTCAGTGATTTAATTACTTCCTCGTGTTCTGCAAAAGCCTGTTAATCACCCATTCATTTAAATCAGGTGTGTCAAAGCAGGGAAACGACTAAAACATGCAGCGTGGTGTTCCTCAAGGACCAGTGTTTGGTACCATTGGCCCTCAAGGACAGCAAATACATTCCGCTGCCTCGGGAGTAGCAACATAAGTTCAGCTTAGAACAAATTAAAGCTTTTTTAATATATATATATTTTTTTTTTTCTTGACTACAAAGGTGGAGGACTATCAGGACTCTGGTGGGCCGGTCAGACTGGTTTTGGGTGCGCTCAAGCTCTGGTTTTAGCTGGTATGTATGATAGTTGTGGTTTATTCCACCTTGTTGTGATAAACATTAAAACAGGATATATTAATGTTTTTCTCTATAAATAAGCATCACTGCCTCTGAACATGGGGACAAACAGGTTTTGAACTCCTCACAGGAAGAGAGGACTTAAAAGAAAATTGTCAGACTGGATAAAAACCTGTAGGGCAATTTTTTTGTTTTTGTTTTGTTTGTTTTGTATTTTATTGATTGGAAGCGGGCCAGCTACTGTATTCTCTAGAAAAGCTGCACCTCTAAAAATAATTTACCGTAAATATTCAATCAAATGAAATCTAAGCCTGTCACAATAACAAACTTTGCTGGGCGATTAATTATCTCAGAAATTATTGCGATAAACGATGATATTGTTTGAAATTTGACAAATACAGTATTAGTAATTATAAAATTTAAGGACGTTTGTTAATTTATTTTGCATGTAGTACATTTATTCGACCACCAGATGGCAGTAAAAGGCTGTTTGAACCGAAGGATGGATAGTACGGAGCGAGCAGCGTCTCTTCAAGAAAAATGGGAGGGAGGCCCCTTGATTTGACATGGGCTGTCTCTCATCGGTTCTCAAAATTGGCGAACACTCGTGTGGTTTGAGCTCTTTAGCATAGCATTTTTAAAACAAAGCTTTTAATAATAATAAAAAAAATAAAAATAAAAAAAAAATCGGTAAACAAGTTCTCAGCTTCTTTTTGCAGAGAAAAACTTTTTACACAAAGGCATCAAGAAACGATAAAGCCGATAAATAAAAACGAGGTTGATAATTTTCATTTATCATGCGATTAATTGATTTATTGTTTACTGCGACAGGCCTAATTAAAACAAATAATTTTATTCTAACCTAGCAACCAGTCTGGGTCCAGATGTGGCCTGTGGTCCACCATTTTACGACCCACCACTCTACACTTTGGCGTTTGTCTTCTAAAGTGAACGTCATCCGTGTTACCACGGGACCATCGATCTCCTGGATGTGTCAGGGTAGAGGGTTTTTATTAATAATGTTTGGTTTTTAAGCTTGAAATAAGGTAGCTAGCTGATTAGCCTAGCCTGCAGGAAGACTTCTGTCCACTTCTTCATACTCTGTGCTGATGTCACACTTCATCACCTCATAAATCACCAGACTATCCCTTTAACTGGAAGTAGCAGAAGAACAGTTCATTTTGTGAAATCTCTTCAGTCTTTGCTCCACCGTGTCGACAACACGTCACTTTTAGTTCTGAATCTTTAGTACATGGCTGTCAAACACTCATCATAAATCTTTTTTATTTATTTTAATAATCACCAGCCGGTCACTTTATCGTGCATCCAAAGGTACAAAAACAAACAAACAAACAAACAAACTGGAGAGAACATAAAAATACTTGTCTATTTGCAGCACTGGACTTCCTGGTAAACATCACTGAACAAAGTATCCACATCACTATTTACAGGTCGATCTGAGCGTAATCAATCAATCAATCTTGTTACATCTAAGTTTAATTCAACAAATTACGCAAACTCAGAAAATTAGACATCAGTTTGTCATAAAGTGCATCAGTCAGTAAATGAAGTTCATGTTTAACCACAGAAAACACACACACACACACACACACACACACACACACACACACACACACACACACACACACACACACACACACACACACAGTTTAACATGGAAAATAAGCATCATTCTCCACAAACCAAACACTCACACTAAAGATCAGCACATACACATTTATATTGCCTTTTATCAACTGCAAAAATATTCTTTGGGTTCTATCTTGTCTGCAAACCTTATTTATGCTTAGTAAGTGTCAGCTAAACGGACAGCGTCATTCAACTGTGCCACCTAAACCTTTATTTTCAAATATCATCAGCATACAGTTCAGTTTCACTCAGCATTTGATTTGTTGCTACATGATTTTAGATTCATGATGTAGATGGTGAGAATTTTGTGCCTTTTTTAAAAACTGTTTAAAATTCAGTTGTGGTTCCTACTGTAGCATCTGCTCTGTATGGAACAGTCATCAGACTGAAATGCTTTAAAAATAAAAGATGTCAGCAAAATGAATTGTGCAAGGCCAATATAAAAATGGTTATGAATGTTCATAAATATTCCTATTGCTTGTCTTTGCCCTGATGGCGTTCCATCAGCCACACATGATGGGACGGCCTACACAAGTCCTTCCTGCTGCGGTCCAACTCTGTTAGGGCTGTGTGGGTGAAGGCGTGACGGCCCAGGTGCCTCCTGCTTGGAGGCTTTGTGCAGGCCTCCAGGAGCAGAGGCAGGGCCTCCTGCTGCTATGTGGGACGTGTTTGCAGACGACGCATTCACTGCCACTTCAATTCTCCCCTCCAGTTTGACCAGGCGTGTGAGGATGTCGTCCAGCAGCACCGCTATAGTCCTCTTCAGATCCGCTGGTAGTCCAAGAGGACAGAAGGATGAAAATAGAATATATGAAAATGATTCAGTGTGATTCTTAATAACTTTATGTTTTTCTAATGACAACCATGTTTTAACTCTTCTAAAAGTTTGACATGCATCGACTGTAGTTTGCGTGGTCTGATATTTGTAAAACTCTGACCAGTTCATGTTTGAGCTTATTTCAATTTCTTCCCAACTATAAGTCACAGCATGCAAAGATATCAATGAAATGTTTGGCTCAATCACACTAAATCATTTAGCCTGAAAATCTTTTAGAGTTTCCCTGAGGCTTGTCTCAGTCTTAATGTCAAAACAAAGACGTGCTGGACTCCAGTGATTTTAGAAAACACACTAATTCATTAACATGTCACTATTTTAAACACACACACACACGCACGCATGCACGCACGCACGCACGCACGCACGCACGCACACACACACACACACACACACACACACACACACCACAGAGAAATGATTAACTCATCACCAACACTGGAAGGTGCAAGCAGCTACAGGAGATTCTGGATCTTACAGGTTTTCTCTGTGGGACCTGTGATGTTGACGTCTCACCACCATTGTTTCTGCAAATACTTAAGTTACAACTTGATATGTTTAAAGCTGAGACAGTGCTGGTGCAGCAGGAAACTGGATGCAGCACAACTTTATGAGTTTTATGTACAATGAACTTAAAATGTAACACAAAAATGTTAAAAATGAACTTATAATAAAAAGATGAATAAATCAAAATAAAGTGGAGAAACGCTGGACGGCTCAAGCTGAAACTGAGTTGTTAAAGAAGAACACTACACTAGCTAAAAGCTAAAAGAAGCAAACACTAGCAAAAAGCTCAAAATAACAAAACAGTAGATAGATGCTAAATGTAGAAAACTGCTACCTAGAAGCTGAAAATAACTAAAAGCTAGCTAAAGGCAGCAAATGTTTATCTAAAAGCAAAAAGTTACATGGGAGTAGCTAAAAGATGAACATATAAAAAGGACTGCAGAAAAATAAAGTAGAAAAAGCAAACCCAAAAGTTAAAAAAAAAAATCTAACTAAAAGCTGAAATTATCCAAAGTCTAACTACAAGCTAAAAGTAGCAAAACAGGAGCTAGATACTAAAAGTAGCAAAATGCCAACTAAAGCAGCCAAAGGTTGGCCAAAAGCTAAGCAACCAAAAGATAGTGAAAGGTTAGTAGAAAGATCGCTAAAAAAAGTTAAAGTCGCAAAAGGCTAACTTTAAGTGAAAAATAGCTAAATGCTAGCAGAAGCTTAAAGTAGCCAAAACTGGACAAAGCTAAAGACATAAAAGGCAAGCTTAAGACAACAAAAAAAAAAAATAACCATAAATAAATACAATTAAAAAAAAAAACACTGGCTAGCTGAAAGAAATAAACATGAGACATTTAGCTCATTCAGTGACTTGGTTTCTGTAGGGATTGTTTTTTTTTTTTGTTTGTTTTATGGTGTTTAGCCCCATCTTGTGTTGTGTCTTTGTCTTGTGTCCTTCTTCTCAGTTTCTGTCTCCTACAGGGT
>JARVGS010000001.1:19062629-19073797 GCA_031762315.1 Hypsolebias antenori | reverse complement strand
GATGACGTCACTGGGGAGGCGAACGTAAGTCCGGATTTCCGTAACCCGGGTAGGTCGTAAACCGAGGACCACCTGTAGTTGAAAAAGTACATCAAATGTATAGCACAGCAATTTCAGTGCACAGAATCAGGCCATTCTGTCAGACTGTATAGAGCGACTATGCTACAGATTTTTCAGTTTTCATTTTGTTGAGTCAAATAAGCGATACTACAGGTAAAACATAAAAAAGACATGTATAAAGATTTAATTGAAAGTAAATTAAATCTCATTCTCGTCTTCCCAAATGTGTGAACACAGTAATATCAGGGTCTATTGAGTTATTTATTTATTTTTTATTATTATCATTTAAAATTTTTGAAGATTTTGTTTATTCAAACAGAACAAGCTGTTTTACCCAAGCTTTAAATATTTCACACATGAATGAAAAACATGAAAAACAAAGAAAGTTCATACTCAGTAATCCAGGTGTCAAATCTGATAACTCTCAATCAGGTCATCTGGACAGTTTAAAGTTTAAAGATAAAGTCATTTGTATTTACAACTGAGAAAATAACTGGGATTGCTAACTGAACTTATTGCAATTGAAAGATGTTTAAATCAGTTTTAGAGTGTCAGCTTTGTAACGATTTTGCGTTTGTTTCACTAAAATGGACAAATATCTATATATTTTTAGAGCTGCAGGTAGTGCAGCAACATCTCTCCTCCTACATAAACACATAGAGCGACAGCGCTAATAAAAAGTCAAACTAATGACGCTCACAGCAGGAAGGCTGGTCGATCACAGAGTGGTAGGTGTTCCTTCACTAACATTATCTTAAACACAGCTGTGATTTTTTTTTTTCATGACAGGTTTTTGTAGAAAACAATTCACCTTTTTGTAAAATGGTGCCTTTTTATTTTTTTTAAGTATGTAAACAGATTATAGAACAAACATCTTGTAAATCTTTTTCATTTGAGTTTTATTTGTGTACCGGTAAATGCTTTTGTTCAGTCACCTGAAGGATATTATTTATATTTCAGGTGACAGAGAACGAATGCTTTAACTTAGTGCTGTTGTGAAAAAAAAAAAAAAAAAAGTAAAAGAATGAAGCGGTACGCCACTGTCTGTCATCGCTGAAGGATTTGAATAGTAAATAAATAAATGTTTTTCTGGACTGGAATTGAACAGTTAATGCAAGTAAACCTTAATGTTTTTAGTGCAACATATTCAAGTTTATATGAATTACACTGTGTAGAAGAGCAGAGGTTGGTTTGATTTAATTTTTTTTGCTTGTTCGAGGTAGCACAGAGTGACAGATCCTGGAGGGTGGAGGGAGCAATTTTATTCACCAACAGGTGCAGTGGTGGAGCCAGTGGGTGGCCATTGGTGGCCTTAGATTAACATTTGGCCACCCCAATCATTTGGGGAAACTATACTTTTCAGGAATATAAAAAAAAATTGAAAACATTTTTTTAAAGTAGGGTGGCAGGTTTACATATATATGTTTGTGGCCATCTTGGAATTTGACATGACAACCAGTTTTTTGAAAGGAAATTTTTCTTCCACCTTGATGCAGCCACACACCAAAAAGTAAGTTGGTACATCACTTATTTTCAAATCACTAAAAGGGTTAAGTCATGTCATCTGAACAAGTTTCTTTTTGGGAGAAATCTTTCATTCGAAAGACTTCATCAGTCTGAGGCCTGCCAACCAGATTTGTCTTATAAATAGCACCTCCTTCACCTCCTGGATGTGCTTCAAGCCAACCCTCTGTGGAATCCAAAGACACTGGCTTTGCACATGCAAAAATGGACCCACCATCCAAAAACAATCCATCATCATGTATAACAACCAAATGTTTTAAAGCTAGTGTCTTTGGATCTTTGGTAATAATTTTACAATAAAAAAGTAAAAAGGTTATTATTCTTTTTAAAGAGAAAGCAGAGTTGGACAAACTTGGTATCAGCAGATCAGAGCTTTGCAAAAATCATTAATCAATCTGTGATCAGTGCATCCTGATGCATGCTCAATAATCCAGGTAGCCTCTGGACGGATCAGTGCGTCGTACCTGAACAAAGTACGCTTCTCCAGTCTTAGGTCTCGTGAGCAGAGGGTCATACAGTCCTGGTCCAACACTAAAGGCTACCATGGGAAGAAAAACCATGAGAAGTTACTTGTACTGTACAGTCATCGCACACTGACCCAGCACCAAACATCCCAGCATGCTCCCCACCTTCTCTCCTCCCACCAGGAAAAGGTCAACAGCAGCAATGTTGACACTGATGTTGCGACACAGATCCTGGAGCACCTCTCGAATGAAAGCACCGGGCCGAAGGGTGATCGAGGAGCAGGAACCGTCGGGCAGCAGCACGCTACAATGCCTGGGGGAGCGTTCCCACGCTCCGACCGAGTGGCGGTTATCCGACTGAGGACGTGAGATTCACAAAGATCTTCAGTTCACCCTTTGTTCTCTAGTTACGATTCAGAAACTAAAAGTGAGCAAGCTTAAGAGGTAGAAAGAACTGATTCTGGCTTCACCAGACTCTGGGCTCTGTGTTGCCATGGAGACCTCACCAGAGAAATCTTACCTCGATCTTGGCCGTAGAACTAGAAATGGGGATCTCCAAACTGGCGCTGGATGATAAGGAACCCTGGGACTCTCTGCGTCCGTTACTGCTGTAATAATCTGCGCAACAACAAGAAGGTGAGCAGCTTGACAAATGGGACTGCTTCACGTCAGAAATAAAAATAATCCTCACCCAGATTAATGTCCCCGATGTCCTTCTTCTTTGGACCCTTCCCAAAGCTCCTGTTACGGGACCACGAAAAGAAAATCCCTCGTTTCTTGTCTGCACTCTCGCTGGTGTCTTCATTCGGCGACTTCCCAGGTTTCTGCTTTCTTGGTTCCTGGGGACGAGGGAGAGAACTGTTGATTTCACCTTTCAGGTCCATCACCAGAAACAGTCCACATACGGCTCGTTGCTTTTAACGGGTACCTTTTTGGGAGTGGAGAGGGTGGAGCGGTCGGAGCTGGCGCTGTGTTTGGAGGGCGCGGGGCTGCACGGGATCTGGAAGGGCTCCGGCAGAGGCTGACCCTCCACCTCAGCACGCAGACACTCCTGGTAGAGGGAGGACTTGAGGAACCGCGAGTAGCTGTCGAACTTCATCAGGTTGAAGATCTGAGGAGGCGAGACAAGCAAAACCTGAGAAATAATCTCTGAGGGCAGCACTCAAGCTGAAGCAATTAGAAGCTAAAAGAAGCACAACATTGGCTAAAAGATTCTATAAACAGACAGCTAGCTAAAAGGAGTAGCCTACTACACTAGATAAAACTAAATGTATTAAATAGCAAGCTAAACGCTAAAGTAGCAAAAGGCTGATTAAAAGCAAAAAGCAACAAAAGGCCTTGTATGCTAAAAGCTGCTAAAAGTTAGCTAAAAGCAGCAAAAGGCTAGCTAAAGCTAAATGTATTAAAGGGCTAGCGAAAAGTTAAAGGAAGCTAAACACTGGCTAAACTTTAAAGGTAGCAAAAAAAGAGCTAAAAGTGTTAAAAAGCTAGCTAACAGCTAAAAGTAGTACATTATTTAATAACTAAAAGTATCAAACAATAAGTTACAGCTAATTATTGTAAACTGCTTGCTAAAAGTAGCAAAAGACAAGTTAAAATCTAAAGTATCAATAGGCTTATAAAAAAATACAAAAAGGCTGCTAAAAGCTAAAGACAGCTAAATACTAATTAAAAGGTAAGGCTAACAAAAATCAGACTAAAGTAGAAAAAGCTGGCTAAAGACTAAAAGTCATAAAAGGCCTACTAAAAACTGAAAGTAGAACAAAACTAACTAAAAGTAAGAAATGGCTAGCTTTATGCTAAAAGCTGCAAAAAGTTAACTAAAAGTAGCAAAAGGCTAGCTAAAGCTAAATCCAGTAAAGGGCTAGTGAAGTTAAAAGTAGCTAAACATTGGCTAAACAGTAAAAATAGCAACAAAAAAGGTAAATGCATTAAAAAGCTAGCTAACACAGCTAAAAGTAGTACAGCGTTACCCGGTATTTAATAACTAAAAGTAGCAAAAGACTAGCTAAAGCTAAAAATAGTAGAGTTAGTGAAAAGTTAAAAGTAGCTAAACACTGGCTAAACAGTAAAAGTAGCAAAAAAGAGCTAAAAGTACCAAAATGCTAGCTAACAGCTAAAAGTAGTACAATGTTATTTTAAAAATTAAAGTAGCAAAAGGCTAGCTAAAAGCTAAAATTAACATAAGAAGACAAAAACAACAGTAGCCAGAAAGAGTTTTTAAAGAGAACAATAATTCTGAAGGAACTGAAGTGATCGCGGTTTATTTTTATGGGGAAATCATTTTGTAAATAAATTTTATTTTATTTAAAAGTCTAAAAGTTACAAAGATCAAAAGACAGAATATTCATTTCCTAAATTAGCTAAATGTTCTGATAGCAACTGGTAAACTAGGTACTGCCAAAAAAAAAAAAAAAAGGCTTTTACAAAAAAGAATTAAAAGTTTGAAAAAACAATAACCAGGAAAACAACAGTTGAATTAGCATAAACACAATAAAAGAGTTTAGGTACACGGAGCTGCATTTTGGTGCCAAACAGCATCCAGTGAGGTTGAGAAGCGGTACACAGCAAGTTGTAGAGACAACATGTGCTCAGAAATGACGTTATGACAGCGCGCTCAGTCGTTCACATGTACTCCTGTTCATCTGCAGCCTGAAAGTACACGGCCCTTTGACTCACTGTGCGCATACTGTACTGCACACTGAATTAATTCTCTGCAGGTGTGTGCCAGTTTGTGTTTATCTCTCTGGTAAAGCCTCTGAGCGTTTTTGTAAACAAACCCAGATGGCCACCCCAAAAAAAAAAAAATCTCAATATGCTTCCACAACACGACTTAAAGCTAAATGAGAGCTAAAGCCCTGCTGGACGCAGAATTCTTCCTGTCTCACTGTGTACCCCCCATCTGAAATATTCAAGCAGAACACCCAGATGTGTGGGACTCCGTGAAGCCAGCAGGTGTGTTGATGGTACCTGTAGCTGCTGGGTCTTGAACATGTCGGGGCGCGGCGACGTGAGGACGTCATCGGCCAGCTGGGCCTGGCTGTCGATGTTCACCGGCATGGTGGCCTTGCTGGACAGGAAGCTGTTGTAGATCTCCCCGGCTCTCTGGGACAGCTGACGGGAAAAGGCTCGGTGAGAAGTGCAGAGAACGACTGGCTGCTGCTGCTGCTCCTTTACGTAAAATGTTTTAGGAGTATTAACGTAGTGGAGAACAAAAACATCTCTACGCTGAAGGACCAAATATGTCCAACTTCTTGTATGACACAAAAACACAAATTGTTTAGGATATCTTGTTTTGTCTCGTCAGGAACCTCATGCATCTTAAAGAGATGACTCAGATCTCACAAGGTTGGGTTTGTGGTGCTTCCTAAACAATATCTTACCTGCTGTGGATGGCTCTCTAAACGACCAGAGTTTGATTTTGACCAGACTGACGGGCTAATAATAACTAGTCAGAGCAAAACCAAGCCAGAAACTCTGTTAAAGTAGAAATAGTATGTTAACCCTGCAGGAAGTGCTACAGCTAGCTGTTGCTATATGCACGGGGGGAATGCACACAGCTGACAAGTCCATTTCTAATGAATAACTAGTTTTTAATTGTGTTTTTCATGTACTCCATTTTTAACTGTGTTGATGAGTTTGTATGAAAACGACCTGTATTATATAGAGTAGTTACTAGTCATGATGAAAGTATTGACATTGAAATAGTCATTGACACAAAGCTAACTAGTCATTAACACAAAGCTAACTAGTCGTTAAAACAAAGCTAACTAGTCATTAACACAAAGCTAACTAGTCATTAACACAAAGCTAAACTAGAAACACTGCATTTCCTGTGAAAATGCAGTGTGAATGATTTTTGCTGAAACCAGCTGAAAATGTTTCATCGCTAAACTTTTGATGCGAGTTGAATCAGAACGGCTGACGTTTGCTGAAAGCAGAAAAAGAAAAGCAGAAAGAAAAGGAAAAACGGCAGCTGAAACGTAGCAGAAATGGGCAGAATAAACTGAAATAGGCAGAGAGGCTGAAAACATTACAAAAAATCTGAAATTGGCAAAATGAAATTAGCTGAAAAAGATTAAAAAAAAATAATAAAAAATAAAAAATTTAAAAATAAAGCTGGAATGTGCAGAAATAGGCTAAAAGTTGCAGAAAAAAATTTAGCAGAAAGAAGCTGAACCAGAACAACAGCTGAAATGAGCAGTAAAGGGTTTCAAACTGCACAAAGACAGAAGGACGACAAGAGCTCCATTCATTTTTAATGAGAAAAACATGCCTGACAAAGCTAACTACTGTATTTCAAAAATCAAAAATTGCACACATCCTAAAAGTCACAGCAGGAATGTCCCAAATGAGCCGAATATTTTGATACATGAATTGTTGAAATACAGTAGTACAAAAATTGCAGACTGAGTTAGGTGCTGAAAAATATTCAGAAGAAAACTGGATCTCAACAGAGTGAACGATTTATAAACATTCACACACACAAAAAAAAAAAGATCGACAGAAACAACCGCTGTCACTACTGCGATCCATTTTTCTTCTGTATGTTTTTCTGCTTCTTTCTTGTCCTGAAGTTTTTAAGCTATTTCAACAAATCATACATCAAAACGTTCAGCTCTTTCAGGACAATCCTGCTATGACTTTTGGTGTTGGAGCAACTTTAGCTTTTTGAAATATTTAGCCTTTTCTGCCACATTTTTTTCTCATAGAAAATGAATTGAGAGCTCATTTTACATCCTTCATATCTTTAGATGTGTTTACGACCTTTTACTGCTCCTTTCACATTTTGCTCTGCTTCAGCTTCTTTCAGCTTCCTTGTGCAAATCTAAACCATTTTTCAGCTACTTTCAGCTAATTTCAGCTGTTTTGAGCTCCTTTCAGATTCTAATAGCTACAACATTTTTGTGCTTGTTCTAACTTGTTTCTGCTAATTTCAGCTTGTTATGCTGCTTTCAGCTTATTTCTGAAAGTTTCAGCTTTTTCTAATATCTCAGCTACTATTTAGCCATTTTTCTGCAAATCTGAGCTTTTTCAGGTAATTCAACATTTTTTGAACACATTTCAAAAATTCCCAGCTTAATTCAACAAATATGTGCTCTTTACACTTCCTTCTGATAATTTAAGCTTCTTTCTGTCTTTTTAGCTACTTTTCAGCAGGTTTTTTTGCTAAGATCTGCTTTTTTCCCAGATAAATTTAAACTTTTTTGTGCTCATTCTGCTTCTTTCAGAAACATGTTCTTTCTGCTCGCTTCTGCTAATTTAAGCTTGCTCTACCTTTCAGCTACTTTTTTTTTCTTCCATTTTTAGCTAATTTCAGCTGTTTTCAGATACATCCTAGTTTTTTGTGGTAATTTCTGCTGCTTTCAGACTAACTAACTCCTTTCTTCTAATTTCAGCTTGTTATGCTCCTTTCGGGTTTTTTCTGCTAGTTTCAGCTTCTTCTGCTTTTCAGCTATTTCTTAGCTGTTTTTGTGCTAAATTTAGCTCTTTCAGCTAATCACATTTTTTTTAGCAGCTCATTACACTTCCTTCTGGAAGTTAAAACTTCTCTCCACCTCTTCAGCTACTTTTCAGATTTTTTTTGTTGTTGGCTAATTTGATCTTTTTTAGCTAATTTCCTAACTTTTGTGCAAATTTGTGCTTATTTAAACCTAATTCAGCAAATCTGTGTTCCTTCTGCTTTCTTCTGCAAACTTAGGCTTGTTCTTCTATTTCAGCCACATTTCAGCTGTTTTTCAGCAAGTTCTTCAGCAATAAGCATTCACACTGTGTTTTCACATGAAACTAAATTGATCTAGTTTTAAGATTGGATTAATTTAAAGACAGCCACAATCAACAGTGGTCTTGTCTTCTCTCAGGCTAGCTGTTAGCTCGTCAGTTTCATCAGAACTAGACTTTGTTTTTTCCAAATCGAGGTCGTTCAGAAAGCTATCTGCAACAGGTAAGATGTTAATTGTTCACAACTCAAAAGATCTAAGCTACACCTTTTGCTTCTATCCTTGTCTGTGGCAGCACTTTACCTGCTTCTTATCCGTTGCGGGGACATGACTGTAGTTTTCACAGGCCTGCCAGAACAAGATATTCTCCTCACTGAATTCCTTCTTGAGAAATTCCTGCAGAGAGAAGCGCACGAGAAAGTTTCATGATGTGAGAGCGGCCGTCTCGTCCTGCCAGCGCTGCTGCTGCTGGGATTATTAGCGAGGGCAGAAATTATTGGGTGTAATGTAACAAGACTGCTGTATTGTAAGTGTAGGCGCAGGGACAGCGTGGGCGAGTGGAGCCGAAGGGGTGGAGGGAGGGTACAGTACTTGGTGCTGAGCTTTCTGAAGGTGTTGCTGGCTAAATTCAATGAAATATCTTGCATGTGGGAGGAAATGGTTCAGTCTAACAAAGGTGCTTCTTTTTGAAGACAGCACTAAATTATTAGCGGTACGCGTGTAGATGTGGACGTGGACGGGGAGCACCAAAGGTCTGCGCCTGATTCTGTTGATTCTTTTATCTGAACTGTACAACATTTACTATGAAACACTTTGGCTAATCCAACAAAGTTCAGTCAGGTCCTCTGGACAGTTTCTTTGTGTTGAAACGTTTTGTCCTTCATCCAAAGGACTTCATCAGTCCAAGGAGCCAGAACAAACTCAGTCCCACAAGCAACACACTCACATAGTGGGCCAACCAGTTTGATGGTGATAAGATGGTTTCTGGAGTCCGCCCTCTCCCCCGTGGACTCCTCTGAGGCAACCATAGTCAGAGTGGTTCAAAACATCAAAGTTCATGCTCAATAAAACTGCTGATGAAGTCCTTTGGATGAAAGATGAAACATTTCAGCACAAAGAAACCATCCAGAGGACCTGACTTAATTTTGTGGGATTTTCTACCTGGATTATTGAGCATGAACTTTGGTGTTTTGAAACACTTTGGCTATGGTTGCCTCAGAGGAGTCAGCAGGGGAGAGGGCGGACTCCAGAAACCATCTTATCACCATCAAACTGGTTGGCCCACTATGTGAGTGTGCTGCTTGTGGGACTGTTTGATGTGGCTCCTCGGACTGACAAAGTCCTTTGGATGAAAGACGAAACATCTCAATAAAAAAGAAACCGTCCAGAGGACCTGACTGGACTTTGTTGGATTTTAACCTGGATTATTGAGCATGAACTTCGATATTTTAGTTAATATTAACCAAAGACTTGAAACTTCAACTAATGTGGACCTTTGTCTTTAGAAAAATGTATATGTATTTTGAAACCAGAACAAGACTTAATAAATACGTACAACATATATAATCTGTATGTAGGAGCGCTAACTTCACTGTTTTATGTCAATCTAAGGCCCAGAGTAGCTTCAAGCTAACTGCTTGACAAAACGTCTGCAAGTTCTTATTAAGTCCAACTTCATCCAAGCTTACCGTGAAGTAGCGCACGCCCACAGAGTCCTGGAGAAGCCGCTCGAAGCAGGTGGCCCAGCTGGCTACGCATTGTTCCCGGTCCCTTCTGTTGCTGCCTGCTCCTGGAAGACTGCCATTGCTGGTCAGGCTGCTGTGGCTGCAGCATCCCTGCAGCTGGATCCCACTGTAATCTGTGGGCCGGGAGATAAACAAAGGAAAGTCTGTGATGTTAAATATTAACTCAGGCGGCGCCACGCCACCCCTTAAAGCCCTTTAGATGGTTATAGTTTTTAATTTAGCTCCACATTTAATGTACTTTGCTCCATCTGGCTTCTTGGTTAGCCGTAACTTTTGTTACGGTGTATTTTTAACCTATAGAAAATTAAAAATATAATGATGGTGCTAATTCACGTTAAACTTTTACTACAGCAGTTCAGCCTAAACAAATAAAACAGATCTGTTTTAATGTTTTAATACAGATTTCGGTCAATATGGTTAGTCGTTAGTGTCTTACCTGCAGTAGACAGCAGTAAAAACAGTTAAAGTCCTTGTCTATACTACTCGGGATATTTATAAATATGGGTATTTTCTGAAGCACCACCCTTCCACACAACTAAAGTGTTTGGTGTGAAAACCTGACTTTTTAAAAAGGCTTTCCAAAATGGGGAATAAAAAAAGAAGAAGCAAAAACTAAACTTTGTTTTTGGTGTACAGTAGTCCCTCACTACTTTGCGGTTCGACTTACGTGGACTTGCTCTTTTGCGGTTTTTCCAACGATTGTCAGCTTTAATATGACTCATGTGATTGGGACGTACAGAATTAAAAAATTAACAGAAAAAAAAATTTGAATGGGCACCACCATTTTGTAGTTTTCTTTCTCATAAGGACTACATTTCCCAGAGGCTAATATTGTACTGTGGTGCCTCTGGCCGCTGCGTTCTGCTGAACAGTGATTTTGGAAAGTGAAGTCATGACAGCTGAACCGGCTTTTTAAACATATGATTTTAATCATGTCACTTGGACGAGTTTCTTTAAGAAGATTAAACTTTACAAACATAAGAAGTCACAAGAAAGAAATCATGTCAGGACATGTCTCTTTAAAGTCCTCCTGTGCACCCTCCTGCGGCCACCATTTGGCAGCCAATGGATTTTTGGCACAACATCAGGCCACATTTCCAGGTTGTCAGTGGTGACGCATGATAAATGCGACGTACACGGTGAAGTGACGTATTTATGTTTTTTCCCACTTTATTAGACGTATTTGGACTGATACGACTTATAGGGCGGTGACATATTTTTTAACTTGTTAAAAAAATCTGTATGCCTCTCTTGTCTGTTGTTGTTGTTGTTGTCATCATTCTTTGTTAAAACCAGGTCTGTCTTGTAAATGAGTCCTCGAGGCTCAATGGGATTAACCGGCCTAAATATAGGTTGAATTAATAGGACGGTGCGATGAGTATGGCGGAAAATACGGTACTTTATTAAAATTAGTAGGTTTAAGAGTTTAGAAGATTTATTGTGACCTTCATCGCTGCAGGGTACGGCTGAAGAAACGGAACCAAGTCAGACCAGAATCAAGAGCTGTTGCTGTGTTCTGCAGAGCTAGTAAGTATAATCTAGTAGCTACATACACAGTACTGTATATTGTTGTTGTATGTTGTTAAAATGACGTAGGTTTAAAAGTTTAGTTTTTTTTTGGGGGGGGGGGGGGGGGGGGGGGGCACCACATACCC
>JARVGS010000001.1:19045203-19057114 GCA_031762315.1 Hypsolebias antenori | reverse complement strand
TGGTATGGTATGGTATGGTATGGTATGGTATGGTATGGTATGGTATGGTATGGTATGGTATGGTATGGTATGTATGGAAAAAATATAAAAATGCAACGCTGTGTGTGCTACGTTTGTACCAATCAAAGAGAAAAGGGAAAATGTATCTTATTTCATAAGCAGATTTGATCTTATTTACCTCAGTGTGAATGTGATCCAACATAACTGAAGATAATTTTCATTCAACATTTATTTATACAGATTAGTCTCATTGAGCCGCAAGGACTCATTTACAAGCGAGACCTGTAATAATGTAACAGTTTAAAATTAAAATTAGCCTATATAGCTGATGTAATCACTGTTAATTATTGAATTGGCTAGTCGATAATAGCTTTTTTGGCATATATTGTTACACAGAGTGTAGCACTGTGCTGAATCATTCTACAGTTTAGAACAAATAAATGGTACAATCTGGTATTTCCTCCAATTTATGTAATATTTATAGGGTGTAAAATATTATTATATGTTAGACTATTTTTTGGTCAGGAGAAGATGGTTAGCCAATGTCAGTGGAGACAAGTTTCATCCTTCAAAGTATTACCAGGTATTCAGTGAACATTTTGTAAATGCAGACTACATAACAGGTAAATTATAATAAACATGTTATTCCAATACTGTTCTGCAAGACTTTTTTTACATAGTTTATGAGTTGTGTGTTATTGACTAACGTTGGATCTAGTTTAGATCATCATTACTTGTCAATGATAGGTTTTCCTTTTATATCAGCCAGCTGTTTAACATGATCGTTGAATAATTCATTATCAGTTCTATTAAATTATTGTAAAAAATATTACAATTTGTGATACAGATCCCGTTCAGCTTGTTGTTGATCAAATAGTTGCTTTGTCGGTTGTGAGCTGTTGCCCTCTTTAGCTGCCATCTTTGCTCCTCCATGATGTCACAGATGCGAGCAGTGGACGGTATAGAGCGTGCTCTCTAGTTGTCTTATTTAACTCTATGGTGTACACTGATTTAGGAAACAAGAAAATAAGTGGCTCCAGAAACAGAGCACCATGTTTTGAAAAAATATATATTCAAGCTCACCACAAGAAAGTCTAGTTTTACTTGGTAAAACATATTTCTGCTCAGCTAGTTGATTGCTGAAACATGACACCCTTGCCGTCCTTGAATAAATAAACTGAATTGAATTGAAACATAATTTTAATACTTTCTGCATTTTGAACACCTTATTTGATCCAGAAAACACAACCAAGAACATGCAAAGGGGATAATAGAAAAGAAAAATTGATGGAATATGTTTAAAACATCACAAAACTACGCTATGTAGGGAGAATTAATTTATTATAGATTCTTTCACAAAACTTCACAAAATATAGTCACAGAAAGGAATATTTTTACTGTTTCCATCAGTCTGATATTTTTCCCCAAAGATGTTTTTACTGGTTCCTTGAGATCAAAAGCCTTGAGAAAACATTCCTGGTGTGTTTTGCCTCCATATTTTCTTTCACATATAACATAATAGTTCTACGCCTTTATTTCTCATTTGTTTGCTTATTGTTTCAAATGACAGGAATTATTTATTTAGATCATTTTACAAAAACAAAGAAATTTGGAGGAAAAATAAACTTCTGGTTCTTCTTGCATAACCACTTTGGAATTGTGTGTATACACTGTATTGTATATTTTATGTGTATGAATGTGTTAAGAAAACCCTTGGACAATTCGGTACTGTTGTACACTCTCACACACAAACACAGACATACAACACAATGAGGAAACTCCAATCTTCAGCAATATTTAAAAAAATCGACTCTGACTTCCAGGCAGGATGCTGATTCATATGTGCTTAAAATATTCAAAACGGAAACAATAGGTGCACTGTTTTCCTATTTGTGTGTGCATATGTGTGTGTATGTGGTGTGTTTTTAATAAAGAAAGAGATGGAGTGCAGTTCGTGTGTTTGTGCTTTGTGCAAAATTTGACTCTGTTCTGGCTCCTGTTATTCATCACCTCTATGGAGATAGCTGCTTCCTGCACAATTACTTCCCATGTTACAGGATGTTAATGAACAATGCTGGCGAGACGTCACTTCTCTGAAAGGCTGTCAGGTTACTCCGCCCTAGAACTAGTTCTAACCATTAAAATGTTACTGCCTATTTGCAGCCAGGAGATGACCTTTCTGCTTAAACGTTTATAGCTGCAACCTTGTAGTTGTTTAAAAAAAAAAAACTACCATTTGGGTCCATGATTCCCACTTTTTCAAACATGCATAAACTATAAGTGCTTCCATTTAAACACAACTTTTTTTTTTTAAAGCAAGTTGAATTTGTGTTTATATAAAAACAACTAAATATCTTCTTCTTTGCTTCTTTTTCAATCTAAAAGCACATTACAGCAAACATCTGCTCCAACTAGTTTTATGGAAATGACCCCGTTTAACAAAATAAAGATAAAGTTACACAAAACAGCTGTTTAATCAAGCTGCTTTGAAGTCTGAACACAATGATGACAGGCAAAGTCAAACGCTGAGTTTGCCTTTGGCTGCACTGACGAAGATGATGTCATTGTTTTGCGAAAGATACATTTCCCAAACACTGACCCATCAAGTTTTTAATTAAATCTCGTGCAGCCTAGAAACTGTTTTTAAAAGCACAGCTTCAGGATGTTAACTAATGCAGGTCTGATAAAGCGCCGCTCTCAGCGTGCATCCTGGTTGATCTGGTCACACGCTTTCTTAGCTAGCATTAACATATGGCATCACACAGCCAGACATCAGCTGAGGAACCAGTATGCACTGTCTGAACTGCATTACCTTAGTTTGTCAGAGTTGCATTTATTATTAACAAATAAAATAAGCTCAAGTTGCATAAAAATGCAATAAAAAGCTTCAACTATTGTATATCTGATCTTACAGAGTGTCAGCTCCTCTATGCTGGTAGAGATATAAATAAAGAATGTAACCCCTTAAACTTGAACGCCTCACCAGTTTTAGTCACCACTGTTTTCCATGTATTACAGTGGATTATATAAGTAGGCGTACATGTGATGCATTGCTGGCGAGCCAATATTCTTGGGAGTTCAGAGATTGTTGATATACCTGTACGCTTAAATATTAATCATTTACCAAAACATTAACCCCCTAAACATGAACTTTATCCCATCCCATTAGCCTTGACCAAACAAGAATACTGGTAGCACGATGGATTAGTGGTTAGCATTGTTGCCTCACAGAATGAAGGTTCTCGGTTCAATCCCCGGGTCGGACCCGGGGTTTTTCTATGTGGGGTTTGCATGTTCTCATTGGGTTTCCTCTTATAGTCCAAAAACATGCAAGTTATGTTGCCTTCAGGCCCACACCTCCCTTGCAAAAGAGATCTGTGACCCCCTGCTTGAATAAAGGTGAATAAAATAATAAATATATTATCATGTCCTGTGAGATTTCAAATAAAAAGGCAGGTTAAAGTGATGAGTTTTGTTATGGTTTCTGTCTCTTAATCAAATAATCTTTATTGGAGCTAACACTGGCTGTGAAGAAACTGAATTAATTGTCTTCTTCTTTAGGCTTCTCCCCTCTTCAGGGGTCACCGCAGCCAACTAACTGGCTTGATGCCCTTCCTGACACAACCACAGACCACCGAGCTACCACAGCCCTCTGTGTGGAGCAGAGAGCTGTCATTTAGGGCGCTCAGGGAGGCAGATGGGGTGAAGTGCCTTGATCAAGGGCCCAGAGTGGGGCAAATTAGGATGGAGGCAGGTGTGGGTGCTTCACCTTTCCCACCCACTTTTTTTTTTTTTTATGGTGCCAGTCCGAGGAGTCGAACCCATGACATTCCCATCACAGGCTCGCCTTTTCTAACCTCTGCACCACCACATAGGCCATGGCCACAAAGAGACAAACAATCATTCACTCTCTCACTCACACCAAGAGACAATTTAGAGTCACCAATCAGTCTAACATGCATGTTTTTGGTTTGTGGGAGGAAACTGGAGTATCCAGACAAAACCCACACATACACAGAGAGAACATGCAAACTCCACCCAGAAAGGCCCCTGACCAGGATTCGATCTGATAACCTTCTTGCTGAGAGGCGACAGCTCTACCAACTGAGCCACTGTGCCGCTCAAAAGAAGACTAATACAAGATAATGCAGTTTTGTAACAATTTGCCACAAACAGTGAGGAATAAGTGGATCAATTGTATAGCACAGGGGTTCCCAACCGTAGTCCTTGAGGAACACCATCCTGCATGTTTTAGTTGGTTCTCTGCTACAACATACCTGAGCCAGTGGTTTAGTTACTTCCTTAAGTTGGGCAGAAACCTGTTAATCACACTTTCATTCAAATCAGGCGTGTTGGAGAAGAGGAACAACTAAAACATGCAGGATGGTGTTCCTCAGGGACCAGTGTTGGGAACCACTGCGATTATGAAACTCCATAATTGAAATAATCTCAGCAACTGATTTTTTTCCTTAGATAGATAACAACTAGTTGTTTTTTTTATGTATATGAATGTCTTACAGTGTCCTGAGACAGCTTCTGTTGTGACTTGGTGCTATATAAATAAACTGAATTGAACAGATTTTTAGTCTTTCTTTAAATGCAGATAAGGACATTCTAAATGCCCAATTTCCCATCTGTTTCCCAAAATGTGTACTTTATAGGCCTCTTGTTGAGTAAGATTTTCACACATGAACAGAGGCGTCATCCCTACAACAGAAAATACTTCAGAGTTGGAGAGCGCTCAGAAGGTGGAAATAGAAGTGTGCACACCCTCACACATTCACAGCATGTCAGGAATAAGAGACGAGGCTCTCTCGCCATCTGTAATAAGCCTTTCTGTTCTGATTTTAATACAGCATTAGTACATGCAGGCATTTGTCACGATAAATGGTTTAATGTTTATGTTTCAAATGCAGGGAGGTTCAGGAGTTAAAGGTTCAGCTTAAAGTCATCCTGCCACGGCCATGTCTCTAAGGCTGGAAGAGCTCAGCAAATAGCAACTTAAGGAAAGATGGCCTCATGGCTCCACGGTGTGACGTGATGATCTGTGTGACCAGCAGGGTTTAGAATGCCCGACATATGTGCGAGGAGATGTCCATCATTGTACGTTAAACTCTACATCAGAGCGGTCACAGCCCACTCTGTTACGGAAGCACGATCCGTAGTGTAGCTCGTTTGCACATGCACTAAAAGAAATTCATTCAACCTTTATTTAGACAGGTTAATCCCATTGAGCCTCGGGGACTTGTTTACAAGAGAGACCTGGAATACTTCCAGGTCGCACAGATCGCTGTTGAATATGATAGATTAAGGAAAATGTACTGGAAACAATTACTTGATTTTAATAAAATATATTTATGAAACATAACGTATTTATTAATATTAATAAAAATATCTCTTTCTATAGGTTGATTAATTTTCCTAGACAATGTTATAATTCTGTATATGACTAAGAACTGTCTTACTTTATTCGATGCATGCTCAATAATCTAGGTAGAACAATCTAAAAAAGTTCAGTCTGGTCCTCTGGACATTCAAAAAAACAAAACAAACAAACACAAAAATACAAATGTTTCATCTTTCATCCGAAAGACTTCTTCAGTCTTCAGTGCAGAAGTCTTTCAGATGAAAAACAAAACTTATCTACCTTTTTTTTGTTTGTTTGTTTGTTTTGTTTTTTTTTGAATGACCAGAGGACCAGACGTAACTTTTTTAGATGTCTTCATTTATTTAGAAAAGTATGTTCTCTAGCTCTGCCAATCTTCATATCGCTAATTTACGCCACTCGTATTTCTGTTAAAATCATTGACATATTTACGTCATGGTTAAAATGACATGCAGCTCCACCACTGAGCGGCGCCGTTTCACTATGGAAATAATTCATTCTGTATCTTGCAGGGTTTTTCTCATTCAGCCCAGGCTGGGGGTCAGCTCTAATGCGTCATATATATCTTAACCAGTGATTTGTAACAGAAATACGAGTGGTGAAAATTAGCTACATGAAGATCGGCGGAGATAGAGCACGTACTTTTCTAAGTAAATTAAGACAGTTCTTATTCATAAACAACGGCGATCCGTGCGACCCGGAAGTATTCATTTTAGGGCATGTGCAAATGAGTTGACACTATGGATCGTGCTTCCATAACAGATCAGGCAGTCACAAAGACAATCCAACTAAACTGCTCAGGCGGACACAGTTACTGAAAGCCAAGAGCTCAGGGGCCGGACATCCATTGTCATTTACAGTGTTTCCCCTACATTACTTGCCTTGGCAGGGTGCTCGTCTCTTCTGTGATTTTTGTCGACCGGGTGGTACAGTGGTGACCGACATGTCTGTGTTGTGTGCTGTCTGTACCGACAGTTTTTGAGTGCGGGTGGGGGGTGGAAAGCATGAGGTAAACTGAGCTTTTTAGCTAGCATGTCTGTATTGTGCGCCACTAGCTTAGCACTATGTCAGGGCTGGGAGTCGTCATCAGGGAGGTGGGGGGTTCGGTTCGGTAGGCAGGGTGCTCTGCTTGTATAATGGTAAAGGAAGCGCTGCATTAAGTGCCGGTAATTTTGTTTTATGGTTTAAAATCTAGTTTTATTTAAAAATGAACTCAATGGTGGGCCGAACTGAGTTCAACCGTGGACCTGATTTGGCCCCTGGGCCACCAGTTGAATAACCCTGCTCTACATCAACACCACTGGTTTAGAGTTGGGATCGGCCTAAAACGGGGCTTGTTGTCATGGCTACATCAAAGGCATCAGGCTGCTGTTTAATATACCTTATTCATATTATATTATTATTGTTTAGCATATACAGTATCTCATATCCTTGTACACTGTTTCTGTTTTATACTTTATATCTTTTATTTTTTGGGGTGTAACTGGAACCTTGGGTACACAATTTCATTCCACCTCATGTACCACATGTGATGTGATTGTCAGTAAAGTAAGAATTATCACTAGAAAGCATTACTGTCATCCATCAAGCACATTATTTTATCAACTGAAGTTATTGAAGTTCCATGATTTGGTAGATTATGCTATTTTATCAGATATGTATAGGGCTCAGAATAACCCGTTACCTTTAAATATTAAAAAATATATATTAAAAGACAAAGTTGTTATGATCTTAAGGGGCTAGAGATATTTGTCAAACCAAAATTCAGAACAAATTTGAAGGGTCGATCTACCTCAATCCAAGGAATAGGACTATGGAATGGTTTGGAGAGTGATGTTAAAAATGCCAAGTCAATGTGTACATTTACGAAAAGGATAAAAACTGAATTGTTAAAAAAATATATGAAGTAGCTTAATATGTAATGTATTAGAGTTAGAAAAATTAGAGAGTTATTCTTTTGTTTTTGTTACTTGAAGTTTAAGTTGAAGTTTAGGTTTCAGTTGAAGTTTAATATTACTTGGAGTTTAATATTGTTTGAACTAATTGTTTGAAAAAAAGGGGCAGACATAATAAGATTTTGATCTTTTTCTGCTACCTTTCATTTTATTTTATATTTTGTATTCTTATCATTTATGGGATTGTTTTGTATTTTTTTTTCATGAATAAACTTTTAAATAAATAAGTAAATAAATAAATGAATAAAAGTCATGTCCTCCTTGAAAGGGCTGTTTTGTGAGAGTCTTAAAGTCAACTTGCTGCTGTTATGCCTCTGAGCCACCCAGTGAGTTGGCTTCTGGTGAAACGATCAGTATGTTAGAGGAGGCCTGCACTGTGGCATGACAATATGTTGTAGTGATGACAGACAGTCATTGGAACCCTTTGGCTATGTTATTTAACATGGCAGATGTATGTTATTTAACATGGCAGATGTATGTTATTTAACATGGCAGATGTAAACACACCACATATCGATGATGCTGGGCTAATTTATGAAAGCTCATCGATAACTGGCTCAACTGGTGATTTATGAACGGCCCAAAGAAAGAGTCTTTGCAGTAATATCACGGAACATTTGTGTAAAAGAGATAAATCTGACAAAGACAAAAAAAACCTAAAATGATAAATGACTTAAAACAGGTGTGCCGATTACTAACAGAGGCACTATGGAGGACATCAAAATTACAAAAACCTAACAGAACTCAACTGTGCACTAACACTGCCTACACTCATAATAAAATATGAGAAATCAACCAAAAAGTGTCACACAAAACAAACTGAGCATCGCTGTGAAAGCCCAAACCTTCATAGCAACTTGAAAAAGAGAGTAGAATTGCTCTGGAACATCTTGTACTTTGTTACATCGAGCTAACTGAGAACCTCGAAGCCCAAACCGTGAGACTGTTTTCACCATTATATTTAAAAGCAGGGAAGAATGTCTTTGGACTTATTCAAAGGCGGGCGCAAAATCGGTGCGTTGGAGGATACATCTCAACAAGACACTATTTCTAGAAGACTGTTTTCTGATCTGCCACTTCAAAGTGAGAATATGTGAGGCTGATAATGCCCGTAAACAAGGCTCTGATTTCCAAGCTGGAGCTCCGTTTGGAGTGCATCACAAACAATTTTGTTCTCTAGTGTGTTTCCATATTTTTAATTTGTACAGCTGAAGTGTATAAAAGTGTCAGTGAAGTGAAATGAGTTCTCTGCATTTAACCCATCATACGTGAGATGCACCCAGGTGGAGCAGTGGGCAGCTATGTAAGCGCTCCGGGAGCAGGATTACGTGTCTTGTTCAAGGACACCACGACGTGTGAGCATGGTGGGAAGTTGGACCTGCGACTTTTTGGTCCCAGGTTGGCTGCCCCACCTCTACACCATGTCGGCCATCCATGGAAAAAGAATGGAAAGAATAGTAACTGCCGTTGTTGCCAATTTTGGTAGCCAGGCTGCATCCTTTTTTACTCCTGCTAATCACATTTTACTTGTTGTGCGAACGTTTATGAAGCATTCACACTATTGTGATCCATTTTACTTCCGTACATTTTCAGCATTTTCAGCATCGTTCTCGTTCCACAGTTTTCGTGCTATTTCAACAAATCATATATCAAAACGTTCAGCTCGTTCAGAGAAGGGTGCTATGACTTTTGGTATTGGTGCAACTTTAGCATATTGAATTTTTTTTTTTTTTTTACTTTTTTCTCAGAAAATGAATTGAGCTCACTTTACATCCTTCACATCTTTACATCTGTTTACAACATTTTACTGCTCATTTCATTTTTTTTGTTCTGCTTCTTTCAGCTTCCTTGTGCAAGTGTAAACATTTTTTTCAGCTACTTTCAGCTGTTTTGTGCTCCTTTTAGATTCTTTCTGCCAATTACATATTTTTGTGCTTCTTCCAACTTCTTTCAGCTAATTTCACCTTGTTATGCTCCTTTCAGCTCGCGTCTGCAAGTTTCAGCCTTTTCTACTATTTCAGCTACTATGTAGCTGTTTTTAATGATCATTTAAAATTTTTCAGCTAATTCCACATTTTTTGCACGCAAACTTTTTTCAGCCTAATTCAGCAAAAACTGAGCTCTCTCCACTTCCTTCGGATAATTTAAGCTTCTTTCTGCTATTTTAGCTACTTTTCAGCTGTTTTCTACAATTTTTTCCCCCAGATAATTTAGACTTTTTTGTGCTCATTTCTGGGTTTTTTTTTTTTTTTTGCCAGTCTAATTGTGTGCTCTCTCTAATTCCTTCTGCTAATTTCAGCTTGTTCTACCTCTTCAGATGTTTTTAGATAAATTAGTTTTTTGTATTAATTTCTCCTACTTTCAGCCTAATTAGCTTCTTTCTGCTCATTTCAGCTTGTTATGCTCTCTCAACTTATTTCTGATAGATTCAGCTTTTTCTGCTATGTCAGCTACCATTTAGCTGTTTTTGTGCTAAATTTAGCTTTTTCAGCTAACTCTACATTTTTTCGCTCACTGTAGCTCCTTCCACTTCTTTCTGGTGGTTTAAGCTTCTTTGTGGCCCATGGAGGCCCCAGGCCTCCCTTGCAAAAGAGATATGTGATTTCAATGGGATTTGCCTGGTTAAATAAAGGGTACATAAATAAATTAGATTAAATTAATTCTGCCTATACAGCTCCTTTTCAGCTTTTATTTTTGGTAATTTCAGCTTTTTTTTGTGAATTACCTAATTTTTGTGCTCATTTCTACTTATTTAAACATAATTCAGCAAATATGAGTACTTTCTGATTTCTTCTGCTAAATTAGGCTTGTTTCAGAATTTTTTTAAGCTAATTTCAGCTGTTTTCTTTTCTTTAGCAAGTTCTTCAGCAATAAGCATTCACACTGCATTTTCTCAGGAAATGCAATTTCGCTAGTTTTTATTGTGATGGTCGTGTTGAGCTTGACACATGAACTTTCTTTTGACAGAGCGTGTCACCTGAAAACACATGGTTTTGGGTCATGTGCATCGACATGACACTGATTCCATTTTGGGAGCGACCACATGCAGTCTCTTTCAGACATGAACCGCAGAACCACTAACTGTGTGTCACAGCTTCTTTACAACCCTGCTGCTGCTGAATCCACCCCGTACGTTGTCAACACCCAAAAGCCACCTCTTCTGTGGTGGCCAGCATGTGTTCAGTAATCATGGGAGGGAGCGTGAAGCCCAAACAGAAGAAAAAACACCCGCTTCCATCTGTTTGTCCCCTTTGGCTCTAAAAAAAAAAAAGCCAAACCTCAAGCTTTAAATACGTGCAAGGGGGGATCAGTGTGGAGAACAGGACAAACATCATGTCACACGAAGTGACGTCAGTTTTGGTTAAACCTTTTATCACGAGTGTCGACACTGGTAAATGTTTCTTGGGTGGTAAAGGGTAAAACATGAAAATGATGAAGTAGTGTTTTAACCATTCCCAGTGCTTCCTGGGTCAAGACCACACCTACTGCTGGAAATCTATGGATGATTAATCTGGGAAGTATCTGCTTTGTGTGAAAGAAGATTATTCAGAGTGAGAGAGCTACGGTTATTCATCCTGTCTTGGCAAATATCACTGATGCAATATCTCGTTGTTTAAACTGCTTGTATTTTTTTTTTTAAATAGATGAAAAGTGAAACCTAGTTTTAACCGTTTAAAAGTGAAGTTTAGTTTAAAAGGGATGGTTTAGATGTTTATGAAGTTAGGGGTCAGAGTCATAGCAGGGTCGAGTTAAAAGTGGATTTTTGTTGAATTTAAACAACTTCAGTTGAATAGTTTTATAGTTGTTCAAGCAAAAATTATTTTATTTACCATTACACTGCTGTAAATTTTCATTTACTTGGTTATTCTGGAAAAAATATATATTCATGCTGGAAATGCCCCAGGCTACACACACTAGAAGTGCTACAGCTAGCTGCTGCCACTACAGTAGTCCCTCGCTACTTTGCGGACTCGCTCTTTCGCGGTTTTTCCAACGACGGTCAACTTTAATATTACTCACGTGACTGGAACAGTACAAGATAAAAAGTTAATGAAAAAAAATAATACTTTGGACAGGTGCTGCCATTTTGTAGTTTTCTTTCAATAAGCCTATATTGCCACGCCAGTCCAAAGAACTACACTACCCAGAAGCCAACAGTGCTTCCGGCCGCTGCTTTCTGCCGAAATGGAGGGAAATTTTTGCAACACAAATCTACGCTACCTGTGAAGCTCATAGAACTGGGAGGAAAGTCCTGAAGCTCAATTATCAACACACACATCAACCTGGACGGGGCGGTGGGCTTCATCGCTGCAGGGTCTGCAGAACCGAAACCAAGCTGCTGGTCTGCAGAGCTGATAAGTTTACATATAAAATTTAGAAGTATTGTACAGTACATATACATATAGTTAAAAATGAATAGTTTTAAGAGTTTAGAACATTGCAAGAGTGTGGGAAGGGTTTATAAAGCCTTAAAATATATTAATACTAAAATAAATACAGGTAGTCCTCGAGTTACGAACGGGTTCCGGACCTAAGAACCGTTCGTAGGTCGATTTTGCCGCAACTCGAA
>JARVGS010000001.1:19029133-19045103 GCA_031762315.1 Hypsolebias antenori | reverse complement strand
ATATGGTGCGTTCAGGTGCCGTTCGTAAATCCGAAACGCCGTAACTCGCGACCGCCGGAACTCGAGGACAGCCTGTACTGTATTTGTGGTTTTTCATCTATCGTGGGGGTGAAAACCCACGCTTGTATTAGCTCTAGAATGATAGCCCGCGATAATTGAGGGACTACTGTATTTGTGTTTGCCAAAAACATGGATTATTATACAAATAACTTAGTAATGTGAAACTGCAGTCAAACTAATAAGAGTTTTGAATTTGGAGTTGTTTTGAGGTGGCAGCATTCTTTGGTCCTGACTCAGACTAGTCACCAGTGTACAGCTCTACAGGTAAGATATTAATTACTTACAATTGTAACACAATACACAGCTTTGAAAGATCTGAGCTATCATTTTAAGCAATAAATAATCACTTAAAATACATATAAAGGGCTTCAAGGATGATATATTTTTATATGTATGAGGCTGTGGGGATGGGACCGCACATGATTTTCTATGGCACCCTAACCCAAATGTTTGAGTGTGAAGCTAAAGTGATGACCATGCAGACTGTCACCACTTGTTCAGACGTCGTCTCCCTTGATTGACACCTCAGCTAACAAACTCTCCACTGTGGGTGGCTTGGCAGCGCTTATATAAGCCAAAACTTTACCAGACCCGCTTCAAAGCTGGATTCTTCTTGCTGTCCATATTCGGCGATGATCCACATGGAAAAAGGTTTCGCTGTGGCACGACCTCCGAACCGTACGGTTTAATATCTCAATGCTGTATTAACGTAGATGATCCTAAAACGGTAAAATCCGGTGAAATCAAGTCACCGGTTAAAAAAGCTGAAAGTCAAAACGAACCCATGTTAACGAACGCCTCACACAGCGCATCTCAAACACCTTTAAAGAGTAACTTTTGTTTTTCTTTCAGGCTTTGTGCATCTCTGTTCAGGATTTGTTTTTTTAAACCACACTCAGATAAACAAAGCCTCGTCGAAACTTTTTACGCATGTCGAGGCTGATTCCAGCACGCTCCAGACAAACCGCAGGTCCCGGCCGTTTCAGACAGCTGCTTTGAGTTGGAGAAAGAGACGGGCGACGAAAAAGAACAAGATAGATGAGGGAAAACAGCTGCGTGAACAAAAGGAGTCTCCTGGCTTCAGCCTGAAGAGGAAGAGGAGGCTCAGCCCGTGAGCCACTGTTTACTTACAGTGCTGAAAATCCAGGTCCTCTTGAAGGAAAGTCTCTTTTTGAGACTCATTGTTCCCTGATCTGCTTCACCAGCAGCAGACAGGCATGTTCTGTGTGTGTGTATGTGCAAACGCATACCTGAACATTCCCCACCCAAAACTCCGCAAACCATGTTTGTACAAGTTGGAAAGAGAAGGAGAGGGAGGGTGAAAAAGGAAGCGATTTGACAAGGTACTGGACAAAAAAAAAAGGAAAAGGAGCTGAAGGAGGGGGCGCCGTGGAGGAACGTCAGGTTTTCTTTCTTTGCAGCTGTTGCCATGGCAGCCCGCCTGACAATACATACAGCCTCGACCACAGTGGCATGAAGGAATCAGGAAGATTAACCCCCAATTTATTCCCCTCGTGCAAAAATACACATTATGTGAAATCCACGCCCGCCCCGGCCTCCCCGTTCATTTCCAGTCAGACCCATTTGGTCGAAGAGAGAAGAGAAAAAAAAAAACAGTTTAAATTGAGACCATATGAATTATGATCTACAGAAAAGTTTGGTAGGCCACCAGTTGAACTCTGAGACTAATTACTTGCCATTGCATCAATCTTACACTTCATGTGTCAAACTTCAGGCCCGCGGGCCAAATATGGTCCTTGCTACAGTCTTATCTGGCCCCGAAGATGATATCTTTGATGGAAACTAGTTTTTAATCATTTCTCGTTTCGCTTAAAAACTGAGCACATTGTATGTAGTGCAGACTTCTCATGACAGCTGGCCAAGTTTGAAGCCAAGATTTTTTTTCTGCAATTATTGATTTTGACGTGGAAAGAGTAACAGGGATGTCTGATTTGAGTTCAAGCATTGACTGAAATTGTCCCTTGGTTTGACTTTTTTTTTAAATGACACACCTACTCGATGATAGTTGTAGTTAAGGATAGGGAAGCATGATATTATCGGCATGGTAACGGCCAATATTATTGTTAAAGTTCAATATCGGACATCAGCCATTCCATTACAACAACTCACTGATATAAAAGGGGTTGCTTTTGTATGACAACCCAGAGACAAGGATGCCTGCAGCGGCAGTACAACATGATGACATACTCGCGCTTACCTGATCTTATGGCGGAAAGGAAAATTCAAAATGTCGGAGTGTGGAAGTTTTTTTTCGTATGTCGAATTCCGAAGATTTTTTTGGGCTACATTGATCCTCACAACATTGTCCCCAGTCAGAGATATTTTTCAGACGTAGCTTTACCCGAGTTACAAGCCGTCATTTCCAACATCATTGAGAAGCTAATAGCCGATAGCACGACTTGTTGGGTGAGTTTTACCACAGACATTTGGATGTCGTGTTAGCCCCATTAGCATGATTAGTCTCACGGCACAATGGATAGACAAAAACTTTGAACTTAAAAAGGCTGTCCTTCATGGACAGGAGTGCAGAGGATCCCACACTGCAGCTAGGAACCTGGAACACGCCTCCACAAGTGAGACAGCATCGCAGGAGACTAATGCGAATAAATAATATTTAACACTTTTCATTTAATATAAATTAAAGTGCTATGCATATGGCTGTTACTGAACATATGTCACCAGTTCTTACAGCCGTTGCACAATTTTTGTAGCAAATAAGCCTAAATAAGAGGGCTATGTTCTGACAAAGGAAAGTATGAAAAATATTGGCATCGGTTATTGGCTAAAAATTTAATATCGTGCATCCCTAATAGCATCAATCTGTCTGCTCTCTTTTGTTGTGCTCTTTTAGGGCGTTCAGAGTTGAGAACATTGTTAAGAACATTGCAAGAGTGAGTGAGAGAAGAGTTTATAAAGCCTTAAAATACTGTATATATAAATACTAAAATAAGTATAACGTCCCTATTTCATGGATTTTCATCTATCGCATGGATGTCTGGAACATAACCCCCGCGATAAGTGAGGGACTACTGTATATGAATATTAAATAGTTACAATTACAAGCCAAAAAAAATAATTTCATAAATCAACAGTCAGCAGACCCTGAAGATCGCAATCAGTCATTAAAAAACAAATACTTAAGTTCCAGTTGTGTCCATCAGTGTTTTTTTGCTTGGGATTAAGTCAAGGACCTAAAATAGTTGGTTTTCTGTTACCAGTTCTACTGTGCCACTACTTCTCTCTACAACAGATATGTGAACTGGTTTTAGTCTATCATTCCTACAAAATGAACGGCAATGAATTTCAAAAGTGGCAAATGGGTATAAATTTGTAAAAGCTAAAATGAAATTAATTATTATATGGTGTTTCTTCACAGCCGTTTTTGATGGTACAGTTCGCTAATTTTACTCCGTATTAACATATCCTATCAATTTGGAGATCAAAGGATTATCTTTTGGCTGCTTTTGTTGGTTTTAAGATTAAAATCTTGTTAACCTCGGGACTAAAGTTAGATGATGTATGTAAATGAACTAATTACGAGAAAGAGAAACGGTACATGAGAACAAAGAGACAGGCTGTCTCAGCAGGCTTCACATCAACTGGCAAGCAATGACTTGTAAAAGATGAGGAAATTAGACAAAATAAAAAGGGTTCCAAGTATAATTGCAGATATTAAACCAAGTGCAACGTGTTTAAACAGGTTTTTAAAACACGGCTACACTGAAACAGGCAGACTGTATCATCTTTTCCATTTCTAGTAGTAGCATGTTAACCCACAGGGCCGTGACGTATTCACAGAGCTAAAATTACTTCCAGTAAACTCCTACTGCCTCCACAAGAATGTCTGTCAATCACTACAAAACAATAACACAATGTTACTCTGTATATTGGAGCCGATGTTGGACCAACATTTCTGGGGTAAAAAAACCCCAACAAACTTTGGTTTAAAGTAAATTAATGATAGGCATATTTCTGGTGATAAGATGGTTATCTGGTTCTTGTAGTAGCTAGGGATGCACAATATTAGATTTTTGGCCGATATCCGATACGTCAAAACTTATTTGGCCGATAACCAATCTCAGTACCGATATTTTTTTCAGACCTACAGAAACTACATAGCTTTTCTCTGCTGTGGAATTAAAATACTACATTCTTCTGCACGTTTTTTGTCAATTTGGCCTGAAAAACACGGCACCTTTTATATCGGTGAGTTATTTTGACGGAATAGCCGATGTCCGATATTTAACTTTATTGCTAATATCGGCTGATACTGATACCATGCCGATAATATCATGCATTAAATTGTTGCAGGCTGAGGTTAAAACTGGACTTCCTTGAGCAAGAGGTCTGCACAGATCAACCTGGACCAACTGTAAACATGCCATCTTACTTTTTTACTGCCTGCATCAATCCTCCAGGTTTTGTGTGGAGGAGGAGAATTGTCTGTGTGCAACAAACCCCACCCAAAGAATGAAACTGCAGACCAATTAAATGTGCGTATATAAAGCTTTTGATGCAGCTGACCCAAATTGGAGCATGAATAGAGCTCTGTGCTTTGGCTCGGAAATCACAATCTGTTCGTTTACACGCAGACAAGCCGAGCAGGAATTCATCTCAAAAAACGCATTAAAGTGCAAATGCTGTGCGAGTCTTTCCAAATGTGGAACTGGTGTCACCCTGTATACCTTTGATTGGCACGTATTTCAAAGCTCTAACGCCCACACGGTGCACGTCCCCGAGACTCTCGTGGCTCTGCTTACAAAGCCAGGAATACTCACGTCTGTTTATTAGCTGCACAGCTTCTTGTTAAATGAGCATTACACTTGACTGGCCTCCTCTGCTTTTATGGAGCACTTTTATTCTGATCAAAGAACAGAGTGGCCTTTTCCAGACTGAATGTTAGATCTTGTCATCAGCGCCGATGCATCTTGAGAAGAATGACGCTGACTTCTTCATTACTTCAGACTGGATTTTGAGTAGTTTTTTTATTGTTTGTCCTCTGTCGCAGAGCAGAGGGGAAATGGAAATATACTCCGTTCGGCTATCCGTCTGCCTGCGTTGTGAGCTGGAGAACTTGAAAAATAATGACTTCTATTTTGATGTGTAAACTGGCCACCCTGATAATTTGAGGAAATGCTTCCTGTTGTTTTATATTGCTTATAATATACAAACAGTATTTTATATGAGTATTTTTTTACCTGGATAATTTAGCATGAACTTTGATATTTGAACCACTTTGGCCATGGCTGCCTCAAATGAACTGATGGAGGAGAGGGTGGACTCCAGAAACCATCTGAGCACCATCAAACTGGTTGACCCACTATGTGAAGGTGTTATTTATAAAACTGAGTTTGTTGCGGCTCCTCGAACTGATGAAGTCTTTTGGATGTATGACTTCATCAGTCCGAGGAAGTCTTTTGGATGAAAGACTTCATCAGTCTGAAAGACTTCATCAGTCTGAGGAAGTCTTTCATCCAAAAGACTTCATCAGTCCTAGATTTGGATGAAAGACGTAATCAGTCTGAAAGACTTCATCAGTACGAGGAAGTTTTTTGGATCATCCAAAAGACTTCATCAGTCCAAGGAAGTCTTTTGTATGAAAGACGAAACGTTTCAACATAAAGAACCCGTCCAGTGGACCTGACTTATCATTGCTGGATTTTTTACTTGGATTATTGAGCATGAACTTTCATGTTTGATCTTATAAGTATAGTTTCCTCAAATGTTTGGGGTGACCGGTGGGGTGGAATAAAACTATGGGGGCCAAGGCCACCATTGGCCACCCCCCTGGCTCCATCATTGTAGTGGTGGATAAAATCACCACTTGTCACTGCACTGTCTCGGGCAAGCAAACAAATCCTACTTCTGTTCTTCTACAGCGTAACTCCTACCCACTTGAACATCTTGCACCAAAAACATTAAAGTTTACTTACATTCCTTGTTCAGTTCCAATCCAGAAAAACATAAACTACTAACATTCGCTATTCAAATCCATCAGCAACGAGGGACATTGAAGCACCACCACACCTGAACTATTTGTGTATTTTCACTGATACAAACAAATGGAAGTCTGTTTTGGACAAATCTTGTCAGTGAAATGAGCAATCTCAAGCAATATTATAAGATATCATGTGATCTTAGTGCACAAAGTATATGTTGAGTATGACTATCAGCTACCTCCATGTCAAGCTTTAGCCCAATGTCTGTCAATTTGACCGCATTAAGTCATTTTGAACTGCGCTGATCCCCAAAATTTAACCATTTGCACACGTACACCCAATGATTTATTTCTGAGAGTTCCAATAAAATGTGCCCAGTAGTTCATGAGATATTTTACTAACATGATAGACAAATGAACCCAACATGCACACAGAGACGCGAGCATAAACATCATTGCCTTTTTGCCTCCCACAGTGCGTGCTAATAATCCCCGTGTATCCTTGAGGCTGTAGAGCAGAACAGCAGCACAGAGGGAGAGAATGTGAGTGCTTTCATGGGAAGATAAGATCTGTCGTGCCGTAATTAGAAGCTATATTTGGCAGTGAGCTGAATCATCAATAACTCTGGTCACATAAATCCCAGGATGCAGCAGTGCCCATTGCATCCCTCCGGGTCCACGATTGTCCTAAAATCTCCACGAGGCAGAAAGTTGTCTGCTGTTGGGTGAAAACATCAAGCGACAAAAGCAAGACCTGTTGGAGCAAAAAGCCTAGAGCAAAACACATTCTCTATTATTTTGTTAGCGTAGCAAACTGGGGAAAAAGAAAAAGGGAACTCTACTTTAAATTAATCGACTTGTAGAACAGTTCTCGACAGACTTCACAACGTCAGTCTCTGCTGCTTGTCACGAGCCTAATTGCACGGTAGGCCCTCAGCGAGGCAATCTCCACCGAAGACTGAAAATAATCTCGGTCGGCTATCGGTGAACGGCTTCTCCCTGAGAATAACATTGAGAAAAGAGCCAACTTCCTTTGGAGCGCAGCTGTGGCTGAGGGCGCGGTACTGCTGATAAGATGGAAGAAACGTTTTCTTCCTAAAACCATGCAAGGAGTGTGAGGGGGGAGAGAGACATGGGCTAGGCCGGGGGATTGTGAAACTCCTGTGACAATATTTGAGATGACAACTAAGTTAAAAGACATGTAGCGTGTTTTAGCTTTGTAGTTGAGAAAAAACTGCAGTAGTTTGATGAGGCTAGCATGCTAATGTGATGAAAGAGGTGAGGAATGGTGCACCACATGGACATGTAAACAGTCCCATTAGATTTGATGCCTGCATGGCATTTATATAAATCAAAGGCTGAACTGTTAGTCCTTAAAGAGATAGGTAATATGTTGTGGTGGTCAAAATGGGGTTCCATGGAAAGGTTAACAACAATTAATATCTCGTCTCTTGTAGAGAACAAGCAGTGTGCCAATGTTCCATTGTCAGTGGGGGATTTAAAAAGTAAATATTTGTAGTTTTTCCAGATAAGTGTTTTTTCTGAACTGGAACTGAACAGAAAACGCAAGTAAACCTGAATGTTTTTGGTGCACGATGTCCAAATGAATAGAAGTTACTCTGTGTACGAGAATAGAGGTAGTTTTTTGTTCTGTTCTGTTCTGTTTTGGTTGTGTGTGGCGCTGCAGAGTGAAGAATCTTGATAGGCGTAAAAAAATAATAATAATAAAAAAAAAAATTTATTTTTTTATTTTTATCCACCCCAACCATTTGAGGACACTACTGTATACTTTTAAGCAATATAAAAACTAGAACATATCGTTTCCTCAAATGATAGAGGTGGTCAGTTTATGTATCTAAATGGTGGTGGCCATCTTGAATTTTGATGAGGCAACTGGGGATGCATGATATTATCGGCATGGTATCGGTATCTGCCGATATTAGCGATAAAGTTAAACATTGGACATCGGCCATTCAATCAAAATAACTCACCAAAAGGAAAGGCTTCTGTTTTAAGTTAATTTTTAATTTAAGAAACTGTCAAATAAATTTATTAATGCACTACTACTTATGCATGTTTCACTTGTCGCTTGTGAACAGGTTAGATTTGAGAAAATTTACAAATTTGCACTGTTCGAGTGTTGTCGCGTTAGAGAGCGTAAACTTCATGAATACATTTGATATTAAACATAATCCAAGTTGAAGTGTTATGTCATTTTCATCCCCCTTTTTGGCATCTGCACTTGGTAGCAGGCCAAACTGACGAAGAATAATGTAGTATTTTAATTACACAGCAGAGAAAACTGTGCGATCTCTGTAAATAAAATATCAGTATTGGTATCAGCCAAATAAGTTTTAATTTTAACATATTGGCATATCGGCCAAAAAGCCAATATTGTGCATCCATTGAGGCAACCCAATTTTTAATAGGGACCTTTCGTACACTCCAGCTCACAAGGTTTGCTTTTACATATATGGTGGCAGCCATTTTGGATTTTGACATGGTAACCCAATTTTAGAAAGGAACCTTTCTTATGCCTGGATGTAGCCATACACCTAAATGGAAGCTGGTACTGAATTTATTTTTCAAGTTATCACGCTCACCTCACAACATGCACAGATGGACAGAAGGACAGGCGGTATTTCCAATTCTCCCTTTTTGCTCCATAACAGGGGACAAAAACAACTGACAACTTGTTGATAAAGCCCTGTCCACCTCTACAAATGTAAAACCAACCTGCATCAACTGTTGCTTTTCACAACGCAAACTTATTTTATTCTTGACTAACTAACACAGCACGAGTGTCAGCACAGTTGAAAAGCAGGGAAAGAATCTTAACAGGCGCTAATCTCAGTTTCCACTTTATGATTTATTTAGGACAGTTGCCCGTATCGTGGTTCATACCATGAAACTCACAAGTTTAAATGGTTGAATTAAAGTTTACTCAATCAACAACAACTAAAAACCATGCAGGGTTATTCAAATGGTGGTCCAGTTGACATATCCACCCTGCGGCTGTGCTCAGTCTGGCCCACTGATGAATTCATTTTAAACAAGCAGCTGTGGCTGAGTGGTTAGAGCAGTCATCCTCCAATGTAAGAGTTGGGGGTTCAATTCCACCAAAATCAACATGCCCAAGTGTCCCTGGGCAAGAAAATGACCCCTCATTGCCTCTGATGTGTGGCCCATCGGTGTATGAATGTGATAAAGCACTGATTAATCTTTATATAGATATAGTAGAGTGCTGTATGAATGGGTACATGAGGGTACAGATTGTGTTGTAAAGAGCTTTTGTCTTGATAAATAAAAATGTGTAGTCCATTTTACCAGTGTGGAGGAGAATGGTCGTGTTCTGACAGAGTTGATGTAAGCTCATCAGTTAAGTCGGAATTAAACTCTATCATCAGATTGTAGATGCTCAAAAAGCTATTTACAACTGGTAAGATTAAGTGTTTGTAACCTTCCACAAAGTCCCACTTCTAGTGGTCTGCGGCGTTTGAAAATTACTCTAGCACTTAATTCATCGCTCATCCAAATGTTTTTTTTTATAGAATAACTGCGCTCTAGAGTAACATCTTTACCAAATACCTCTGGACACATGGTGCAAATCATAAAACGAACAGGTTTTTATTGAGCTAGAACAAGAGGAACATTTCAAAAGATTGGAAATATCTAAATCAGGTCTCTCAAAATTTGTGACACCGAGGAGCATGGTCTTGACTCATCTGCACAACATCTACAAATGCAAATTTTAGATCAAGTGAATCAAATGTCCTCACTGTTTAGTATTTTTTGTTGCCAGCAGGCCCTATAGACTTTTTGGAGCTACAACCAGAACATCAGTTAACCATCGTCCACTGCAGTGTCCACTGGTTCTCAGAATATGATTTTGTTTTGGCCAACAAAATTAAGTCAGGTCATCTAAAGGACTGCACTATATTGCACTTTTCTTTTGTTTGTTGGGACGTTTCATCCTTCATCCAAAGGACTTCATCAATCAGAGGAGCTACAACAAACTCAGTCCCACAAGCAGCACATTCCCATAGTGGACCGACCAGTTGGCTGGTATAAGATGGTTTCTGGAGCCCGCCCTCTCGTCTGTCGACTCCTCCGAGGCAGCCATAGCCAAAGTGGTTCCAAACATCAAAGGTAGTTTGGTGGTTTTTGTTTGGTGCCAAGACTGTGGTTAGTCTGAACTGCTCATCTTTAGAGCTATCCCTGTTTTTTTACATCACAGCCCAACATGTTTCATTAGTTTTAACTTGAAAAAGTTGACACCAGAATGTCTTCTTAGTACCCCCTGAGTACCAGGTTAAACATACTTGATCAAACACTCCAATGAACCTGGGTGTAGACATGTACCACTGGGCCACGAGTCATATAAGGCATCCGTTAGGTGTTCGTTTAGCTTATATCTTAGCTTATATCTTGGATCTAGGCCTGTCACGATAACACATTTTGCTGGGCGATTAATTGTCTCAGAAATTATTGCGATAAACAATAATATTGATTGAAATTTGACAATAATTAGTAATGTCAAATTTAAGAAGAAATGTTGGTTAATTTTTGTGTGTAGTACTTTTTTTGACCACTGAATGGCAGTATAAGACTGTTTGAACTGAAGGATGGATACTGAGGGAGCGAGCGGCGTGTCTCTTTAAGAAAATCATTGTCACAATCCTTTGGTTTTAGACACATATGTAGGCAGGCGAGTGAGGCAGAGTTTAAATGAAATAAATTTATTTAAACAACAAAACAAAATGCTGTCAAGGCAGCAAAACTTACTCTGGCAAAACAGGATAAGGAACAAGACTGAACAGGACATCAGAGTAAACGGGCAGAGGAGGACAGAGACATCTGAGTGAAATACTGTATAGAACAATGACCGGACCAGGAGTGAAGGAGAGAAAGGCTTTTTATGAGACAGAGGGAGAGTGAGTAATGAGAGCACCTGGGCAGGTGGCTGATGAAACAGGTGTGGATGATTAAGGCTGAGGGCTTGACAAGAGAGGCAAGTGACAGAAATCAGAAACGCAACAACTGAAATCAAAACAGAGCTGAATAACAAAAGTATGACAGGAGGGGAACATAAATAAACAGACAGGGACAGAGCCTGTCAATCAGACGGAGACATTTTGACGTGACATGGACTGTCTCTCGTTCCTGTTTTTCAGTTCTCAAAATGGCGCACGCTGGGTGTGATTTGAGCTCTTCAGCATAGCATTTTTCACACAAAGCTTTTAATAGAAAAAAAAATCAGTACACAAGTTCTCAGCATCTTTTTGCAGAGGAAAAACAACTTTTGAGACAAAGGCGCAGGTTTCAACCGTGAATTTTGGAGCTTTGTAAAGACGGAGATATTTTCCAGAGGTCGGCCTGTTAGCTTAGCTCGTAGCTTAGCTTCTCAGCTTAGCTGCTTTTGACGATCCAAAAACGTGATTTTGGACAGTTAAAATGGATTTTAAAGAGAAAAGAGAAAGGATGGGGTCAGTGAAGAGCACCAGAGCTGAGCCTTTTGCCATCTAGTGTCTTCAGTAGAAAGAGAGACGAAGAAGTGATAAAGCCGATAAATGAAAAATGATGGATAGTTTTCATTTATCATGCGATTACCGGTAATTGATTTATTGTTTATTGCAACAGGCCTACTTAAATCCTTATTTACTGTTTCTTTTTACACTTTATATTTTTGATATTGTTGGATGTAACTGAGACACTGTGTACACAATTTCGTTCCACCTCATGTACCACATGTAATACGAACGACAATAAAGAACCTTGACTTGACTGATATAAACAGTCCAGAGTTGTGTTGAAATGGCTTTGTAATCCCCTTCTATGGACAACTGAGTTGCTCAAAGAGTTGCATGAACAGAGGCTGCCATCATGCTACATTGCCTCTCTTTAATCCTCCTGATCGGCATTAATCTAATGAACGCTCCCCCAACTCAAACAGGTTAGCCACAGCAGATGGGTCTGGATTAAGTTGTATTATCATGATTTGAAGTTCACGTTAGTCACTTGTTACTCCTGAAAAAGGCTGACAGTGACGGCTTGAACACTTGCCTTTCATTTCTGCTGCCAAACTTGTAGCAGGGTTAGTTTATGTTTTTACTCTTTGTAAAAATGCGTTGTTATTGTGATCATCGTCATTAGTATGCTATATATAAATTCCACCACCTTTATGACTGTAAAGTACTGTGCAAAAGTTTTAAATCACCTCTCGTTTCTTCATACTTTGCTTTTACGGAGTCCGCTTTTACTGTAGTCTTTTAAAGCCGTCTCGATCAATATCTGAAGTTTTTCTCTGAACAGTAGTGCCTTTTCACTCATGTACTGTCCAACCCCGAGTTGCTCCCGGTAGGACTGGCTGGCGCCTTGCATGGCAGCCTACCACTACCGGTGTATGAATGGGTGGATGGCTGGTACTGTGAAGCGCTTTGGGGCCTCTCATAGGGGGCTGGAAAGCGCTATACTGTATAAGTAAGCTCCATAAGTAAGCTCCATTTACCAAATACAGTATGTAGTAAAAGTGCAGCTAAACGTAGCTAAACACTTGCTAAAAGAAGCAAAAAACCATCTAAACGCTAAAAAGAGCAAAACACTATTTAGAACTACTAAAACACTAGCTTATAGGCTAGCTAATGATGTAAAACTGTAACAAATAAATAAAGGTAGCAAAACACTAGCTAAAAATATAAAACGCTAGCTAAATATGTAGTAAAAGTGTATCTAAAAGTAGCAAAACACTAGCTAAAAGAAGAACACAATAAAAAATAGTAAAACATTAGCTAAAAGGCTGGCTGAATAGGTAGTAGAAGCAGCTAGAATGATCAAAAGGCAAACAACGACAGAAACCAAAAGTCACAGCACTCACCTGAATGATCTGAACGTTTTGATAAATGAATGGTTAAAATATCAGAAATAGTTTTATTGTAAAACACAGAAACCAAAACTGGAAAACCAAACTGAACCAGTATTCACACGTGTACGTTTATGGTGCAAAAACAGAACAAATGAAGGAAAAGAGAGAACGTTATTGATCCTGCAGGAATACAGAGATTCAACAAAACAAAACCTGTTTAGCGTTTCTGTAGAGCACATTATCTCTGTTTTCTTTAAAGCTGTCCTTCCTGCACTCCCTCTCACAGTGCACGATGAATTTCGCACCGCCTCGGTCGAGGGCCCGTTCCACGGCGTCGACCTGGAGGACTGTGGCTACAACATCCCTCAGACAGACGAGTCCACGCTGATGACCATCGCCTACATCATGGCAGGGATCTGCGCGCTCTTCATGCTGCCTCTGTGTCTCATGGTGTGTCAGTGGCGCTTCGTTCGCTGCCTCCACCCACACGGGGACTTTGCAGACGACATATCGCTCCTAAAATGACGGGAGGCGGTTGCAGGCTGTTGACGCAAACAGGCGAATAACCGGACCGAGTTGACATTCACTGAATGAGACGTTACAAAAAGACGCTTCTGTTCACTGACAGTTAAAACACCCAGAAAATGGCAAAAGTATAAAAATGACCTTGCTGCCATCAAGCGGTTTGCGAGAGGAACTAGAGCCATCATGAACTTGCCGGGACAAGAAAAGGTGCTGCTGTCAGTGCCTGTTTAAGCTGCTGGACCTGTGCTCATCAGCATGGAGTCAAATGCAAAACTAACTGTTCTTTCTATGAATAAACCTCACTGATACATCAGATTTGGAAAGATGGTTGTACTTCTCCCATTCTTCAAACCATCGTGTACAAGCTTGCTACAAGTTGGTTTGGAGAGTTGAGGTCTAAATAAGGAACCAGTCTGGAAGCGTTTAGCTCTGGTATGATTTGAGTATAAGAGCATGTGGTTATACTGTACGTGTGTTTGTGTCTGGAGTGAACGAACCAAGCTGCACCTCTAATAATATGAAAATAAGAGAATGATACAAGAAAAATATTACACTTTGTTGCACATGTCTTTGATGAACCCCACAATGAAAAAGAAATATGCAGAAGGAGGCTGCTTTGTAAACTGTACATTATTGAAAATACTAAATGGTTTTTGCTGGGTGTGGAATGGTGACTGCTGATCAGTCCGCATCAGATATCACTTTTATCTTCTCATCCTGATAACCTAAATGTATCTGCTGTACATAAAAGTGTTCATTTAAAGTCTTTATTTGCACAGAACACAGTGCTCGATCATTTGCACGTGTAACACGTCAGACAGACCTAACAGGGCTTCTGTCACACACAAACAGCCAAACTTGCTGTTTATGTGCTCTGGAAAGGAAACCAGTCCAAAGTATGATGGAGTGTGTGTTGTCTAAAGAAGCTGTAAATAGATGAACTAACTGGATATTTATGTGTCAGGTGCTGACCCAATAAAGTACTTATTGTAACTGTAAACTGTCTTGTTCCTTTCTTTCAGCCAAATGGAAAAACACTAAGTTGAAACCAGAACAAGTGGCAGTCATTGCTCAGATTTGTCTTCTCTGGTTTTTAAGACAGCCTATTATTTAGGACTTCATTAATGAAATGATACCCTTCAACCAGGTTGCTGCTTTTAATTAATGGGACGGGACAAGTGTCTGTGACTACGTGGTGACTCATCTTTGGTAGTAAACAGAGCAGATCAACTTCTGGATGCGTATGTTTTGCTGATTTCTTACGATTTGGTCTTAATCACTGATCTATTGTTTTCCTCATTTCTTTTGTTGTCCATCCATTATCTTTACCCACTTCTTCCCTGTGTCACGAGGGTCACTAGTGTCCATGTTCAGAAGTCTTTGTGAGAGGTGGGGGACACCCTGGACAGGTCGTAAGTCCACCACAAGGATAAAGAGACAAATGAGACAACCACTCACTCACCTAGGGACAATTTAGAGTTACCAATCAGCCTAACATGCATGTTTTTGGTCTGTTTTGAGTACGTGGAGAAAACCTACACATGCACGGAGAGCACATGCAAACTCCACCCAGAAAGACCCCTGGCTGGGATTCAATCCGACCACCTTGCTGAGCCCACCTTGCTCTACCACCGTGCCACCCATTTTTATTGTGTATTTTTTATATTTTCAAGATGCACATTAATTTGATCTGAGTACGGTGTTCTTCTGCAGCTTTTTTACTTTGCCTTTGTTTGCTACAACTTTTAGGCACTGATAAATTAGAACCCCTGCAATATTTAAAAATATAAATTTAATTAAATTTATAATCAATCTTGTGGACTGAAAAAACTATTGACCTCAAACAGATCAAGGTGTGTCCTGCATGTAGAGCTTTGCGCGTACATGCCCTGCGGGGGTACGCTTGTACCTCTGCGTATGGACGGATCCCGTGGCGGAGCCAATCAGATTTTGCGCTCCACGTTTGCGTATGACGTATTACGTATTACGTCACTATCAGCGGCAGCGCTTGTGATTTACGGAAATGAACGCTCGGGAGATGTTACTCGAAATATTTAGTCGTTACCACTCGTGAGAAAGCCATATTTCAGTGGAAACGTGAGGTGACTTTGTGTTATTGTTATTTAGGAATTAATCTTTATATTTTTTGTGCGACCTTGTTTATTTTAAATGTATAATCTTAATCGGTACCGTCATGACAGTCGCTATTTTGAAAGCTAACAACACCGCTGCGGGTGAAACTCGAGCCCTTCTGGGGTTTTTTTTTTTTTATTATTAGTCTGACGTTTTTCGTACTCGTCGTTAATGTAAACCGATTTTTTTTATTTCCAGCGTACATGAAGTAGGTTTTAGGTCATTTTAAAGAATCTTAATTAAATGTCAAAGCATCGTCTAATTAAGCTAGCGGACATGCAAAATATAAAACGAAACTAAACCAAAAGTTAACGTCACGTGAGAGCTGAAAAAAAATCCACGCTGCTGTTTGTAAAGAACAATTTAACAATTATTTGTACGCAGTAAAATAAGTTTATAACCTTTAATAATGTAGTCAGAGGGCACTGCTC
>JARVGS010000001.1:18965523-18976816 GCA_031762315.1 Hypsolebias antenori | reverse complement strand
CTGGTTCTGCTGGAGGTTTCTTCCTCATGAGGGAGTTTTTCCTTTCCACTGTCGCCTTCATGCTTGCTCAAGATGAGAGTTCTGTGACGGAGTTAAACTCAAAGCAGTCTGCTCCTCAGATAAATAATGTTAAATTATTATTTTTATACGTGAATGTTTCTGTTCAGTGCCCTGAGATGACTTCTCTTGCAACTTCGGGCTATTTAAATAAACTGAACTGAATTCAACTGAATGTTAATTACCATCGGCTCTCTAAGACTAAGAGGTGACACTGATTTTACTCAAACCTGTTTGTTTGTCAGTAAAATATGTCACGCACCACAGGATGATTCTTATTAACCTCTCAGGAAACAACCAGTGGACACATGTGTACAACTGATTAACTTTTAGAGTCGCTCCAGATTAAGGTGGCTGTCACAACTAAACAACGGTGATGAACACGAAACTGGCTGTAACTCAGTAAATGTCGCGGAGCTAAAATTCAGCGTGTTAGTGGCTGAGATGTAGCGCCGACTTATACAAAGTAGTTTTCTGAGACATATTTTTAAAATTTTGCCGCTCACTATTGGAATCAGTTACAATTGTGTGTTGGCAAAATATTTCTTGAACCATTTACCAGGCGTTGGTGAATCTTTCAGGAAGTGATCGCTGCTTGTATGACTGCAGTCGACGAGCTTTTGGAGTCAACCTGATTCAAGATAGCCGTTGCAGCTAACTTACGTCAGCAGACAACGAAATGGCTATAATGTGGTCAAATTTGAGGAAATTTCGCTGACATTTGGTGAGATTTAAAACTTTGGCGAGCCTCTAATTTCCTATAGATTTTATTGTTATTATTATTATAAAAAAATATATTATTATGAGCCCCTCAAACAATGGACGTATTTCGAGTTAGTCTCCATCTGCCCGTCTATTAACTTTCTCTTATCTGGGCCATAACTTCTAATACACTCAACAAAACTTTGTAGATATCGCCATATTTTATAAAACAATTGCCACCAAAACTATAACCAGATATAGACGTTGAATTGTGAGGAATATAAAATTAAAAAGCCGATATTTCTCTTATTTTTTTTGTGCTAATAACAATGTGAGTAACAGATCTGACTGCCTACTTGTCATATTATTAATAAGTTGAAATGGAAATTATACCAACGAAACTGAAAACTGTCCGTATCATCAGTGCACTTTGTCATTAAATTAGCTTATTAACCATCCTGGCTGTTGCAATAACTCCCCGTTCGTGTTCTAAGCTCACAAAATCACAAACCCACGCACTTTGATTGGCGTTTCTGTGTCACGCAGGAAACCGTGAATGCGATCAACAGACAGAAGGAGGCTAGGCGAAAAGCAGAGAAATGCAGGTGAAGAAGAAAGACACGAGCGTCGCCCAGTCACGTTTGCTCCGGTCCTAATCTTATCTGGTGGAATTAGAGAACCCTCCATCTGCAGCGCAGGATAACACACACAAGCTGCTGCTCAGGGCAACAGTCACAAACTCTAAAGACACAACATACCTTAAATTAGGCTAAATGAATACAATAAAGCCTGGCAGCAGATGTTAAATACTTAAAAGAGGTGTAGATATTAAACAGTAATGGGTTTCTGAGGAATAAAAACACATGCAGGGTGGTGGGAATGCAGAGGTGTGTGCCACGGGTGTGCAGCTCTCATAACGCTGGATAATCTGTGACGTTGGAGACCCCATCAAGACTTAAACACTTTACTGTACTTAGAGACCATCTGCTTCATTTCAATGCAGGTCCAACCTCAAACAAAAGCAAAAGCTCACTCATTGATCCTTTAGTGAAAGGTCATTCTTTAGAAACATGTATATTTAGGCCTTCACTCTTACTTTTGTGACTGTGGCTTTAATAACTTTTGTTCGGTCAAATGAATAATCTCTTTGAAAACCTAAACACACTCTAAAACTGGTTTAGATTTGCCACCAAAAAAAAAAAAATAATAATAAACTGAACATTTATATATTTAACGGTTCAAGAAACAGGTGTGAAAAAGTGGCACCACCCTAGATAACTGTGCCACTCTAGATAACAGCGCTACCCTAGATAACAGCGCTACCCTAGATAACAGCGCTACCCTAGATAACACCCTAGATAACAGCAATACCATAGATAACACCCAAGATAACACCCTAGATAACACCCTAGATAACACCATAGATAACACCCTAGAAAACAGCGCTACCATGGATAACACCATAGATAACACCCTAGATAACACCCTAGAAAGCAGCGATGCCATAGATAACACCCTAGATAACACCCTAGATAACAGCGGTATCTAGGGTATCTAGGGTATTATCTATAACATAGATAACAGTGCCACTCTAGATAACAGCTCTACCCTAGATAACACCCTAGAAAACACCGTAGATAATACCCTAGATAACAGCGCTACCCTAGATAACAGTGCCACTCTAGATAACAGCGCTACCCTAGATAACACCCTAGATAACACCCTAGATAACAGCACTACCACAGATAACAGTGCCACTGTAGATAACAGCACTACCCTAGATAACACCCTAGAAAATAGCGCTACCATAGATAACAGCACTACCCTTGATAACACCCTAGAAAATAGCGCTACCATAGATAACAGCGCTACCCTAGATAACACCCTAGAAAATAGCGCTACCATAGATAACAGCGCTACACTAGATAATACCCTAGAAAATAGTGCTACCAAAGATAACAGCACTACCCTTGATAACACCCTAGAAAACAGCGCTACCATAGATAACAGTGCTACTATAGATAACAGCGCTACCCTAAATAACAGCACCACCCAAGATAACAGCGCTACCTACCCTAGATAACAACCTAGATAATAGCACCACCCTAGATAAGAGCGCTACCATGGATAACAGCACCACCCTAGATAACAGCGCCACCTTAGACAACAGTGCTACCCAAGATAACAGCGCCACCTTAGATAACAGCACCAAACCAGATAACAGCGCTAACCTAGATAACAGTGCTACCCAAGATAACAGAGCCACCATAGATAACAGAGCCACCATAGATAACAGTGCCACCCTAGATAACAGTGCTACCCAAGATAACAGCGCCACCTCAGATAACAGCGCCAAACCAGATAACAGTGCTACCCTAGATAACAGTGCTACCCAATATAACAGAGCCACCATAGATAACAGTGCTACCCAAGATAACAGCGCCACCTTAGATAACAGTGCCAAACCAGATAACAGCCCTACCCTAGATAACAGTGCTACCCAAGATAACAGAGCCACCATAGATAACAGTGCTACCCAAGATAACAGCACCACCTCAGATAACAGCGCCACCTCAGATAACAGTGCCAAACCAGATAACAGTGCTACCCAAGATAACAGCGTCACCATAGATAACAGCGCCAAACCAGATAACAGTGCTACCCAAGACAACAGAGCCACCATAGATAACAGCACCACCTTAGATAACAGTGCTACCCAAGATACCAGCGCCAAACTAGATAACAGCGCTACCCTAGATAAAAGTGCCACCCTAGATAAGACCCTAGACAGCAGTGACACCCTAAACAACTGCACTATCAAGCACAAGATCAGCACAGTCGAAGCAGGGAACAATACTGTATAGTGTATTTTGCTGAACAGAACACGGTAAGTTTATTTTAACTGATCTGTAAAATAAAAATAAAAAAATCAACAATAATAAATAATCTTCAATCCTCCAATCCACTTGTGCCTCTCAAGTTAGCAAGCTAACTTGAGAGGCTTAACTGATGCAGCTAGCTAATGCATCAGGGTATTAGCAAGCTAACGTCTAGATAACTTAGCATAAACTATTGCCTTGTAAAACTTTAGTCAGAACACTAAATCGAACATAGAGGTAGATATATATATATATATATATATATATAAATGCATTGTTTGTCTGAAATCTTTATTTCTCTGTAAAGAAAATAAATGAATAAAACTGCTGCTGTGGTCAATACTATGGTAATTAGGCCTTCATCATATGAGACTGTTTAAACAATGAACAGAAAAGGACGTTTCTTTGTTTCATTTATAATTTTGTAACACACTTGGTAACTTTATGGTGAATAGTGGAGGATAGAAAATGTGGACGCACATTAGGAAGACTGTTTCAAGACTTCAAGTGTTAAAACGGGTTTAAAAGTACCTGTTTTCTTGGATTCTTGGGGGTTTACAAAGCTCAAAAAAATTCAGCCAATACATCAGTTATTGGCATTAGCCTTACCAGCCCTATATCGGTATTGGTGATAGCCAAAATGTCCACATCAGCTGGGCTCTAATACTAATAGACAGACTATCAGACAGTTTCACAGAACAATACATTTTTTCTTTATAACACTTTGGAATGAGCTCTACCAAAAAATAGAGCAACAGTTTTATCATTATTATAATTTTTGCAGTTTAAATTAAATTGAGTCCAATTGATGACAGCAGAATCAAGAATCTGCTAAAATATGCCACCTGATGGAAGCTTTGCTTCTTAATGAACATTGCTTGATTAAAGAGTGAGCCTAATTATTTGGACACTGGATTAAAAGGCAATCCTGGTTCACCAGCGTTTATGAGCATCAGTGCCCGTGTGTTGCTGTAAACAAGTTTGAGCGTAAAAGCTGTGAGCACAGAACCTGAGGCTGATGGGATCAGAGACACGCCTGGTCTGTGACGTTGGTGGGTTTTACAGCAGCAGCAGGTTCAACCATCTGCTGCGAAGGAGTGCACTCTCACCGAGAAATATTCAAAGAAGCAGGACGTCACACCACCAAACCACAGAGGTTACAGAGGCAGAAACATCAAGCCTCTGCTTTTGATATTCATCTGGGCTTAGAGGTGAAACTGATGCAGTACAGACAAAAGATCAAAGTTTAAAAAAAAAGCATTTCTTGAACGAAAGCATTTTCCCCTTGGCCTTGTATTCCAAAACTCTAAACAAATATCTTATGCAATCTGTTAGCATTTAAACTATGTGTTGGGAATGACTCTCAGCTACTAACACACCAAATTTTTTTCATTCAACCTTTATAACCACTGATAACCACTGTAACTAGGCCTGTCTCAATAACAAGTTTTGCTGGGCGATTAATTGTCTCAGAAATTATTGCGATAAATGATAATATTGTTTGAAATTAAACAATAATTAGTTATTATTGTCAAATTTAAGAAGACATATTGGTTAATTTCTGTGTGTAGTACTTTTGTTGGCCACTGGATGGCAGTATAAGACTGTTTGAGCCGAAGAATGGATAGTGAGGGAGCGAGCAGCGTGTCTCTTTAAGAAAAATGGGAGGGAGGCCCCTTGATGTGACATGAGCCACAGACAAATACGTAGACGCCCCATTGAGTACTCCATTTTAAATGTGGCAAAATTGGCGTCATTTAATGCAATGAAATGGACAGAACTTCATAAAGCACCGTTCTACAAAGCATTCTAAGTTAATCACTGTCATTCAAACACACTAATATACTGTACAGGTAACCCCCGGTTTCCGGAGCCGGCTCACGGTGCGGCAAAAACGAAACTAAAAACCAACATGGCGGCCGTCACGTCTTTTTAAACGCCTTATTTACAGCCTAAAACACCACCAGCATACATTTTGTACCTCTAAAATGTATTTTAGAGCAGTTAACTTGCTAACAAACCCAAAAAAACTCAGAAAATAATGAAAATTTCTGCCGTTTCGGCCGATGACGTCACGGGCGGGGGGGGCGGATACGTGAAACGCCGGTTACCGGGAACGCCGGAAACCGGGGGTCACCTGTATATGGAAAACAAACAGGCACCAAAGACAACATTTGTAACTTTTAACGTTAAAAGTTAGTAAAGGACTAAAATACAGAACACAGTGTTCACCTACCATATACAAGCGGGGTGCCCCGCCCTGTCAACAGAACCGAGCGCCCTGTGTACCGAAACCTCACCCAGCCCACGTATTGATGTAGTGCGGGGCAAAATACAAACGCGCTAGCAAAAATGTTACTGAATACCACTAAGCTATGTTACACCCCTCCCCCCGGTCGTTAATTACGGCAGCAACATAGCACTAAACACAGATGTGATCCCCCCCACACCCACCCTGTCAATAAATATTGGCAGCAACATAGCGTTAAGCTAGCAGGTGGGCAACACACACACGACTCCGCCCCATCACCCTCTCCCCCACCGTCATTGTTAAAAACTGGCAGCAACGTAGCGCTAAGGTAACGGGCGGGCAACACACAAGTGACTCCACCCCATCACCCCCCAGCTGTCGATAAAAACCGGCAGCAACGTAGTGCTAAGCTAGCAAGCAGGCAACATAGATGTGATTGTCCCGTACACACCCCACCCCAGTCCACAAAAAATATACCGTATATACAACTAGCGCCCGTCAAGGGAGCTGCTTTAGGGAAAACACTGGAACATATTTGACTTTTCATAGAAGAACAGTTTAACTTCCGGACGAGACAATTTATTAGGACTGTTACGCATTGTTAAATGTCTGAGTCTTCTCAAATCATCACGGCGCCTCGTCTTTTCAAACATACAGAAGACCTTTAACTGAAATTATTCAGTCAGTTTGGGGAAATATTAAAAACAGGAAAACAAAAACGAACCCCCCCCCACCCACCCCCAAAAAAGGCAAGTTGTCCAAAATTGTTTATATCTACCTATCTGCAAAGCCGTATGAACTCACTAACCTGCGCAGTAAATGCATTTTTAAAGGTAAAAAAAATTTTTTTAACCACGCATCGTTTAAAGCTGGGCTTTTCTTTTCTTAACCGAGTGCGTATTGTCAACATTAGCAGGAAAAATAGTTAAACACTTGTGAGAATTTGGCTCCCTCAATTTGAAAGTCTGTCATTGTATTTCCAGGGAGCTGAACAAGACTGGTGGACTTTGTTCCAAACATTAAAGGCTCACAAATGCTAATGAGCACTGATCCAAAATGTTGTGTACAAAAGGCTCCAAATGAACGTGTAAATTCCTTCCATCTACAGTGATTAAATTCCTGCTGTTCTTCTGAGCTTATTCAGTTTTTGTGTAGGCTTTCAGTAAACTCCCAAAAGAGGTGGTCATCACAGAAACATTTAATTCATTCACTTTTCAGATACACTATTATTTACCAATTTCTTCTCAAAAACTACTTCTAACTGGATCATTTGCAGTAGCTTTAACATTATTTTTCTCATGCAACCGTGAAAACTGTGTTTGTAAGCAAAATATCTCATGAACTGCTGAAATTCCCCAAAAGAAATCACTGAATGTACTCTTCTGATTAACTTTTGGAATGATCTCAAGAAGACCAGTTGTAGCAAGCAGAAATGTGGCTATTTGTTAAAATTACAAATATTGTTTTAGCACAACACCGACAAATTCCAAAAGAAATTTACCAGAATATTATAGCGTCAATCACAAAACGCCTCAGACTGAGACGGGACTCTATGCCACCTCAGTCCCCCTGCCCACCCGCATAGCTGCAGTTCAGTAATGTGATTAGGCCTGTCGCAATAAACAATAAATCAATTAATCGCACAATAAATGCAAATTATCAACCTCATTTTCATTTATCGGCTTTATCGTTTCTTCATGTCTCTCTCTTTCTACTGAAGACACTGGATGAGAAAAGGCTCAACTTTGGTGCTCTTCACTATCTTTCCCTTTCTCTTTAAAATCTGTTTTAATTGTCCAAAATCACATTTTTGGTTCTTTAAAAGCAGCTAAGCTGAGAAGCTAAGCTATGAGCTAAGCCTTTAGCAAGTCTTGTCGAAGTTCCAAAATTCACGGTTGAAACTCGTACCTTTTGTGTAAAAAATTGTTTTTCTCTCCAAGAAGCTGAGAACTTGTTTACTGATTTTTTTTATTAAAAGCTTTGAGTAAAAAATGCTATGCTAAAGAGCTCAAACCCCACCGAGCGTCCGTCATTCTGTGAACTAAAAAACAGGAACGAGAGACAGCCCATGTCACGTCAAGGGGCCTCCCTTCCATTTTTCTTAGAGACACGCTGCTTGCTCTCTCACTATCCATCCTTTTCACTATCCATCCTTTGGTTCAAACAGTCTTATGCTGCCATCCGGTGATCAAAAAAGGTACTACATGCAAAAATAAATCCACATTTCTTCTTAAATTTGACAATAATTACTAAATAATTATTGTCAAATTTCAAACAATATTATCATTAATCACAACAATTTCTGAGACAATTAATTACCCAGCAAAATTTGTTATTGTGACAGGCCTAAATGTGCTGAACTGAAGACGTTAATTGTGACCACCTGCTCGTGGGATTAAACAACAAACAGATAAGATTACCAGGGGAATATTGTTAGCGCACAGTCACTTTGTACCGTTAGTTAGTAAAAACAAACAGTTAACCACAAGCACAAAGTGAGTTAATTCCTTATGCTTAGTAAATTACACGAGGGAGATGTCTAACACAATCCATCACGCTCTGCTTCAGCCCAGCAGAGTTCTGCTCCAAGCCTCTTTTGCTTCTGTCCAGCTTACTTCATTTCTGAAAACTTACATGTGAGCAAGACATGGCCAGCTAGAGGAAGTCTAAAGACAGACTGGTCTGTGCAGCCATTTTGCTGAACCGTCATCTGAATATGCTAACTTTTGAAACAGCAACAGGTTATCTATTAAAAAAAAAAAACAGTTGGGCTTCCATTCATTTCTTTCAGCACACTGTATTTTACTGATTAAATATGAAATGGTACTTTTAAAGAGAATATTCGGACTACCGTAACTTTAGGCTAGTTTCAACCGTTGCCAGTACAATTGTTAAGAATATGAATGAACCTGTGTCAAGTCAATAATTTTAAACTACTACTTCGATTTTGATACCAGAGACATTCAGAACAGTGTTCATACTCACAGAGTGCTTTTTAGGTCTGTCCATGGTTATTATGAATACGTAAAGCTTTTTATTTTTCAGACTTGTGTTCACACGAAAACTGTTTTAGGAGCCTCTAAATTTTTATTTCGAAACGGAGAACCAGGATGAGAAAAATCTTGAAATGCCACCCTTTTGTTTTAGGCAGCCAAAACACAACTTTTTGAAACATTGACCCCATAGCCCCACCTCTATTCTAACCATCGACTGTAGCAACAATAACAATCAACAAAAACGCTGGAGTCATATGTCAACCATTGACGTTTGTCATTTCTACATATTAATATTGGAATCGTTAAAAGGAAGCTACATCTTTAAAACATACCAATTACAAAACATTTTTGGTAGGGGTAACCTGGTACTAAAACCTTACTGCGGTGTTATTCTACTCACCCTGAGGCGATAAGTGCTCGTGACTGGGCCATGGCGATACGCTGCAATGCAGGACGGCTCAGGCTTGCGAGGCTGGATCGTGGCGGTAGAGGGGCGGCACAGGCGGCAGCACCAGATGAAGACACCGGACCCAGAACCCGGGCAGAAGGCGACGGTGTGCAGGTAGAGGCAGCTGTGGAAATGAGAGGTGGGGCTGGGATGGGTACTGTGGGGGCAGAACAGGAAATGGAGAGAGAGGAGGGAGGAGGGGGTTGAGGTGGTAAAACGGTGGTCGATGAGGGAGTGGTGCAGGGTGGAGGAGGTGGAGGCGGAGGGGGTGGGAGAGTAGGAGGAGGTGGACGACTCGAAGAGATGGAGAGAGCAGCAGTGGCTGGCCCTAAAAGGGAAAGAGAGTGGGGGAAGCCTCCTCCAAAACTGAAGCCAGTACTGCTAATACCCCCAGCGCCAATAATACCCAAACCACCTCCTCCACCTGTACCAGCTACACTGTAGCCACCCGTCGCCCCAACTAAAGCCGTCCTGTGAGGGGACAGCGCTCTTGACAGTGATGGAGGCCGAGGGAGTGTTAGGGAGTAAGCACCTCCTGGGAAAGGGTAACTGCTTAGTTTGGGACTGGGGGGCTTGGTCTGTGGCGGTCTTCGACCCAGAGTTTGCGCAGTCGACAAGGTACCTGCTTTGATGCTTAGCATCAACATACACTGCTGACAGGCGCATGGCTGTCCTAAAGAGGTGATGGCTGAGGCAGGAAGCGCCCCACTGGGATAGGCGCTTCCATTTCCTGTTCCACCGCTGCTCATCCTCATTGTCCCCATGCCAACATTAGAAACATCAACTCCAAGAAGTCCCCCATGGCCAGGCATGGACATAGGTCCCCAGGCATGGTGAGACCTGGGTAAGGGCCCGGAAACCAGTGGGTAAGCAAGGTCTGAGCGACGCTGGATTCTTCTGCAGCGCTGCGTTTGCCCGTTGATTTGGGTCATGTTTTCAAAGTCAATGAGGTAGCAGAAACCCAGAGGTGCCAGGTCCAGACAGGGCTGCTGACGATCACAAGCTGCCTGGATGGCAATGCCCACCTCAGTGTCGTATGCGGTCCAACTGCCGGCGTCGTTCTCCCACTCCCACAAACAGCCCTGCCCTGGTGCCGAGGTGGGGTCGTAGAAACTACGTCGTACAGGTCGAAGGGTACCTGAGATGTGAATCAGACCACAAGAAAAAACATCCATACACATTAGGAAGGCTTTGACTACTTATGGCATCAACAAAAACTAAAAAATAAAACAGAAAAACAGCACTCAATGTGATCCAACACTGGCTTGTTTATGAAAACTTCTCCAAGCAACCTCATTCAGTCATTGCGCTTTGATGCTTGAAATACCTGCACCACTCGTCCCCCCTTTCCTTTCTCCTGTTTAGTTTTGAGCGCACTAAATTTACTCATTTTGGTTTGTTTCAAGTTTGAAAAGAAACTACACAAAGAGGTTTTTTTTAAGCGCTCATTAAGAGCAAATTATTTATCATTGCTGTATTTTCCAGTATGTATTTATAAATGTTGGGAGATTACCTCTTTTATACACCCTTAATAAAGGGATATTTGGTTCAGTGCAAAAGTTATAAACCATTAATAATTTGCTCTTTTAATGACTGTAGGCATTGTTCAATTTTGTCCAGACTGATGAGCTTAGGGTTAGTTTGCACAGCGCCAAGACCAGAGTGGATTGCTGCCATCTTTGAACAATCTCAAAAAATTCCATGCTGTTTTTTTTTTTTTTAACTTGAGCAGAAATACGTAATCTGTGGCATTTCTAAACCAGAAATGTTACATAATACTAATGCCACTCAATTATACTTGGGCTCAAAAAATTATCTTTCTGTGTAAAGCTACCAATTGTTTGAGGCTTTTTTCATTCAACCTTTATTTAGACAGGTTACCGGTAGGCCTGTCACAATAAACAATAAATCAATTAATCGCATGATAAATTAAAATTATCGACCTCATTTTCATTTATCG